>OX387428.1:39504088-40104088 GCA_947563755.1 Lochmaea crataegi
CAATTCATCTGCATCATGGCCAAGTCCCCTTTCTATCTCTTCTCTTACTTTCTTCCTCATACTCTCTGCCTCGGCCTTCGTCCACTTCCATCCCCACTCTTCCAATAATTCCTTTCTCCCTTTCCTTATCTGCGTCTTCACATACCTATGTAAGCTCAAGCTTTCCTCATCCTCCAGCACCCTCCAACTACTCACTCTTTCCCCCAGCCATTCATCACATGCTGTTATATCACCCCTCACGAAGGTGGGCAGTAGTCCATCATTCAGCACCACCAAACCGTTGGATGTTAGCACTTCCTCCAGGATCTCCCCTCTCCTGTCCGTTTTCTTCCCCCCCATATAGTATTCTTCGCATTGAAGTCCCCTGCCACCATTCTCCTTATGATCCTCCTCTTTCCTTTTGACACCCTCAGATCGTCCCCTAATCCTGTCATGCTCCTCTCATATTCTTCCAGGCTGACATTTGGGCTTATATACACACTGTACACCACCTTGTCTCCCATTCGCACTACCACCCATCCGTTTTCCTTCCTCACTTCATCCGCCCTCAGACCATCCCCCACCACTCTTATTCCTGCCTCTCCTGTATCGTCCATAATCCATCCCTGCTTCCCCACATATCTAGCAATCACCTCGGATCCACACACCACATCCACTTCCCTCCTAAAAATGACTTCATCCAATATATCATGCGCTATCCTGCATTTCCCTAAATTTATCTGTAACACCCTTCATCCATCCCCTACATTCCTTCTTCTCGCGCAATGCTCTCCCCTTCCTCCTATTTGACCAGACTCGTCCCCTGTGAGGGGTCCAGAGGGTCCCCATTGTTTCCTTCACCTTTTCCATCGTCTTCATCTACTTCTTTCCTCCCCCTACTACACTCTATCTCCCCTGGCTTATGTCCCCTTTCCCCACATACTCTACAAAGGAAGCCCTGCCGACAGTCTCTGGCTATGTGATCCTTACTCTTACATAGCCAGCACTTACTCCTCTCCTTGACTCCCTTCACGTTACACCCTGCTACTTTGTGCCCCTTCACCCCACATCCAAAGCATCTGCACTCCTTCCTAGCCTCCACAATAGTTACCCTGTTCCACCCCCTATCTAATCTCCCTTTTTCCCATTCCGCCTTCACCACCGCCATTTTCATCCCGTTCCTCTCCCTTACCACTTTAATCACCTTTGTCTCTTTCCCAATCAATGTCTCTATTTCCACCCTCACCACTTCATCTTTCATCCACGGATCTATCCCTACCATCTTTATGATCTTTGTTCCCCTTTATGGTCTTTGTTCCCCTCCCCGCTTCCACCACCCTCGCACCTGTCACCCTTTCCACCTCCTCCAGAATTCCCCTCACCTCAAGCCCCTTCTTTGCCTCTACAACCACCTCCCTATTTCTTGAGACTCTGAGTCTATCCACCCACTCCCCTTTTATCTCCCCCAACCACTTCTTAATCCTCTCGATCCCCTCCTGATCCACTTCCCCGATATCCTTCAGGATTATCGCCCCATTCCTACCCTCCTTTTCCCTATCTGTATAAATTGTTACCAAGGCCACCTCTCCGTCACCTCCCACCCACGCCACCATCTTCTTCAGCACCTCTACCTGCTCAAGCTTGTGGAGTCCAATGCTGTCCCCGCTCCCCACTTCCGCAAACAGCCGACTCATCAGCTCGAACACCTTCTTCTGATCCCTATAATCTCCCTCCATCCGACAGATCAACTCCTCCGTCTTCACCCTTACCCCATTCCTTTCCGTAGTGTGTACCTCCTTGACCCACTCCATTTCCTCTCCTTTCTCCTCCTTCCTTGGTCTCCCATACCACCTTTACCTTCTCATCTCCTATCAATGGATTTCCCACATTCACCTCTATTCCCTCCCCCTTTTTACCATCCCAGCCCCTATCTCTAACCCTACCAACCTTCCCAGTCTCTTTGCTCCACCTCCCATCGTGTTTGCATCTCCATCCCACCTCAAACTCTCCAATTCCTTGACCCGCCCCTCTGCCGCTGGCTTCTCCTCCTCAAGCCACCTCACTCAATCTCTCTACACTCTCCCTCTCTTCTTCCGTCCCATTCGCCACTTCATTAATTCCTTTCTCCTTCAGTTTCCTCTTCTGTTCGTTGTCTTCCAAAGGCGATACCTCCTTTCTCTTCACCCCAGTATCACTCCACCCGCTCGTCTCCCCCGCCTTATCAGGCGATCGTTTTACTTTCCTCGATCTACCAAAAATTCCTTGCCTACCTTCATCCATCACCTCCTGTTCTATTTCTTCTTGTCCTTTATCCATATTCCATCCCACGAGTAGCTAGGGAATTGAATGTCCACCACCACAGAGCCCCGCTTGTGGTGTCAAGGCTGGTTACTCCGGGAGGTCACCAGGTATCCCGGAGGCACCGTTTCTGACTGACTAGATTACGGATTGGTTTATCGAGGTTTACTCCTCTAGGCTTTTTCTCACGGTTGCCTCCGGACGCAGTGGCTTTCGTTGCCTACACTACACCACAACATAGCTGCCTAACCCTATGTTGCTGGTTTTTATCGAGGTTTACTCCTCTAGATTCCTGGGAATCTAACCTATTAGTCGCCTTTTACGACAGGTGGGCTATCCCCTGGGGGTATTCTTCTGAGGGGTCCCGCCCCGAGACCGGCGAAGAATTTGCTATACCAGACTATAATTCAAAACACTGACATCGGCTGTCATAATTCAATTGTGGTTTAGTGTTGCTAAGGGAACTGTATTCAGTTCCCTTAGCAACGCATATTAGCGCACAGGAAATAGTATATTACGTAACAAGTTCGGAAAATACTGTTTTTTTGGACGAGTAGACAAGTCTGCGAGTCCGAAAAAACAGTTTCCGGGCGTGTTGCGCACATTTTTTTTTCGGCAACCTTGTGGTAGGTATAACAAATCAATAAAACACGTTTCTTTGTAATATCTAAATGGACTAAAAATGGCGTCGATTTGAATGTTTATGTTTGTCATGATGACACTAAGCTAAAAAAACTAATTTTTAGAACAAAATTAGGAACATTCTAATTGAATTTACTGTTTGGATCCTTACTTTGTGGAATCTACTCATATACTAACATTCTAATTCTTGTTTTTATTAATATTTATATTGAAATTCGAACAATTGCTAATATTAAAGGATTCAGTTTGTTTGAATGACAGCAACGATGTAATACTTCCCGGCCTAGTCCGGGAAATAGGTACTTTCCGGACTAGGCCGGAAAAGTGCTACTTTCTCACAAAAAAAGCGTCCGGGAAGTGGGTACTTTCCGGACGGTTGCCGAAAAAGGTCATTTTCGGTACTCTTAATAGGCATGTTAAGATAGAGTTTTCAGAAAGGTATAATGAAATATACTATTACATGCAAGCACGCAATGTTTAGTGGCTTCAGTTCGTCAAAAATATTGGATAATAGGTGCTGTTATATCCCTTAATTTCAGAACATTTGTAAGTATGGCAACAGTGCTACAATTCGATGTGCGGCCCGACAAGGGAGCTCTACCAAAAATAAATCATTGGTACCTCTGACAGTTTCAATCAAAGTGTAGCTTCAGATATGGATGTTTCAAATAGTTGCACTAGTTCAGGCGATGAAATAAATTTTGAAACCCCTGAATCTACCTCTCAGAATTTTTCTGGGGACATTTCAGATTCTGACGAACATGTATCTACCATGAATCTTAAACTGACGAAACAAAATAGTTTGAAAAATTTGAAATGTAATGTAAATAGTAGTTTAGAGACACCAAACTTGGGAGATACGAGTTCCACACAAAAAAGATTTAAGAAAATTCCTTTTTATCTAAAAGATTTTTGTTTGGGGGAGGAAGGAAGCAGCCTTGAAATAAAAATATTTCATTAACTTTATTACATAATAAAATATATAAAACAAATCTATGTATATTGTAAACTAATTAATCGTTGTAAATGTTAAGTTATAATAATTTTAACAAGAAAATTTTACACATGTATTTTAGTCGTGTTACATAACATATTTTAAAAATTGCAGCAGAAAGTGTTATTTTAATTTGTTCTATAAACAACAATGTAACCACATTGAAATTAAGTGTGGGGGTGTTATATCCCTTAGTTTCAGAACATTAGTAATTATGGCAACAGTGCTACAATTCGATATGCGGCCCTACAAGGGAGCTCTCTCTCTTGGTTCATGCCTCGACAGATATACAGAAGACTGGAACTGTGATAATAAAGTAAGTGAATAAGATCATTCCTGTAGTTTATTTACGAATTTGAGGATAGAACAGGTGCCAAAAATTTAGCAAAAAAGGTAATTAAACAATGTATAACATGTTTTAAGACAAAACCAGATTTTTGTAACGCGCCTATGTCAAATCTTTTTAGCAATCGAGTTACTCAGTCATTCCCGTTTCAGTACACAGGCATTGATTATGCTGGTCCATTTCATGTAGCAGACAGAAAAGGTCGAGGTAATATAATTACTAAGGCTAATGTTTGCAGTTTTGTTTGTTTCTCTACAAAATCAATTGACTTGGAGCTAGTTAGTACACTAACAAGTGAACATTTTCTTTCCTGTTTACGTCGCTTTACTTCTATAGGAGAGGTTTGCCCTCTCACATCTATTCTGATAATGGCTCAACGTTTATAGGAGCTCATAACCAACTTAGGTCAAGTTTTATATCACTCTCAAAATACTATATTAGAGTTTGCTTCAAATGAAGGTTTCGTTTGGCATTATATTCCCCCTTTTAGCCCAAATTTTGGAGGTTTGTGGGAAGCTTCGGTAAAAAGCATGAAATTCCATTTGAAAAGAATTTTAAAACACTGTTGCAACATTTGAGGAATTTAATACATTACTAATACAAATTGAAGGAATTCTTAACTCAAGACCCGTATTCGCATTATCTAATAATCCCAACGATCTCCTTCGTATTTCTCCATCCCATTAAACTTATTGGACGCTCCATTACTGTTCCACCAGAATTAGAACTGCAAGATAAACCATTTACCAAGACTACAATTTATACAGCAGCTACAGCAACAATTTTGGAACAAGTTTTCCAAAGAATATGTCACACAATTGCACAATCAATACAAATGGCGGGAAAACCCAACACCTATTGATGTGGGTACCTTAGTTTTAGTGAAGCACCCACACCAGCCATAACTGGCAGAATTTTGAAGCTTTATCCTGGAAAAGATAAAATTTCCAGAGTAGCAGACATCAAAACTTATCAAGGAACTATCAAGCGACCTATACCAGACTTATGTCCACTTCCCGTCCAGGATGAAGATAATTTGTTACAAGTAACTGGAAAAGTGTTCGTTTTTATGTTATAATTACGTTGAAAATTTTATGACTATTTTGCAAAAGTGTAAATTTGAAGGTTCCCTCCAAGGTGGGGGCTATGTTTAATTTTCTATGTTTTTTAATCCTAGTTTCCTATTTTTAATGAATTTAATTAAAACCGGCAATGTTTCAATTTGTCATAACAACAAAATATCAATTTTGTAAAAATAGAATAGATTGTCAATATAAAAAATGTAACGTCGAAGTTTATTTCAATAAATCAATTTTTCAATTTAATAAGAGCAGTTCTCTATTTTATTACAAGTTAACAATTCATTATACAATAAGCAAAGATGGACAACGCACTTTTCACTGAATTCGTGACACACGTTTCTTGCTTACACTGCTGTTCATAGTTTTCTGTATGTATGTATGTATCGTCAAATCGTATATTAGTTACAGGAGGTGGCTGTTGCATTTGGACTCTGGATTACTAAATTCTTCAACGTCATTCTTCATTCTTCATAGTCAGGTAGTACCGATAAAGCAACTTCTGCTTGTTCGAAAGACACCTTTTTTGCTAAATTATTTGTTTTCATAAAACGACGTTGCAGGAATTCTACCAAGATCTGTAATAAACCAAAAACCACTAAGCATTCTGAGACTTTCTACTTTAATCGAAGTTTTGGGCACTGCAAGCTAGACATAGATTATTGTCTTTGAAGCTAGAAAAAGGTATCCGGTGTAGTATCGCGAAATAGCGACTAAACGTCAATTGTCATCCATCACTTGTTTTAAAAATGTCATGTCAATGTTGTCAATGTATGTAGAGGCTGATATAAAAAATATGTATGTGTGAAGTAAAATATATATTTCTGCGATCATCCTTTTATTTTACACCATCTCAGCCACCACAAATTTGGCGACGAGATAAAATTTGTCGGAAAACAGTTCTGAAGGAACATATTTTTCTAGTGGGCATAAAAATAAAGAAGTTACTTTCTCCACGATCATCACAGAATTTGCCAATTCTGAAATCAAATTTGATTACATAATGGTGGAATACTCTCACTTGAGATTGAAGAAATATTCTGCAACACCTCTGCCCCCATGCAATTTAAATGTATTTTCATTATACCTATCCTATCTTAACATGCCTTAGGAGTACCGAAAATGACCTTTTCCCGTCCCGTGTTCATTGTGTTTTCGAGGACTTGCTACGGCTTGTCCAAGATTTTAACTCTCTGTGCATTGCCCTGCGACATAGGAGGGTGATGGGGTGAGATACCTATCGGGAGCGTCCCCAGGTTGCGGATAGAGGAGGCCAGGGACGGCATGCAAATGAAAGAACTGGTCTATTGGTGAATAAGGAAGGATGAGGGCTATAAACGCCCAACATTGCCAACCGAATACCCAATCGCTGACAAGCTCGTGACGCATACCGCAATCTACATAGCAGAGCAACTACCTCCTTACTAGGGTAAGGCCTGTGAGGGGCATGCCGAACTATGTGGATCGGGAGGCTTGGCTTGATTGCCTGGCCTGTGTGGATAAGGACCACTATAATAACCTCCCAAATCCTAAAGTTAAGTGGTCGCTGAAGGGATGGATGGCCGTGGGTTATTCGGGGCACCTGGCGCATTCCGTTGCATTTAGCCTTGTACCTGTATAAGGAGCTCTGTAGGTACTGACCTCCTTTCTCCCATACTCGTGGGGACAAATATGGACCAAGAGAAACCAAAACTTATTACGGAGCCTATAGAGACTCCTAGTAAAAGGGATTTGGAAGATCCGGCAGCAATGGAGACAGAAGTGTCTCCAAAGCAGCCAGATACTTCTGGAGCCCAAGAGCAAACCATGCCACCAGGAGACGTTATAGCGAATCCTGTGGCAAGAAAAGCTTCGTTCGGGAAACTTTCAGGTGCCCAACGTAATAAGCTGAAAAAAATGAGGGAACAAGGAATTGACCAAAAATGTGGTGCTGCCGACTCCCTCAACCGCAAAACAGGGTGTAAACCAGCAGACAAAGGGCGTTAAGCGAACTGTGTCAGCCAAGAGCACTCCTGAGGAAAATAAAGATAAGAGGGCCAAACGTACCACTGGCACCGGTATTAAATACAGCGTGGCCCTCAAAGGGATCAAGGCAGCTGTGGTCCCAAAAAACTTCCCAGAGAAGATCAGGTGGGGTCTATCAAAGAGAACCTAAACTGACATGATCGACGAGGTGCAGATGGCGCTTAGGCTTGAAGCCAGTCGATACATGGACGGCTACTACGGGCTAATCTGTGACAATGAGGAGTCCGTCATTATAACGAGGGACTATTTATCACAAAAACCCATCTGGAAGCTCATCAAGAGTGATGAACTTCCAAAGTCGTCTCCGGATTGACGAGGAGTCCATGAAAGGACTGGTGCGGGCTCAATGGAGACCGTACTATCTATTCCAGCGGGCCAGTTTTAAAACCCTGGAAAACTCTTCCGAGGAGGAATCAGGGACTGATCGAGAACCTGTACCATCAACCTCCAAGGACATTCAAGGTGCTACAAGTTAACTTGCAGCACAAAAAGACAACCACCGCAGTCCTACAACAAAGATTGGTGGCTGAAAACATAGACATCGTTCTAATTCAAGAACATTGGATAAACAAAGGTAAGATACTGGGGCTTAATATTAGGGGAATGGGACTGATAATGGGAACTGATCGTACTAAAATTAGAACTTGTATTTGCTGTAGATCCGAATACAACTTGATGCCGATTATGGAACTATGCACGGGTGACATGGTGGCAGCAAAGATTATACTCGAAAAAGATGGGGTAGTACTAGAGACAATAATAGTGTCTCTGTATCTTCCCATCGATTCAGAAGAAACACTACAGGGGACTAACATGGAGAACCTGATGGAATACTCAAGGAGACATAATCTGGATGTCAATGTAGGGGCTGATACCAACACACACCATAACAGTTGAGGCAGCAAAGACAACAACACCAGAGGTAAGAAACTATCTGACTATCCATGTACTACTGAACTTGATATTGCGAATGTGGGTAATACGCCTACATTTAGAACATCGAGGGGGGAATAATTGATAGATGTAACTCTTTGCACTTCACGTGTCAGGGAGATGATTCGCAAGTGGCATGTATCGGATGAACCATCTTTATCTGATCATGCCCAAATATACTATGAAATTAACGTAGAAAAATCGGTTATTAGAACATACAGGGATCCTAAGAGCACTAACTGGGTATCTTATAAAGAGGACCTGTTTTCTAAAATCCGTTCACACCTAAACCAGGAAAAGAAACGTACACCCAGGCTAAATCCTACCGACCAATCTGTCTGACATCATTCATGGTGAAAACCATGGAAAAAGTCTTACAAATGTATTTACAAGAAGGAGCGCTTAAAAGCATCCCTCTACATAGACTACAATGGGCTTATCAAGCAGGGAAATCAGGTGAAGCTGCCCTGCATAATTTGTCTCGAAAGGAGCCTGAATCATAAGGAAGTAGCCCTTGCAGCATTTCTAGACATCGAAGGTGCTTTTGATAACACATCGATGTCATCAATTAACAGATCCCTTAAAAATAGAGGGATTAACAGTACCACATGCAAATCGATAGGATCCATGCTTGAGCATAGGAGAATAACAGCACATATGCATGATAAAACATACACCGTTAGGACAACTAAAAGATGTCCTCAAGGTGGAGTACTTTCACCACTTTTGTGGAACCTAGTTGAGGATGACGATCTGTAGGTTGAAAGATCAAGGCATATGGACGCAGGGCTTTGCGGACGACATAGTGATTGTCACCAATGGGAAATTCCCGGAGGTCGTTATGAATGTCCTACAGGAAGCACTGCGAATTGTGGAGAAATGGTGCCTTACAGAGGACCTTTCAGTTAATCCAAAAAAAAACTAGTTGCTTTTACGAATAGAAGAATTTTCCCGCAGGGTAGAGTACTGTTGTTCGGAGAAGAACTAGAAATATCTGTGTTTTATTATTATTTAGCAAATCATCCTGTATATTATCGTATAATAATAATGTACTGTTACGCGAGCTACTGCAATAATATTCTCACTTAGTGCCCCCAGTGAAATCCCCGTATGAGACGACTATGGCTCCTCCGCCCAAACTTCGAGAAACATCCAGAACACCCGGGTGCGTCCGCCAGAATATCGAGAATATCCAATGGGCCCGCGAGAACGCCGAGATACTTCTAGAATTACGGCACACGAGTATAAATAGGCCACAAGCATCGCTGCAGTCAATTAGTCAATCAGTCAGTGTTGATACCGAAGGAAAGTAATCGCGCATCGATAAAGTGTTTATTAAGTGACTCTCATATAAATTATAATTAGTGTGTTTAGTGTATTACATAAATTATTAAATAAGGACTGAATTACATATAAATCTGTAAATATAAATTAATTGTAAATATAAATTAGAATAAACGTTACATTGGTGTCAGGTGTGGGGTTAAAATAAATAAATATACAGGAAGATGGCGAAGAAACTTTGTGAATTAAAAGTTTCAGAGCTTCGAAGAGAGTTGGAGGATTACGAATTGGACACAAGTGGGGTCAAGTCAGTGTTAGTGGAACGACTAAAAGAAGCTATGATTAACAATGGATTGGACCCGGAAACGTTTGAATTCACCGACGAAGCGTCCGCCTCTATAACCTCTTCCATAAAAAAACTTTCGTCGGACATGGAAAACAAAATGTCGGACATGGGAAACAAAATGTCGGACATGGAAAATAAAATTTCGACGGATATAAAAAACGAAATTTCATCCATGGAAAACAAATTGTCGGACGTGGAAAATAAAATTTCGACGGATATAAAAAACGAAATTTCAGCCATGGAAAGTAAACTCTCGGCGGACATGGAAAACAAATTGTCGGACGTGGAAAATAAAATTTCATCCATGGAAAGTAAACTTTCGGCGGACATGGAAAACAAATTGTCGGACGTGGAAAATAAAATTTCATCCATGGAAAGTAAACTTTCGGCGGACATGGAAAACAAAATGTCGGACATGGAGAATAAAATTTCGACGGACATGAAAAATGAAATGACATCCATGAAGACTGATATTTCTGCCGTGGAAGAAAAGATTAAAAGTATGGAGCAAGAAATGAAACAAAAAATCAAAGAAATCGAAAGGAAGAATAGTAATAAACCGGATATTACAACTAGGCAAGCCCCGAATAACGACGAACTGGCAGAGAAAGTAGAGTTGAAACCGAAAATGGAAAACGATATTAACAGCCGAGTGAAACTGCCAACATTCGATGGTAAAACGTCATGGCCGAACTATGTTAAGCAATTCGAGGCGGCATCAAAGGCAAACAACTGGGGTGAGAAGGAAAAAGCGTTAAATTTAACTCTTGCCCTTAGAGGAGACGCTATCAATATCTTCCAGACCATTCCAGTGGAAGAGGCCGAAGATTTTGAACAACTCAAAAAGCGATTGAATATGAGATATGGCCTGGAACACCTGGAGCATCTGTACCAGTCGCAGCTGAAAAACCGCAAACAAAAACGCGACGAAACTCTGCAAGAATTCGAAGCAGACATTGCGAGGTTGGTGCGGTTTGCCTATCCATCGGCACCGGAGAATGTCATGGAATGTTTAGGGGTACAGACATTCATCGACGGAGTTCGTGACCATGAAATGCAGAGAACTCTACGCTTGGCTCGGCATAAGACACTGGTCGACGTACTCTCTGCAGCCTTGGAGTACGAAGCAGCTACACAGGCTTCCGGAGTATACGGCAAGGTGAGGGCTGTAGCAGACGAAGAAGTTGAGAACAAGCTCGACCAGATTGTCAACATGATGAAAAGCATCTCAAATGGAAAACTGAAAGCTGTGAGATGCTGGAATTGTGGAGAAATGGGACATGTACGCAGTTCGTGCAAGCGACCGAGAACTGCTACAAACGAAGACGCCCAGCAGGAAAACTAGGAAGGGTCGACCTTCAGAGGGCAGCTTCGACCCGAAGACCTTCCAAAGACCCTCTCATCCTAATAGCCTCTCTGAAATGTCGCGATGATAGTGTATACGTGGATGGTGAAGTTAATGGAAGGAAGTATACACTATTGGTGGACACTGGAGCAACGAGGACTATTATTCGCCCCGAGACTGTCAACACCCGGAAAAGACTTTTACCGACGAGACTGCGACTCAGGACTGCCACAGGTGAAAGCGCCAATGTCCATGGAGAACTACCGGTGCAATTGGGAATTGGCGCAGAGAAGTTCACCCACACTGTCGTTGTCGCTGATATCGAAGAGGACATAATACTCGGAATGGACGTTATGAACCTACATGGCTTCTAGCTAGATTTCAAGAACCGAGTGATTAGAGTAGGTTCTGAGGAGGTATTCCTTCACCCACACGAGGATAAGACTGTTCAGGTAGCCGTACAGGAGGATACAGTTGTACCCGCAAGGAGTGAATTTTTCACTGTGGCAAGGCTACAAGGAACCGTCGAAGAAGGAACACCGGTCATGATGGAACCATGGAATCACGATGAAGAGGTTGGTCGAGGAATCCTGGTTGGAAAAGGGTTAGTCATGGCTGCCGAAGAAATACCTGTACGCATTATAAATGTAAATGACCATCCCATAACTATGAAGAAGGATACCAAAATTGGAACTTGCGTACCAGTGGCGTCAATAATTCATCAAACAACAACCTCCAATGATGCCAACAATAAATTTGAACAAATGATAGCAGTGGCTGGACAATCCCTTAGCCTGCAAGAGAAGAAAAAAATCAGAGAACTCTTGCTACAATACCGATCTCTTTTTGTACCAAAAGGAGGAAAGACAGGAAGAACATCTGCTGTCAAACACAAAATTGACACCGGCGACGCTAAACCGATAAGACAATCGGCTCGACGGCTACCACAGGCCAAAAGAGAGGAAGCGGAGAGAATTGTTCGCGAGATGGAAAAGGACAAGGTAATAGAACCTTCTACCAGCCCTTGGACCTCTCCGGTAGTTCTGGTAAAGAAGAAGGATGGAACCACGAGGTTTTGCGTGGACTACCGGCAGTTGAACAATGTTACAAAGAAAGATAGCTATCCCCTGCGACCTTGAATTTGGATGCCGACCCGGAGAAGACATAGCTGGTGAAGATTACGTAACCCAGCTGAGAAAAAGAATGGACGACGTACACGAGCTGGTTCGATCGAACCTCCAGATCGCTAGCGATAGGATGAAGAAAAGGTACGATACGCAAGCTACGGAAGGAGGTTTCCACGAAGGAAACATAGTCTGGCTGCATAACCCAAGAAGACAAAAGGGTTTTTCTCCAAAGTTGCAGAAAGCTTGGGACGGTCCGTACCTCGTAAAGAAAAGAATCAACGATGTCATCTATCGTATCAGCAAGATCCCAAATGGAAAGCCAAAGGTGGTACACCGTAACCGATTAGCGCCATTCGAGGGTGACCACGATGAGGAAGTAAACCAGCTTCAGGAAGTAGCCGATCCTGCTTTTGTAGAGTTCATGGGTGCTTATGGTGGTACCGGAAAAGCGAGATTCGGCGTTACCACTGAGAGACGACAAGACCTGCTTACCGTTCCGGAGGAATACTCACTGGCAATAAACATCCCTGCCAGCGTAACCGATGCGCGCGGACTGGCATCTCTGTTTATAAAGAAGAGTGGCGCGCGACCTTTGGTAAACCAGTTACCAGTACCAGGTAAAGCTCTGAAGCTGCAAAATGGCTCCCGCTACAATTTCCACCTAGTGACGAGGAACACCTTCGACGAAAGACCAACGTACGAGGATGTCTGGGAAGCATTACGAAGCCTGAGGGAGCATGTGCTTGAATTGAACGTGTACAGGCTAGCCATGCCCAAGATTGAATGTAGGCATTTAGATTGGCGAATAATCCGTAACATGGTAGAAGTAATCTTCCGAGACACCGAAGTGCAGGTACTGGTTTGCGGCCATGCTCGGGAGACACAGCCAACAGAGAAGACGGTCGCATGTTACTTCCATACAACTGGAAAATGCAACAATGGGACCAGTTGCCGATACAGTCATCTCGTTCCAGTTTCCTAGCTAGTTCCAGGAGGAACTGTCTCTTAAGGAGGGGGCAATGTTACGCGAGCTACTGCAATAATATTCTCACTTACTGCTCCCAGTGAAATCCCCGTATGAGACGACTATGGCTCCTCCTCCCAAACTTCGAGAAACATCCAGAACACCCGGGTGCGTCCGCCAGAATATCGAGAATATCCAATGCGCCCGCGAGAACGCCGAGATACTTCTAGAATTACGGCACACGAGTATAAATAGGCCACAAGCATCGCTGCAGTCAATTAGTCAATCAGTCAGTGTTGATACCGAAGGAAAGTGATCGCGCATCGATAAAGTGTTTATTAAGTGACTCTCATATAAATTATAATTAGTGTGTTTAGTGTATTACATAAATTATTAAATAAGGACTGAATTACATATAAATCTGTAAATATAAATTAATTGTAAATATAAATTAGAATAAACGTTACAGTACTTTATCATAGTTGTAAGATGTCATTAATTTTTGAATTTACTTGTCATATAATCAATTAATCAAGATTTTAATAAAAAGCTTAGTACTTTAAAAACCGATATTTATTGTAATAAAACATGGCGCAGGCGAATTAAAGAATCTACGTTTAAATCAGGCAGCAATATGGATTTTAATAGACCATCGGAGCGGATCCTAACTGGAAATGTCGCTGAAAATTAACAAAATTACATTATTTTTTAAAAGTTCCCTTAATGGAGAAATTATACTTGAAAGGTTAGGTATAAATTGTCGTAAATAATTAATAATTCCTAGTAGTTTTTGTAATTCATTTTTATTTTTTGGATCAGGAAATTTTTTAATAACACTTATTTTAAAGGGATCGGGTAATATCCCTTTTTTCACAAAATATGTTACCCAAATATTTTATTTGATTTAAACAATATTGAAATTTTTCAAAATTAAATTTGATACCGAATTTTCGAGCTCTTTCCAAAACCTGTTTAATTACAACATCGTGTTCTTCTTTTGTATCAGTAGCAACACATATGTCATCAAAATATACAGTCACTCCTTTTATGTCTCCAAAATATTTATAGACAAGCTTATGAAATAACTCTGGTAAATTGCATAGTCCAAAAGGGGCCCGAAGAAAACGTAAAAACGTAAATAGTGCTAAAATAAAAGAACCACTGATAGGTCATGACATACCTGAGTTTCCATTCTTTAAAATTGGTGTAGATATTGCCGAGCATGCAGGTAAAAGCTATTTGGTTGTTATAGATTTTTATAGCAGATGGCTTGAAATTTTTGCATTGGAAAATAAAACTAGTTCATGTGTAATAGGAAAACTTAAAAGGTTGTTTAGTCAATTTGGCATTCCATCAATAGTTTTATCTGACAATGTTCCTTTTAAGAGTTATGAATTTAAAAAATTCTCAAAAGATTGTAACTTCACTTTAAATACATGTAGTCCTCACTATCACCAGTCTAATGGATTAGCAGAAAAGGCAGTACACATAGCTAAAGATATGCTAAAAAAATCAGTAGATTCAAAAATTTAGAACTATATTTATTAAATTACAGAAATGCTCATGTTGCCAATTTGGGATATTCTCCGGCTAAACTACTTCAAAGTAGGATTTTAAGATCAAAAATCCCTATTTCTATTAATAACCTAAAGCCACAATTAGTTTCTGACATTCATGAAAAATTTATAGAAAATAAAAAGATTCAAAAGAGAGGATATGATAGAAATGTTATTGGGGATCAATGTTTGAAGAGGGAGAAAGGGTTCTTGTACAAGACGTTTTCAAGAGAACTTGGGCATTTAGCAGACGTAATAAAACAATGTTCAGAACCTAGATCCTATCTTGTTCGTATTTGTAGTACGAATCAAGTCTTACGTAGAAATTCCAAGTTCATAAAAAAGTATGTTGGGTAAAAACTTTTATTTTAAAAAGGGGTATATGTTTAATAGGTGTTTTATTATTATTTAGCAAATCATCCTGTATATTATCGTATAATAATAATGTACTTTATCATAGTTGTAAGATGTCATGTTAGGATGTTGGGCTCGATAAAGATCCCTACCACTGGTTGGAACACTAGTGGATTCGGCAAAATTTCCGGTTAGGGGTAGAGTGCTCCCGGCGTCGGTGATTAGCCTGAGTTGCAGAAATAGACCGACGTTAAATAACCGAATAAAAAAAAAAGATGTCATTAATTTTTGAATTTACTTGTCATAATCAATTAATCAAGATTTTAATAAAAAGCTTAGTACTTTAAAAACCGATATTTATTATAATAAAACAATATCCAAAGAAGTCAAATATCTGGGAGTGACCATTGATTTCAAACGAAGGCACACCTAGAAACAATTACTACCAGGACGACTATACTTTTCTGGCAATGCAGAAGAGTTATGGGCAAAACCTGGGGAATGCGACCTGAGGTGGTTCACTGGCTCTACACATCTGTGATAAGGCCAACGATCACCTATGGAACAATAGTCTGGTGGAGGAGGACAGAAGTGTTAACTGCAATCCAAAGACAAGCCCTTCTTGGTATTACCGGGGCAATGAACAGCACGGAGACGGCATCAATGGAAGCCCTTATTGGACTTCCTCCTCTAGAAACTTTTTATAATGGCGGAGGCAATGATGGCAATTCTTAGGCTGAAATCGGGAGACTTTTGGTCCCCGAACAATGTTCGAGGAGGGCACACTGATACAACTGGGACATTACTAGACGAACCCATATTTCGCATGAGTTTTGATAGCATGACACCAGAGAATATATTCACTGAGCGAGTGAATATCATCATCCCATCTAGGGAACAGGCGATGCACCCAGGTAATTCTGGAGAAATCATCTGGTTCACCGATGGCTCCAAAACAAACCATGGCACTGGGGCTGGTATAAAAGGACCCAGAAAGAGAATGTTCTTTAGCCTTGGTCGATATACGACTGTGTTTCAAGCAGAGACGATTGCCGCTATAGCATTTATTGATGAAAACATCAGAAGAGGATATACCGGACAAAACATTTAAATATTCACTGACAGCCAGGCTCTGCTTAAGGCTATCAGTAATCCAACAACTAGGTCATCTAGACTGGTGAAAAACTGCAAAGAATCCCTCAACAGGCTGGCAAGAGACAACAAAGTGTCTCTAATATAGCCGGCACATAAGGGGATTGCAGGTAATGAAATGGCGGACCAGTTAGCTAAAGAAAGCTCTAAAGGAGACTTCATAGGTCCGGAACCGTTTTGTGGAATCACAAAATATTGCATAAGAGGGGCAATCGGGAACTGGCTAGATAGGGAACACCAATTCAAATGGAGGGTGACACAAGGGCACCTTCATACAAAGAGTTTACTGAACAAGGTAGACAAGGAACTCTCAACCAGGCTACTGAAACTGGGTAAGAGACATTTGAAGACAGTTACCGACCTGGTGACTGGACACTGCACCATGAGGAAACATCTGTACAATATGGGCAAAGTTAGTGAACCTATGTGCAGAAAATGTGAACTTGATGATGAAACACCTACTCACATACTCTGCTTCTGCGAGGACTTACAAGAACTTAGACGGAAGCACTTTGGAATGGAATTTATACAACCATCACAACAACTGAAAATCCCTCCGGTCAAACTAGTGACCTTTATAGAAGACACGAAGCTTCTGGAATGGAAGTAGATAACATGGGAAATGGTACAAAGATTCAGTTCAAGTGCCTGGGTTGATGAGCACAACCCAAATTTATGAATGAAGCAATGAACTATTACCATGCGGGCGCACGGGAAAAAGTTTTCCTGTGCGCTAACATGCGTTGCTAAGGGAACAGAACTCAGTTCCCTTAGAAACACTAAACCACAATTGTATTATGACAGCCGATGTCAGTGTTTTGAATTATAATAATTGTACTATGACATCGGATGTCAGTGTTTTGAATTATAGTCTAGTATAGTAAATACTTACTAGTTTTTGTATTAAGAAAGGTATAATGGAAAGTATCGTTCATTACATTGCACGACTTCCCGTCGCGCGCACACGGGAAAAGCCTATTTTCTGGACTCGTAATGAAATATACTATTACATTCTCTCTCTTGTGATAGAATAATATTCTCACACTGGTTAGCAATAACATTAGCCTTGACGCAGTTGATTGTCATCGTAGTGGCAAAATTATTGCTGTCACATTGAGTGTTTACCTAATATAATTGTGATTGAGTTCTGTAATATAAATTATCTTTTGTTCATTTCCATTTAAAATCTTTGATCGTGGAGAACGAAAATTCGATGCGAGTGGAAAGTTCTGAGCGCGAGCCGAAGGTGAGCGTGAGGAACCACGAGCATCACGAATTTTCATTCTAACCGAGTAGCAGACCTTACTTTCTCCACGACTATATAATAACGCACAAATTATTTTTACATATTTAGCTGAATAATGATATAAATTCTTCACACCAGTGAAGAATGAAGAAGAATTCACTCTCGTTAGCCAATCACATTCTATGATTATCAGAAATCACGCTAAAATTAACAAATCAAATCGTCTCTTTCGAAACGTCAAATACCTAACTACGCAAAATAAGCAAAAGAATGAATCTAAATTAAGTACCTATATTTATGTTATCTCTATTATTATTCCTAATAATGTTATAATTTCATTTAAAAACGTAAAGGTTTCTATTAAAAATATGAGTTACCTATATTTATGTTCTTTACATTTTAATAAGTAAATGTGGTCGATAGCTCAGTGGTAGAGATACTTGACTCTTACGCGGGCCCAATGGAAGATTTTTTTTAATGCATATTCGTGGAGAAAGTATAGTCTTTTACTTGTGTCGAATGGCTATTATTCACTTGGATGATTCCAAAACTCAATCGCTGCGCTCGCTCGTTTTGGAAACTTTGTCCGCGTGAATAATAGCCATCATTCTACACTCGTTGAAGAATATACTATTCTAAACTTGTTACAGAATATACTATTCTTACATTTTTGGAGATGGCTAACAATGAAGATATTATGTTAACACAAGGTGTAACGCAGGTCACTGTAGTAAATACAGGAGCAGTATCATCGCTGTCCATTTTTAAACAGGGTGATCACTTTGAGGTGTTTGAAGAACTTCTGGAACAATTTTTAGTAGTAAACAGTGTCAGTGAAGATAAAAAGGTGGCAGTTTTACTGACACAAGTGGATGAAAGTATTTACAAAATTTTAAAACATATCTGCAGCCCAGCAAAGCCGAAAGATAAAAGTTATGATCAGCTAATATGTATGCTGTCCCGACAGTTTAAGCAACGGGTTTCAATTTACCGAAGAAGAATACAGTTTTATAGCTTAAAACAGGAACCAGGTAATACAATAAATACCAGGTATGTTAAAGTTAAGGATATAGCGGGTAACTGTGGGTTTGTAGGCAATGTGTTAACAGAAAGAGTCAAGGACAAATTTGTAACTGGGATGAGACCAGGGCGCATCTTGGACAGAATGTGTGAAGAAAAACCTTGAAAGGGTTAATCACATTGGCGTTAGACAAGGAGGCATCACTAAAAGAATTAGCAGAAGTAAGAGAAGTGAATAAAGTACAGCAGGTAGGAAGTAAGAAAGAAGAACCAGAAAAGAAGTGGAGAATGGAAGAAGTAACTAAGAAATATGTTGAAGGTAGGAATACAGAATTGAAGTGTCATTTTTGTAATAAGGTACATCACTCATTTAAAAATTGTAAGTACCGTAGAGGAGTGTGACTTTGCCAAACCGCGTAATATTTTAAATTTAAATTTTATTTTTTTGAGTTGGCTAAACCTCCGTAACAGCAAGAGGCGGATTTTTTACCCAGACTGTATCACCACGTGTTGCGACGTTCGCGCAGTTGTCTGTTGTGTTTTACTTGGAGTGCTACGCGGCCTTACATGAGCTGGTAAGTTTTTAATGCCTTTAAAAATGCGAAATATAACAGGCGGTACATTAAAATGCATTATCAGCTTAATTTACACGTATTCAGGGTTATGTAAATTTTTTTTAATAGTATTTGGTTAAAAGGGTTTCGAGATTTTGGGGAATTCTTCTATAGGGCATGTCCACCAACTGAAAGTTGACAGTCGCCTGCAGGAAAAACAATAAACAACTATTTGGTTTGATTTGTATTTTTGTTGTTTTGTAATTTTTTAAAGATCCTTTCTATTATAAACAGTTAGATATAGCTTTTAAAATACCTACCTAATTGCTTAAAACAGTGTCGAAGAAAGCACCAACCCAAAATTAAATTAACACGATCAAAATAACTATAAGAACCACGTGTTGTGCTTAGAACATAGAGAAATAGCACAGAACGCTTGTTTCAACTTCAGATTCATCCGGGTGTGACGTCACGTGGACTTGCCCGAATGTTGCATTTTTGCGGGTAACTTTGCCACATACCAAAATTTTGTTATATTACTGATGACTTTTTGAGGCACAGTAACAACTTGGAAGACAGTGATGATTCAAATAAAGTAAACGCACCATCTACATCTGTGAGCCAGGCAAATCTGGAAGATGTAAATGAAACCGAAAGTTTTTTGGAGGATGAAATGTTGGATAGAAACAACAGTTCGGAGGTTTGGGAAGATGCAACTGAAGAAGATGACCTGCCTCTTATTTCAGTCATCAACCAGAAAAAAACCTCCAATGGTGATTTTGTGATAGTAGCGTTCCCGACTAAGAAAACTGTCAAACATTATGTTGGAGAAGTTATAGAAATAGATGATGATGGGTTTGTAGTGAAGTATCTGAGAAGAAAGGAAAATGGATTGATCTATCCCAATGTTGAGGACACATCATATGTAAAAGAAATGGTTGTTGTCAAGAAATTAGAGAAACCAACATCTTCCAGGGGATATTTTTGTTTGAATATTGACGTAAGTTTATATAATATTTAAGCTTGTTTTTTGTTTGCAAATGTGTTTAGTCCTTTATTTAAACTCAGAGCCATTTTTAAGTTTATAAATTCACGAAAAGACTGATGTTATGTTTTTTATAAAGAATAATATATTTTTTCTACAACTGCTATGAAAAGTGACGTATTTCTCATACCTTACCTAATTTCAAAACCAAATATTGCTCATACTGTGAGAAATATCATTTCTCACGCCACTTTTCCCACGCCACATACATATTTATATGGAGAATTAAATAAAATCGACAAAAACTTAGTAGGCTACTAACTGTCATTTTTAAATACCTACTTAGTTGTCACAAAACTGTCACATTAATTAATATAACGGAGAATTTAGTGAAAAGAAATGACGTTTCGGGTTTGACCATACAAAATTGTACAAATTTCACCATCAACTATAATTTTAAATAAAATTATTTAACAGTTTAGAGATAGGATACTTTAGTGTTATTTTCGTTTTACTAACCATAAAAATAAATATTAAGTTACTTTACTTGTATTCTTTAAATTTGTGCAGTTGTAGAAAAAGTATAGTGTGCAACATGTGGGGAAAGTACTTTCCTCACACGTGTGTTTGCACAAACTTCCACACTCATGAAAAAAGTTGAACTTTCCCAACTTGTTGCACAATATACTATTATTTTTCTATAGTTTGTTGTTTCATTCGCCTCTAATACCTACCTTATTGTCTTCAACAAACTTTTTTAAAACACTTTTGGTAGGCAAAGACACCCTTTACACTTCCTAAAATTGCTAAGAAGTTCATTTTAAAGGCATTGGCAATCTCACACCAATTTGCGGGTGACGCCAAATATTCAAAAATTAAAAAAAAATGTTGCAGATTCTTTTTAATATTTCTAATTACAGCAATCGATAGCTAAAATGGCTAAAATTTTGAAATTATACATAGTTTATGCTGTACTCATTTAACGAAAAAACGAAAAAATTAGAACAAGAAAACTATCAAAAGTGGTGCAAAGTCACACCGCTCTACGGTATCGTAAATTTAACTGTAACAATTGTGGTAAAAAAGGGCACATTGCTGCTGCTTGTACGGTAACTAAAAACAATTATGTAGAACCTACTAAAACAGTAACTGATGATGTTTTAGACTTGTTCAATACTGATGTTATAAATATAAATGCATGTAGCTATGTAAGTCCATTGTGTCATGGAATGAACATCCCTATGCATACAACCTTGGCGTGCGATATGCGATGACACATGACACCTCCTTGACGTTGTTGTTCATGGCAAAGCCACCATTGTAGACTAGTGATGGTAAGACCCGGTTCATTTTGGTGACCCGGGTCTTCCAGATCAATCATTAAAATGACCCGTTCTTGAAGATTCGTTCATATGACCTTGTTTATTTGTTCCATCGTTTCATGATGTGAATGAAATGAACGGCATAAATTATTATGCAGATTTTCATATTCATTTATTTATTAAACTTCACATCTGCTTATGAACCTTATTCATTAGAGTGGATGAATGACTGAATTTGTAAATAACAATCCAAAAATTGAAATAGTTTGTATTTTTTGTCGAATTAAAACATAAATGTACTACAACTGCGGTGGCTTGGTTCAGTTCATTCGAACGATAGGGTCACAGAACGTGATTGAACCAATCACGGGTCTTGGAACTGATTCGGTCTTTGAGAACGGGTCGTTCGTGACCTTCCCATCCCTATTGTAGACAGTAAAAATAAATACTTCGAAATATCTATAAACATCTCTTTATTAATATAACATGGCGCAGTTTTAAAAGGAGAATAATACGGAGAATAGTGACAAGGAACATTCCAAAGGGAAATTACAATAAAAATCCAAAGGGATACGATAATATAATTCAAAGTAAAGTAGACATGGAATTTTTAAAACAACCGAAACCAATGTGCCTCGAAGGCGATACATCTAACAACTGGAAAAAATTTAAAGCAGCATATCAACTATTCAATGTAGCTACAGGCTGCTCAGAAAAAACAGCAGCGGTTCAGGCAGCAGTACTCCTTCATTGTTTGGGGGAAGAAACATTGGAAATTTTTTATACATTGGGCCTCACAGATGATGAGAAGAAAAACCCAAGTGTAATATTAGAAAAGTTAGATGAATATTTTTTGCCAAAATACAATCATAGTGTAGAAACGCACAAGTTTAACAATAGATTTCAAAACCCAGGTGAGACATTCGATTCATTTCTACAAGACTTGAAAAGAATAGCAGAAAACTGTTCATTCGGTACATTCAAAGAACGAATGATAACAGATAGAATTTTGTGTGGAATACATGACAAACGAACAAAGGATAGATTACTAAGAGAAACAAATGTCAATCTAAAGAAAGCAGTGGACATCTGCAGAGCGGCAGAAGAAACTGAAAGACATATAAGGGATCTTACAGAAAACAAAGCTGAGGTTTCAGAAGTAAATGAAGTGCAGAAAAATAAGTATCAGGTTGGAAGAAAGGGAAATTATAAACAACATATCACTTCAGGTACGAAGGGAGCAAGACCAATTCAAGGTAAGCAATTTGCTCAATATCCATCTACCAGCGCAGACAATGTCGGACAGAACTCATATGGAAGATATCAAGGTAAGCCACAGAATCAATTTCAAACACAAAAATGTGGCCGATGTGGTTATAAACATAGCTTTGATGACAGATGCCCAGCTAAGGGAAAACAATGTATAAAGTGTAAAAAATATAATCATTATGCTAAAGTATGTAAATCTAGTATTAATACAGTTGAAATACAAAATGAGGTAGATCATGCTGATGAATATGTATTAGGTTGTATTAACTTTTCTCTTGATGCTGATAATATAAATTGTGATTGGTTTGAAACCCTTAAGGTTAATAATGTAAATAAAGAAATTAGGTTTAAACTTGATACAGGAGCACAAGTCAACGTGCTTCCTCATGACATATACCATGCACTACATTTACCTCTTTCCTTAAGAGTGGAAAGAATTACATTGACAGGTTATGGAGGTCAAAAATTGAAAGTACTAGGTTCTTGTATCTTAAACTTGAATTATAATGAACTAGATTATAATATTAAATTTATTATTGTTGAAACACATCAAAAGTCAACTCCAATCTTAGGTATACAAACAATTAAGGACATGAATCTCTTACAGCGAAATGTACAAGAGATCTCATGTGATAAAGTGCTGGCAGACTATTCTGATATGTTTCAAGGTATAGGAAAAATTGATAATCACCCTATAAACTTTACATTAAAGGAAGGGTACACACCTGTGGTGGTGCCTTGTCGAAAAATCCCTTTTCAGTTAACAGATAAGTTCAATGCTGAAATTGATAAAATGGTAAAAAACAATATTATTGTAAAAGTAACGGAACCAACCGAGTTTATCAACCCGATTGTTTTAGTTCACAAAAGTAATAATGAAATCCGTATTTGTTTAGACCCACAAGAACTCAATAAATCACTCATGCGAGAAAGGTATGAAACACCCACATTTGATGAAGTCACAAAAGATATGATTGGATCCCGATATTTCACAACATTAGATGCTTATAAAGGTTACTGGCAAATAGAACTAGCTGAAGAAGCATCGAAGTTGACAACATTTGCAACACCATTGGGACGTTTTCGCTTTCTCCGCCTACCATATGGACTAACAAACTCAGGTGAGATTTTTTTTAGAGTGTTCTCAGAAATCTTTGAAGGTATAGAGAATGTTAAGATATTCATTGATGACATAGTTATTTATGCTAAAACAAGAGAACAACATGATCAAATATTGATAAAAGTTCTCAACCGAGCAAGGGAAAAGGGAGTAAAATTCAATAAAGATAAATCTCACCTTTGTACTAATGAAGTCAAGTATTTGGGACATATTTTATGTGAAGAGGGGATAAAGATAGATCCAGAAAAATTAAAAGCATTACGTGAAATGCCAAATCCTGGAAATGTCAAAGAATTGAGTAGATTTTTAGGAATGGTTACCTTTGTATCAAAATTCATTCCAAATCAGTCCAAATTAACTGCAAATCTCAGAAACCTGATGAAAAAAGATACCGAATGGATGTGGTCAGAGATACACGAACAGGAAATCCAAAAATTGAAAATTATTCTGACAAACACCCCAGTTTTACAGTATTTTGACAAAACAAAACCTATTGTTTGGATAGTAGCAAAAACGGATTAGGTGCGGTTATACTGCAAAACAACGCTCCAGTCGCTTATGCTTCTAAATCAATGACGGCAACCCAACAAGGCTATGCTCAAATTGAGAAGGAGACATTAGCTATAGCGTTCGGTTGCCAGCGTTTTCATCAATATTTATTTGGAAAACATTTTGTGGTAGAAAGTGACCATAAACCACTTGAAAGTATCTCTTGAAAGCCTCTTAATCAATGTCCAATGAGATTACAAAGATTAAGAATAACCTTACAATCATATGACTTTACCTTAGTCTACAAACCAGGTAAACAACTGTATTTTGCAGACACGTTGTCTAGAGCCTATTTGCAAGACACATCTGAAGTCATTGATGCAGATATTGAGGCACAAGTGGATGCAATTCAGTATCATTCGATCAGTCCAGAAAAATTTAATAAAGTAGCAGTCGAGACCAATACAGATTATGAACTAACACAATTGAAAGAAATTGTCAAGGAAGGGTGGCCCAATAATAAAGAAAATTTAGAAGAAATATTAAAACCCTATTGGAAGTTCAGGGACCAAATTGTTGAACAAAAAGGAGTCATGTTTAAGGGAAATCAAATGATTATTCCCAAGAGTATGAGAAAAGAAATTATAAACAGGCTTCATTACAATCATTTAGGTACTGAGAAAACATTATTACGGGCTAGGGACTGTGTATATTGGCCATTCATGTCAAAAGAAATAACAGACAAAGTTCAAAATTGTCCTGCATGTTTAACCTTTGCTAGAAGCAATTCAAATGAAACCTTACTAAACAGGGATATACCTGACCGAGCATGGCAGATTGTGGCAGCGGACATATTTTATTTAGAAAATCAACAATACCTGTTGGTAGTGGACACCCACTCAAGGTTTCCAGAGCTTCATTGCCTGAAGAACACAACTTCACAAAATATTGTAAATGTTATAAAATCAATTTTTTCAGTTCATGGGAAACCAGATATATTTATATCAGACAATGGACCACAATTTGTTAGCAAGGAATTTCAAACATTTTTGAACAAATGGGAAATTACCCATAAAACTAACTCTCCAATGTATTCCCAATCAAATGGGTTTATAGAGAGACACGTCCAGACTCTAATAAAGCTATTAAAAAAAGCTCAGTTTGACAACAAGGATATTTTTCTAGCCCTACTAGAATACCGCAATACCCCAATCTCCACCCACTTGCCAGCTCCTGCACAACTTTTGTTTAACAGAAAACTCAAGGGTCATTTACCAACCACAAGTGAATTATTGAAACCTACAAACTATCAACATAATCACAAAACCAAAGAAAACAAAAACAGTACTATGATAAATCTGCCAAAGACTTACCACCCTTAAGCAAAGAGGATAATGTAGTGGTACAAATGGGTAAAATATGGGTACCAGGTAAAATAATAGACATTGACAAATATAGACCCAGGTCATATAAAGTTAAAATATTTCAGACCGGCAACATTCTGATTCGTAATAGGAAGTTTTTGAGAAAAGTGAGTCAAAATAAATTTAATGTAATATCAGATTCGAACTATGATCAATTATTTGAATCACATTTAACATCGTTTGATGATAATTCTTCAGAGAGTTTAACGAGTAGTCCACAACAGGTTCAGAGCCAACTAAGTCAAGGTCCAATATGTTTTAATAATGACACAAGTCATACCCAACCGGTAGATGTAAATAGTGACATTCGAATTCGTACTCGGACTGGTAGAATTATCAACAAACCCCAATACCTCCAAGATTACGTTAACTAACATAAAAAATGTATAAATATCAATTTGTATTGAAAATTTGTAAGGGGGAGATGTCATGGAATGAACATCCCTATGCATACAACCTTGGCGTGCGATATGCGATGACACATGACACCTCCTTGACGTTGTTGTTCATGGCAAAGCCACCATTGTAGACAGTAAAAATAAATACTTCGAAATATCTATAAACATCTCTTTATTAATATAACACATTGTATGTAAATGTTTTGATTAATGATATTACTGCATTGATGGAAATTGATACAGGGGCTGGTATTTCTTGTATTCCGCTTAAAATATGTACAAGCAACATTTTTCAATAGTTGAACTAAAACCTACTATTATTAAATTAAAGTATTATAATGGGCCTGTGATTAAACCTGAAGGACAAATTGATATTAAAATAAAAATAGAGTAGATAATGTTTCACTCTTGGTAGTTGAGGGGGCTACTCGGGCTTTGCTAGGTAGAGATATTTTTACAATGTTTAATTTGCAGATTTCGGGAAAGGAAGTTTTTTGTAATAATGAGTTAATTAGTATTCATAATAATGATCCTTTAGAAAAGAGGGTGTCAGACTTGGACCAACTTTTAAAAAAAATTAAAAATCTTTTTAGTGACGAATTGGGTCGGTATAATGAAGAAAAAGTGCATTTAGAGGTTGAAAAAGAAATGGGACCTATTTTTAAAAAGCCGTATAAAATTCCTTTTGCTTTTAGAGACAAAGTCTTAGCCGAGATCAAGCGTTTAGAGAATGAAGGGGTAATTGTTAAGGTTAACAACGCTTCATGGGGAACTCCTTTAGTTCCTGTTCTTAAGGCAAATAGAACTGATATTAGAGTTTGTGCCAATTATAAAGTTACTATTAATAAACAGTTAAAAGATTTTAATCATCCTCTACCTATAATTGAGGAAATTTTTGTAGCTCTTCGAGGGGGGCAAAAATTTACAAAATTAGATTTTAAGAATGCGTATAATCAGTTGGAGGTGGATGAAGCTACTTCGGAATTATTAACCTGGAGCACCCCTTACGGAATGTATAATTAGGTTACCATTTGGAACTAAACCGGCATGCTCTATATTTCAATGTATAGTAGAAAAAGTACTACAAGAGTGTAAAGGCATAGTCAATTATATAGATGATATAGTAGTCACAGGTAAAAATGATGTTGAGCATTTAAACAATTTGGAAGGAGATTTAAATTGAATTTAGCAAAGTGCAGTTTCTTTCAGGATTGTATTTATTATCAAGGGCATACAATTTCGAGCCAGGGCCTGGAAACGGACCCAGATAAAGTAAAAGCAATCGTAGAATTACCAGAACCTTAGTAACCTGACGGAAACTAGAGCTTTTCTAAGGATGATAAATTATTTCTATAAATTCATTCCTAATTTGGCACATAAGTTAAAACCAATCTACAGTCTATTAACTAAAGATGCTAAATTTATTTGGAACATTAGTTGTAGAAATTCATTTGATCTAATAAAAAAGAGATTGTTTCTGATAAGGTATTAATTTATTATGATCAAAGTAAGCCTATTAGACTGATTTGTGACAGTAGCGATTATGGTTTTGGTGCACGTTCTAGCAGATTGAACAGAACGTCCTATTGCCTTTATATCAAGGGTTTTGAACAAAGCTGAACAGAAATATGCTATTATACAAAAAGAGGCTCTCAGTGTCTATTGGACAGTACAGAAGTTTTAGCAGTACCTGGCAGGACGTAAATTTGAGATTATGTCTGACCACAAACCACTGCAAGCTCTTTTTGGGGAACACAAAACATTACCTAAAATGGCAGCTGCTAGACTACAAAGATGGTCACTTTTCTTATCCGGGTTCAACTATACATTTAAGTTTATTAAGGGTGTTGATAATGTACAGGCTGATGCACTTAGTCGGTTACCTTCACCGGAATCTGCTAAAATTAGACAAGAAGCAACTGATTATCTAAATTTTGTTGAGAAACTAGTACCTATTGATACAAATAAGATAAGACATGAAACTAGAAAAGATCCTATTTTAGGTTTAGGCTGATATAATTTTATCAGGTATGGGTTTCCTAATATATAGTTGAGGAGACACTAAAACCGTTTTGGCAGCGCATAGATGAGTTAATAATTGAGAATGGAATAGTAAGGTGGGGTTACAGGGTAGTTATACCAATTAAATTGCGCTCACAGTCTAATGCTAAATCTTATTTTTGGTGGCCTTCATTAGACCAAGATATAGAGTCATTTGTAAATAATTGTAGTTTGTTATGGCTTTAGACCAGAGCCGCCTAGAGCTATAATAAGACACTGCGAAAGAGGGTCTTATATGTGTGAGAGGGTACATGCAGATTTTTTGGGACCTATCAGGGGAAAATTGATTTTAATTATTATAGATACTTTTTCAAAATGGCCCGAAGCTTTTATAATGGGTAATACGGAGGCTAGTTCCACTATTAAAAAATTCAGGGAGTGCTTTGCAAGATTCGGCCTTCCTAGGGGGTAGTAACGACAATGGTCCACAATTAGTTTCAGGTGAATTTTCAAAATTTTCAAGCAATAACGGTATTAAACACTTAACATCACCACCATACCACCCTGCGACAAATGGAATTGCGGAGAACTCGGTGAAATCTTTTAAAATTGCAGTAAACAAGGCATGGAGAGATGAAAATAACCAAGGTGTAGGTTTAGAAACTGTAATGAATAGATATTTATTTCATTATTGAAACTCAGTTCATTGCACCACAGGTGTTTCACCTTCTAGCCTTGTATTCAAACATAAAGTTACAAATCGATTTGATTTATTACTGAATAACAATAATAATAGATCTGATGAGGTTGAAAAGACAGAAGGGGGGAAAAGAGATGAGATTTTTGAAGTAGGGGATTAAATATTTTGTATAGATTATAGGAAGCCTAATCGCAAAACTTGGGCTGAAGCCACTATTGATGAAATATTAGAAGATAGAATTTATTTCTGCAAATTAAAATCTGAAAATTTAGAATGGAAGAGGCATTTGAACCAAATTTTGCGAAATAAAGGAACTCTTGTTGGCAATGATTTATCTCAGGTAACTCATGGCGACCACTTGTTAGTGAGAGATAGTGAACAATTGAAGCAAACAGATAGCAAGATACATGAAGAGCAGTCAGTTCTTAGTGAGAAGTCAAAAGAAAGTACTGAAGTTAAAATAGGTGATGCGGTAATACAAGATATTGAAAAACCTGATTGTAAAATAGTAGATAATCCTGTAGTTAGTAATAGAAAGAGTTTAGATCTCCTGCCAGCCTCTGATATTTCTCAACGACCCAGAAGGGTTATTAAACCACCGCAGTGATTAGACTTGTAAGGGGTGTATTTGTAGTATCGCGAAATAGCGACTAAACGTCAATTGTCATCCATCACTTGTTTTAAAAATGTCATGTCAATGTATGTAGAGGCTGGTATAAAAAATATGTATGTGTGTTTTAGGTAAAATATATATTTCTGCAATCATCCTTTTATTTTACACCATCTCAGCCACCACATCCGGTATTATAAATAAAAAATTACGTCGTCGCAAATTCAAATCCTCGTATCATTTTTTTTTTTCGCTTTTGAGTTACAAACGTGATATTTTCCAATGAAAGCTTCCGCATTAAATGCAAAACCTCCTATCTAGATCGGTCTTTGTGCGCAGGCACAATAACCAAGTGTTGAATACTCGTATCTCACTAAGCTTTTCACAGTCAAAACCTCGTAACTTATGCGATAAGCGTACAATGCAAAAACATGAGATACGAGTTTTTGACTTTAGCGACGATTAGCGGCTTGAAACTGTGAAGTAGATCTACTGTCACCCGAAAATTGGTCATGATGACCTGGCGGTGGAAATTACGTACGCTTATTTCAGGGGGTTGTGACGAAGACTATTACCGCAGAAAATTATACTCAATTTACGTACAATTAAGTTATACCATTGAGTGTATTACGCTTTCTACGTTACATATCATAAATAAAATAAACAAAAAATTGTTTAGGTAGCAATTGCGGGTACTTACCATTTGTATTGCAGAGGTTATGTGAATCCATGCAAAACGTGACTTAAAATGGTTGAAACAACTCTGCCGATCATATATAATTGAATCACGGTCAACAAAGGGTGTACAAAGGCAACTTCTAGTAGAATGCGGCAAAACTAAATTTCTCGATTCAAGGAAACTCGATGTAAGTACGCGTTGGCTAATGCCACCAGCAGGGCCGAAAGAGTTAAGTCAGAAGCTGTTCAGCACATTCGTTATGATTTTTAAAAACGCTTCTTAAACATCCCTACCCGCTAGAGATTCGCAGGAAGCAAAAATATTTAATACAGCTGTTCAATATAATAAATGGAATATGTTATTCCTTCTCATCTTACAAGGAAGGTACGAACCTTTCATGTTTCATTTTATAGGTACAACTATGGAATGAATAGTTTTTTCCCTAGGACACTTGGATTAGCCAACTATGTTGAGGACATTTCACTTAATGTGTCAATTTTCAAGTTCAAGGAATATCTGTTGGAGCTTGAACTTTCATATTTACAATTTTTTTATTGTCGATTGATGTTGTAGTTTCTTACTTTTTCGTTTGTTGTCTTGTTTATTTTGCAATTCGGTAGTTCTGGCAGTTTATCGGGTGCATATAGGAAGCCGTATCTTTTTGTCCAACGTATATCGTAACCTTTGATCATTAAACAGCCAGTCTGTTTAATGATCGAAGCTCGTAAGGGGGAAAAAACTTAAACTGCGGAGCTGTCACTAGATCGTTTGGGTATGTATATGATGTGCTGTCTCAACTGTATCAGTCTCGGTCGGTAACCGTACGTAGCATATCCGTTCTAAGCATGCTCAATTCGATACGGGTAAGGATTCGGTTGGAATTTTGACATTGCTTCTGGGGCCTAATTCTTGACCGAGGGAGTGAAGATTCCCGAGGGAACAGATAGATATTTGTTCCCTCGTGAAGCTCTACTTACTCAGTCAATAATTCGGCCCCTTGTGTCTATTGTATAGTGAAAAGTGATACAGTATGTCAACTTCCAGCTCAAATAGCTGAAATAAACAATTTTACAAAAATAAGTTTTTTCAACTCAAAGCACTGCTGATTTTATACCAAGGAATCAAAACATATGGTTTTCGTAAAAATAATTTAATGATCAAGCTTAAATTAGGCTAATTACTTTTAAAACACCAAATCGAAATCAAAGACAGAACGTTGCAGAATTAGAGCTAATGGCATCATAAATAAAGGCATTATTCAATAATTTGTACTGATGCGTAATCAACTTTATCACTTCGTGGGCAGCACAGCCTCCTAATACAGCCGACACTGAATGGATTTCAGCTCCTCCGTAACGACACACTTCATGGACTCTTTCATCTCTCAGAACTTGAGAACAACTCCATTCGGACAGGAGTTTGGTAATGATTCCTTTTAGTTTCAATACATCAGGTTCCACCTATATATAAACATATATTATATGATTTATTTAAATTATTTTCTTGGTATAGAGGCTATTAAATTAAACGAAATATTGTTCAATTGTATATGTTTTACTCCTTCTTGGGAGATTTCTTTAAAAAAATTTTTTTATGAGAGTGACCGTTTTACGACCAAAAACAACTACTCTCCGTAAAACGGTCACTCTCTTGTAAAATAACTTTTTTTAAAAAGCCCCCAAGAAGGAGCAAAACGTCAACCTCTATACCCAAGAAAATAATTTAAATAAATTATAATTAATGGTTAGAAAAAAGAAAATATTTCATTATATATGCAGTGTCATCCCCAGAGTATGCACCATATCGAAAACTTACTTTATTAAGGGTTTTTCGACAAAAAGTTATTCTTGGTAAAAGTTTTTGCAACCCCTAAAACTATATGTCTACCAACAAAATATGGTAGAACACACGTGATATACGAAGAGCCTTCAAAAATTTGATTTTAAGACAAGAGTTGAGTACCCTTATTTTTTAAAGATTCAAGAAATGTTATTTAGAAAAGTTGTTCGGCATTAAAAAGACGCCTAGATTTAAAGTCATGGCCATCTAAGTGAAGTTTTATTTTTGTACCCATTTAAGTGGGCGACTACGGAAAAAAATTGCTAAAACGATAAATAGACAACATCCTGTATACGGCGGTTTATTTAAAAAGCCTGTAATTTTACAAATTACCATCACGGTAAATTTTTTTGAAGAGTAAACGTTTTTGGTTCATTTATTTTTATTTTTTGTTAACACCGAAAATTGATCAAAATTATACAGTATTCTAACAAGAACTTAATATTCAATATTGTAACGCAATCCATTTTTATAAATTCTCAAAAAGTTGACCCTATCTCCCCTACGAATCAACTCAATGTAAACATTCGGAGAATCCCGACTGCGAAGCGTCTGTCTTAGAACTTATGGTCTTCTGGTACGGCAGAGTTTACGCATACGAGGATCGTGGTAGGTGAATTCAAGAACCGTCGAGAAATGAGAACGACTATACAGGCTATTTCACGACGAGACACCATCTATATATCACACAATTTCTATAAAAATTGACCTAGATGGAGAACAAGTTATGGAGAATTTATGGAAAATATTTTGACATACTTCCGGTTATACCGAAAGTGAACGACAACTTTGTTATTTTGAATGTAGCACCCTGTATATTATTAACTTAACAAAAAATTGACAGGTGCAGACCTTCATATTGAAAATTCTGTGTGAACATCCCCAATACCAAATAAAAAACATCTTGTCGGGTTGATTAGTAGGACAATCAAGGTAATTGGTGACATGTCGAAAACTTCTTTTTTATATGTTAAATGATGAAAAGTTCAAGTTAAAAAATGTTAAATATCTTCATTTTTTCAAATAAAACAACCATATTTTTATTCTTTTACTTAATTTTAAGGCCGAAAATAAGGCCATTTTAGGTTCACTTCCTATATCCAATCTTAAGCGTTTTTGAGATATAAACATGTATTTAAGAGGGCCCTCCGCGCAGGTGTATAAACCTTGAAACTTACACAAAACTTGTTACTTATCTAGTAATTTTTTGGTTCAAAATATTTACGATAGATGTCGCTAGTAGTACCGAATCGGCTTTTATTTATGCAACTTATTTTCTCTCTCTCTTTTTGTCTTTCCACTCTTGGCCGTATAGGTATAAAGTATTGTATTTATCTAAGCTCTTCACGATTCAAACAAACTTCTCTCCGGATCAGCTGTTTCGATATTTCGGTTTCAAAAAAACACAATTTCTGCCAGCAAATATTTTTATTTTCAATCGCAATAGGTAAATTATGATTTCATTTATTTGCTATTTTTACTCAACAGCTAGTATGTTTATTTTACCTATAGGTATTCTCGTTACTTCTTTAATTTTTTTCTGTACTTTTATAGGTTAATTTTGAAATTAAAATAATATTCCAATCATTATCGTCGTTTCTCTATATTTTCAAGTTTTATAGGTATATCGAGATTTATAATTTCCATTTATTGAGAAGTAGGTTAGTACCTAATGATAAAATACAAAGCAAACCAAGCCGACCTAACAAAAATTCATTGGAATTATCTGAATGAAAAAACCATGGAGGCTATACAGAAAAAACACTGCAAAAAGCTAATCTTGTGAATATTTTCACGTGATAGGTTACCTATAGATATAATATATACAACACAACTTACAACCCATTATTAATTATTACGGACCATTTTTCAATTATTTAAAATAATTTATTGAATACGAAATAAACTAGGTAGGTATAATATATACATTAGATATAAAAATTTAAATTAGATGTATTTTTGCTCAAGAGTCTCAAGTAGGTATAGGTAGGTAAATTTATTTTGGACAATTTCAAAGATTATAAAGAAAAGATGTTTAGAATTAAAAATAACTTCCAAATATTTAACACATTGTTTTATATCAAAAATTTTTTTATTTCAGAGAAAATGTCGAAAAAATTATTTTTTTGATCTAAATAAACAATATTGAATACCTATTTGAAAGTTATTTTTAATTCTAAATATCTTTTCATTTTTGAAAGATTACTCATTTTAAAATATGTTTATACAAAAAGGAACTGAATTTGACCGAGTTTTTCGCTAAAAAATTTTAGAAACCACAGATCACCTAGAAACTTCTTTCTACGGACCTACCCTCATTCCAAAAATAATTGAAGCCACATAACTAGTAGGTACCTACTGATAAGATAAGAAAGCAGATTGAAGGAAAAAATAAATAAAGCTCAGATATACCAAGTCTATGACGAAGAAGCGCTATTGCCGTTTCTAGAGTAGGTAGACGAAATTAATTTTTTAGTATTCCTTTGTTTTACAATATTTTTCAAATCAACAACTAACACTATTACTACGTCATCCTTTAATAATTATTATTTGGGTTCTTATTTTCTTTCATTGTTTTAAATGCTTATATAATCAATTAATTTGCAAGGTAATTTCGACTAGGTATATTGACAAGACAAAGTTACCTACAAAACATTTATGCTTCGAAATTTTTTAAAATGTAATGTGTTACCTACCTCATTCATTAATTTTATTCAACAATTATTATTACCTATGGCAAGCTAAAAACTATATAACCATCCTCATCTCTTTTTATCGTCATAATGGAGAGGATTATTAAATTGTAATGATTTCTAGGGATAATTTTTACAGCTTTAGAATCCAAAAGAGCCAAGTAAAATCGTAAAATACAGAATGCTGCATTCACAACCGATGTTGCCATTATACGAAAATCCTCAAACAAGGAGAAACATTTTTTTAACAAAAAAATCTATGCACGTCTGCACGTCATAAGATATTAGGTATATTTTTACGTACTTGCAATATCTATATAGTGTCCATTTTACCTGTACCTATGTTAGGTATCTTATGTTTTCAAAATTCGATATTCGACTTCGTACCTAGAGTGTATTTGTGTATTAGTCATAATGCAAATTGTGATTAATTTTTGGGTTTCCAAAATAGAAATATATCAGGTAAGTATGTGCTTATATTTTGTTATTGTTTCATTTCAGATAATTGTAGGTTTTTCATTATTATTTTCTCGTTACAATAACTAGGTAAGTAAATTCAACATTATTTTTATAGTTGTGGCAACTATGTAAATCCTAAACATTTACGTTTATTGTGCAAAAAACGAACAAATTCGACTGGGTAGGGGCAGCGTGTGTTTTTAGATCCAGGGGCAATTGAATATAACCAAAGAATACACCAAAATAACTAAGTCACAACACAACGGGGTTGTGTTGTGCTAATAGTAGCAGATGTTACTTTGTTGTGTATGTCTGCGATAATATAGATCTTTATATAAAGGAAATTGAGATAGATAGAAAAATATGGGCCGAGTCTGAAACTGAAGCAATTCTATGCAGAATGTGTAGCTCCTGAAATAATCAGAAATCAAATAGGAAAAGGCCAGAAATGCATTGACCCCCCTTATATCAAGCAATCAATATCAGAATATGAGAAAAAGAAGTCTGGCAAGACAGAATCCAGATAATTAGGGCAAATATATGGATGCCGATACTAATGCGTAAGTAAAAACACTAACAAGACTTGTTTACAAAAATCTAATTTCTTTTCATTTTCAGAACTGACAAGTGACACAGGTCCAAATAATTTTCATATAGCAGTGTTCGCTATAACTATTCAGTAAGTTAAAAAATGTCAAAACCTATTTAGAAGAAACATCTTATCTTTATATTTCATTTACAGTTCTGATTATGTAATTAAAACGAAGCCTGATGTAACTGCCCGCACAACTCCAAATAATATTCCATATAGCAGTGTTCGCTATAACTATTCAATAAGTAAAAAAATGTCAACACCTACTTAGAAGAAACATCTAATCTTTATATTTCATTTACAGTTCTGATTATGTAATTAAAACGAAGCCTGGTGTAACTGCCCGCACAGGTCCAAATAATATTCCATATAGCAGTGTTCGCTATAACTATTCAGTAAGTAAAAAAATGTCATAACCTATTTAGAAGAAACATCTAATCTTTATATTTAATTTACAGTTCTGATTATGTAATTAAAACGAAGCCTGATGTAACTGCCCGCACAGGTCCAAATAATATTCTAGATAGCAGTGTTCGCTATAACTATTCAGTAAGTAAAAAAATGTCAACACCTATTTAGAAGAAATATCTAATCTTTATATTTCATTTACAGTTCTGATTATGTAATTAAAACGAAGCCTGATGTAACTGCCCGCACAGGTTCAAATAATATTCCATATAGCAGTGTTCGCTATAACTATTCAGTAAGTAAAAAAATGTCATAACCTATTTAGAAGAAACATCTAATCTTTATATTTAATTTACAGTTCTGATTATGTAATTAAAACGAAGCCTGATGTAACTGCCCGCACAGGTCCAAATAATATTCTATATAGCAGTGTTCGCTATAACCATTCAGTAAGTAAAAAAATGTCATAACCTATTTAGAAGAAACATCTAATCTTTATATTTAATTTACAGTTCTGATTATGTAATTAAAACGAAGCCTGATGTAACTGCCCGCACAGGTCCAAATAATATTCTATATAGCAGTGTTCGCTATAACCATTCAGTAAGTAAAAAAATGTCAACACCTATTTAGAAGAAACATCTAATTTTTTTATTTCATTTACAGTTCTGATAAAATGGATTGTTTAAAACTTTTGCTGAAATGAGTTTGAAATAATTTTGTTAGTACAAATTTTATTTGGAGTATTTAAAATTGAAAATGTTTTTTTTTCAGTCTTTATAAGTATGTGTATCAAGACTTCAGTATGTCGATGGGGTCACCACCCCTTTGTGAGTATAGTATAGTATAGTTATGTCTATTTCACTAGAGTAAATTGATAACTGACAAAATTTGAAGGTTTTGAACTGGCAATTTTTTGTCTTGTCGCGGCAATTTTTTGACGTTTAATATATCAAATCTATGTGTATAAAATTCTATCACTCTGTGATAAAATTCAATATAAAATCTTTGTTAGTGGTTTCTAAGGAAACTAAGTTGTTTATTTATTTATTTAACTGTCTAAAAATTATTAAAACTGTTTCAGAAATTTAATAAGTAATTTTTTTTTCATAATGTTATTATTTTTTTGGCTTTGTATAATTGAAGTTTGCAATAAATAAAACGTTTAAACATATGATTTTTTTAGTTTTTCTCTCGTGAAATAGTCATGTCGAATACCACTCAATTAAAAATTTTGTAAGGTAAAATTTTTCTCTTGTCGTATTCAAGTTTGTTGCTTCTAGGTAATTTTGCTCATGACATTTAATCCAAAACCACTCGCCAGACGGCTCGTGGTTTTGTTAAAAATGTCATTCGCAAAATTGCCAAGCAACAAACTTTCATGACAATCGAAAAATTTTGCCGACAAAATTTTCACTCTCGTGGTATTATATATGATAATTTTATTAATTTTTATAGAATATTTTTGATTCGTTTCTTTTCAATAGAAACATACATACACCTATTTTTGCTGTGATTTTTTTTGAATAATTAATAAGGATCATTGAAAGCACACATGTCTGTTTATTGCTATAATAAACATTTTTATAGTTTACCTAAGCATATCTTTCTGTATTATAATTAATATAAAAACTGCCTACTTACTCTGTACTTCAAATTTGTAATACCTACTACAATTAAACAAAAAGATTGCCTAAATAATTTGTTTTTGTTTTCAATAAAAGAAGACATTTTTGGTATAATTTACTTGAATAATTAAGATTAAGAAGAGTCAATGGAAAAACAGGCATGTCCGTTCATTACAAACTGGAGGAAAACTGCAAAAAGTATTTATAATAACATTTCGATACATCACCTGGAAAAATTGAAGATCAAAAATATATAACATTTTTATTCCTGTGTTTCGAAAATAAAAGATTACAACAGTATAGAATAGAATACGAAATGTCTAATTTGGTCAATTAGTAGAATGCATTTATTACTATCACCAATGTAGTTTTTCTCACTAACTCGGGTGGCCAATGTATAGTAAATTTTATACCCATTTAGAATAAGACCATCCTTATTTATTATTAATAAATCGGTTGAAACAAAAAATTACCAACAAAAATGAACGTCGTAACTAATTTATTAGATGTCACGTTTTTGAAGTTACGTCAAATTTTGATTTCATGTTAATGTCATAACGCAAAATAAGATATAAAAATGCGATATTCTGATGAATCCAAAAAACTTATGCTTAATGTAGTAAACTATTTTCAAAACGATTTAGGATCTCGATTTATGGCAATTCAAAAAGCGTCCGAAGCACTAAAAGTTCCAGAAAGCACATTATATAAAACCAAACAGAGCTACAGATTTCGAATTTAGAAGAAATATATCTGCAAGCATTTCCCGGAGCAAAACCCGAATTACAAAAAATACCCTGCATTGTTTGAGGGAAGTAATTTATAAAATGTATGCGCGAAAGGATAAAATCACAGTAGAAACTATTTTACGGCAATTTATCGAAGAGTCTCCAGAAACTAAGATTTCCAAAGGTTCGTTATATTTGGGAATTAAAAAAATGGGTTTTCATTTCAAAAAACAGGATGGAAGAAAACATTTATTGGAAATGCCTGCAGTCAGATTAAAAAGAATATTATTTTTGAACAAATACCATGCTGCTAAAAGCGAAAAGCTCTTTACACCTGTTTTTCTGGATGAGACATGGGTTTTTAGTAAAAGCGGGGACAGAAGAATGTGGCAAGATGGTACTAAACACAGTGATTTAAAAATAACTGGAAGTGGAACACGATATGTAATTGTTCATGCCGGTAATAAAAAAGGTTTTGTGGCAAATGCATCGCTTATTTTTAAATGCAATAAAAAAACAGGCGATTACCATGATAATATGAACACCGAAAATTTTGAAAATTGGTTTAAACAGCAACTAATTGTAAACTTGGAAGAACCATCGTTAATTATAATGGATAACGCATCGTATCACAGTCGCCTGGATGAAGAAATCCCAAGAAAAAGTTGGAGTAAAACACGCATATTAGAATGGCTCAAAAAAAAGAATATTCCTTTTCCAGATCACATTTTAAAGGATGCTGTTTGGAATATAATTGAAAAGCAAGTTTTGCCAGAAAAAAATTATCATTTAGACAAATACGCTGCCGTGCATGGTCATTGTGTTCTCAGAGGTTACCACCCTATCATTGCCATTTTAATGCCATCGAAATGGTATGGTCAGAAACTAAAAGGCATTATGACCAAGCTATTACGAAAACTGCAAGGTCACCTACTGAAGTCTTAAAAGTATGGAATGACGTTGTAAAAAATGTACCGGAGCAACACTGGCAGAATTACATAAATCATACAGAGAAAATTATTTCAGAAGCATGGGAAGTAGAAAACAAACTGGACCTACTAAACATCGAATCTATGGTGATCTCTGTATCCAATGAATCCGATGATGAACTATCACTTTCCGAAAGTTATTCTGATTTAGAAACTAATTAAACTTTGCCTTGAAGATCACGTTGTCATTTTTTTTAAATATAGAATTTGTACTTAATCGAACTCTGAATTGCCATATTTTTTTAAGAAAACTATGTATCTAGTTAATAAAACAATATTTTTAAAATTAGTGCGCTTCTTTTATATTCTTTTATTATGTCAACATCTTTAGAATTTTATGAATTTCATAAAATTAATTTGTATTATTACAAACCGCCACTGATAATATGAAATTTCAAGTCACTACGCCAATGCAATAAGAAATATGTCAAGCATTTGACATGACAAAGGTCATAACCTAATTTTTTTCATGCGGGTTCAGATGGTTCAAGAAGCCGCATACGTTAAGTTACTAAAACGGCTGGTACCTCTAAATAGGTATTAATTTTACTATATGTATGCTGATGAAGTCTATGGTTGTGTACAGGTCCCCGGAGGAACCAAAAGGCCCCGATATGGGGATCAATAAATATAGGGCACTTTTTTGTTGGATCACTAACAGTAGCTAAAAATATTTGTGGTTTATTTCACACCTATAGGCACTAAACACGTTTCTTGTGATGGAGCACATGTGGAGTAAATATAAAGAGCATTTACGAAGCACAAATTTACTTTTTCAGCATGAAGATTATTTTATTATAACCACTTACAAATACTTACAAGCTATGCTATAAACAATAATAAATAATTTGAAATATTTTTATGGACACAAATCCGTCATCATCTGTCATTGAAGTTCCATCCATACAGCGCCATCCATCAAGACGGTGGAACGTCTGAACTAATGTTCGTTTCCAAAATTTTGTATGCAACAAATCTCAAAAAATACAATGATTTGAGATTTCATATTTTCAGAATGGAATTCTCTAGGCTTTCTTTTGGGGATCAGATCTTGGCGTTCAAATTGGTGACCACAAATTGTCAAAACTGTCAAAAACATACCATCACATAATGGCTAATATCTTTTTTATAACAATATAAAACTTAACCAAAATACCTGATCCCCAAGACAAAGGTCCAAGTTATATTGTGTTAAAATTTCAACACTTAATTTTACTGCGTTCTTTAGATTTGTTGTTTACAAAATGACCTAAATTTTGTTGCAAGTCAGGGGTGCCAACAGTTTTGAGCTGTCTAATTTAGGAGCGCGCTCTTAATAGTTATTTTTGTATCTAGTGCGCGAAATGCTACTTTGGTGATCTAAAATTGAGTTTTTTAACAAGGCGAAGCCGAGTTAAAAAATTATCCGAGACCACCAAAGTATTTCGCGCAAGAGATGCAAACAATATTTTTCCTACAAACGTCAAAATCTATCTTTTAAAAATATAAATAAATAAACTGCCTAATTTCTTATAGAAAATAGTGTTGAGCAGGCTTAAAATGTCTTTCCTAATCAAATTTTCACTGTTACTATGGATTAATGTTAATATTGTAAATAATAACTAAAGTAATTGTAAAATTCTATCATTATTTTAAAAGTATTTAATTGTTATTCATTTAAAAATAAATAATAATTTGGAGTTTTGCTTCATTTTTTCAAAGATTGAAATACAAAAGTCTTAGTAATTTACATGCAGTGTGCGAAATACTTCGCACCCTAGTGCGCGAAATATTTCGCGCACGGTGTCATGGTAACGTAAGAATCCGAAAAAAAAGTGTCACTTCGCATATTGTTGTCAATGCGCAAACCTTGTCATTTTTTGACGTTTGTAGAAAAAAATATTACTTATTTCAACCTTATTATTGCGTAGGCGTTATTTATTCTTTCATTTTACCTGTCATAATTAAATAGTATTAATTGTCATTATTTGAAATCAATCGCATCATACAGTAATAGAAATGGCTCGTTTGGAATTAAACAATGAAGATTATCTAAATTCACTTTTAATACATGGTGAATGTGACAGAGTTCTTACTGTAACATATGGTTTATTTGCTACAAGATATCCAGATCGACCCCGACCCAGCCGCCACACAGTGAAGAGAATATTAAACAATTTCACACAATTTGGTTGTTTTCAAGCAAAAGTTAAGGTCAGCACCTATCAATTTTTTATTAAAATAATTATTAATATCTCGATAAGTATAAATTCTAGATATAAGGTATTCTACAAAAAGTGACATTCAAATTTAATGTAGAATCCGAAAAGTTGATAATATACAGGGTGTTACATTTAAAAACACAAAGTTGTCGTTCTGTTTCGGTATAACCGTATTTTTTGTATACATGCGCGAGGTTGACCTATTATAAGATAAAAGTGCCTGATAGAACCATAAAACGATATTTCGAACGAAGTTTTCCAAAATTAAAAATAATCTTACCTGGTCATCAAATTGTCCAGGATAAGTATTAAATTCACTGATAAATCGTTCCAAGCCCCTTAAAATCACATAATAAAACATCAAACTATCAGGATCTTCAAGATATGAAGAAAGATCTAATCGAGTACGTTCATATTCATCTGCTATACAACTGCCTCTGATGACATTTAGTTCACTGGCATGTTTACAAAATAACTTGACCTGAAAAAATGATTATTACATTCTATTTAAATTTTTACAATAACATTTTTCTACACACTTCGTTTTGTGTGATAGCCTCTAGAGGCAATCCCAAATCTCTTGCCATATCCGAAGCTCTTCTATATATAATTTCGGCTTGTTGTTCAGCTTGTCGATTGTATATCTGTTGTAAAGTTATATAGCTTGTGGTATCAGCAGCCATGTCAGGCAGACTCCCTTTTACTGGTAATGCACCTTCACCTTCTACAAATTCTCTAAGAGCCATACACATTATCCAGAAAGACGAACTGTTGTGCGTTAATTTTTTGCAACAGTCATCGTCTAAAATTTCCTGAAAAGTAAAGTTACCTATTGAAAACTCAATAAAAACTATGCTGTTGACAAACTTATTTTCACTAAGAGAAATAAATATTAGAAAATTGAATCAAGAAGCAAGTAAAGTAAAAAATCCCACACTCGAGAAACAGTTAGGAATTTAAAAAGTATACTACTAACCTGTACATTATATGGAACAGTTGGAGGATTTAGACAAGTATTTGCATACCTAATAGCTTCTTCGAAATTTTCTTCTAATATCCTAATGCAACCTTCATTGGCTACAGGGCTATCTCTTATCATCTTTTTGAGAATGTCTTTTTCATGTCTGGATTTTGGCACTGCTCCTAAAATATGGTATGTAATAAACCCATTTGTCATAATTTTCATATAGAATTGACAAACTCATAATATTCGTCACACAAAGTGAGTAACAGAATTAATAAAATTATAGTATAGTCTAAGAGAAAAAATCATAATTATTTAAAGACTACAAATGGGTAATTGTGAGCAATTTCAAGAATATGTAGCATCAAAGTTGTACTTGAGTGTTTGAAAGCATACATAACCTAAAAGTAAAACTTTGTAAAAGAACATGTTTCATTGTGCGTGTGCATTGAGTACCTACTTGATTACACCAAATCATAAGTCAACTTACCTCCATTCAATGCTTTATATTTATTTACATAATAATACAATATAACTAGTGCTGGAGTATGACTGCGTGTCTTTGAGTCTAGCATAGCCACATCTATAGATTCTAAATGTTCTTTTAATGATCTCCAAGGTGATATCAACCTTAAATCATGATTCTCACTATCTGGATGTGTTTCTATAACTGTATGTTCCTTCACTTGTAATCTTATATAACCGAGAAAACCTATACTACGACATACTAAAAGTGGAACATCGGATTCCCATAGATGCTTGGATAAGGGAATAAGAACCCTTAAATACAAAAAACATTATACAAAATAGGCAAGGATTACAAATTTTTAATTGCTTACTTTTCAGGTAATGCTGTAGCTATAACAACAGTGAATTTATTAAAAAAGTCTTGGGTGTGTGACATGACATGTTCTGGAGATTCATCAATAAAATCACCTCTTACATCTGGGTTCAATTCTAATAAACATTGTGTAGCTACATGCGCTCTAGACATGCCAATACTGTCACTTTCCAAGAAGAAACTAGAATAAAACACAGTTTTACTAAATTATACATTTCCCAAAATAGTAGGTATAACAAATGGTATAGTTACAGAAAATTACTTTGATCCAATATCTTCTTCAGTTACTTTCTCTCCATCTACAATTGTAAATGAGCCAATACCGGGCAAAATCAGACTTTTTAAAATTTCAGTACCAAGAGCTGTTGCATTTATAAGACAAACTTTTGAATGTTCTAACAGTTTTTGTCCATGGTCTCCCCATAACCTACAAAGAACTGATAAATACTCTGATTAGGATATCAAATATCTTTATTACCTTAACTGTCTATCGTATTTTTTACTTTTGTCTGTTTGTTCCGGGGATTTTGGGACAGGAGAAGACATTTCAAACCTTTTGTTAAATTATGAATTTGTTCGCTGTTTATGTAAAAAATAAATATTTCATTTAACTTGACATGACAGCTTTATGTTGATGTTTATTCTTTATTCATTTGAATGCTCGTTGTCGATTTATCCGAAGAATCGAGAAAATTTCGATTCCTTTAATATCAGTATAGACATGACGGCTGATTTTGAAAAACTGCTCCACGATGTTTGTATCTACGCATAAGCTTTATCCAAAAAAATGTTGTTTCTTGAAAAAATAAAGGTTTTAAAAGAGAAATTTACCTTTTTAAAATACAATTCAAATTTCGCGCCAAAACGTTAGAATAGTAATGGCGTCTCTATGACATCACACATCTGTGAATACTTCAAAAATATTTCACAGTTTGCAAATTAAAAATGTATTTGATTACTAATTTTAACTATTTTGAGTGATAATCATGAATTATATAACGAGTAAATATCATTTAAACGATGCAAAACCAGAAAATACGATAAAAGTTTGAACGATACACAAAAGGTTGACGTCACACGTTAGTAATCGGTGTTTTAGCTGAAATGGCGGATTGTCATATTTTGTATTTATATTTTTACTAAAATAAATATAATCAGAATTGTAATGTAAAAATAAGTGATTGCTATAGAATCTTTGTAATCTATACAATGATTTCAAATCATTATTTCAGTTATTCTTAGTGACTGTCATCATCCCTATTGTTGAAAATACCTCCAATAATGCACCAGTTTTTTATTTCGAGAACTGTACAAATATAACAATTAATACAGAGTAGAATGTTTCTTGGATTATTGAGTGTTTACCTAATATAATAATTGTGATTGAGTTCTGTAATATAAATTATCTTTTGTTCATTTCTATTTAAAAATATATATTTAAAATCTTTGATCGTGGAGAAAGTATAGTCTGCTACTCGGTTAGAATGAAAATTCGTGATGCTCGTGGTTCCTCACGCTCGACTTCGGCTCGCGTTCGGAACTTTCCACTCGCATCGAATTTTCATTCTAACCTTGTTACAGAATATACTATTCTAAACTGAATAATTTGTTTAAAATCGATCTTTATTGGTACATTTTGAAGTATAGATTTCATTAATGATTTATGGAATTAATACAGTTGTCTTATGATATTCACATGCCACCGAAGACACGTGTAGCAGTTGAGGTGTTAAGTTAATGATATTCTAATTATATTCAAATGAATAAGGCGATCTTAAATTAAATAATTGTATAAATACCAACTCATTGTTAAACAAGGATTTACATATATGTTTGGGTCGTTATTAAAAATAGGGAATCTAAGAAAAAAAGGAAAGTTGTTCTAGAAAGCAATTGATAGACCGAATAGAGAAAACAGAGAAAATTAAAAGAAATAAACATTCTGGCAGCAAGATACATAAAATCATATAAAAGGAACTGAGAGGAAATGGGGAAAAGGACCCCTAATATGTCTCGAAAATGGTTAGAAGATTTATACATAACAAGAAAAATATGTTCATTATTCCTTACATTGGGATCTCTGTACCTATTAGTTTTTTCAGATAATTTAAACCTACGCTTATTAGTGCTTTCAAAAAGCAAGGTCGAATAATCATGAGACAACCTCTTTATTTTTGTAGACCTAATCTCAACGAGAGAAACAATTCAAATAAAGTATTTGGAATGCGAATGCACTTTCAAATTTCGATAATAATATATTAAAATATCCATTTCCTAGCCTTTCATTTTTTTTTTCAAATATCACATTTGATTTCAATCGAAAACCTCTACTAGGTATTGCATAATTCATTAAGGTCCGCCATGATAAAAAATCTAACAGACGATTTGCAAAATACATTTTTTAAAGCATGTTTCCATCCGTAATTTAATTCACAGACAAAATCAAGTTACTTTGAATGTATAATTTTGTTGTATGTTAATTCAGTTAACTTTTGCATTTTGTTACTATTCGAAAACATTCTTGATAATGATTCAACATATTGAATGATTCCGAATGTGTAATAGTTACTTATGATTAGATAGTAAATGAGTGGACTGTGTAGACATTGACTTAATGAGGATGTATTTAATTGTTAGTACATCGGCAAATTGTGTCTGTCAATGTTACAGGTTAATTACAAACTTGATTGTCTGTGTGGTTGCTATATTGCCCCGTCGAATACAATCCGTGATACATACAGTATGTCGCTAATGTATATGGAATAAATTCATTATTTCCAAAATAAACGACTTTTGAAAAAAATCCAAAAATAGGTCAATTTTAATTTTTGAATCGTCATCACATGATGTAGATGTAACGAACATTGCGTTACCAGTATTAACCTGTTGACGTAATCGGCAATTTTTTTTAATGCAACCATGTGTCTCAAGACCTCTCATTGGAAAGGTCTTCTAATCGTCTTTACAACAATGTAATTATTTGAATATTTATTTCTACATGGTCGACCAAAACTGTTTATTTGGTAAAATTTTAATAATAAATTCTGATTCAATGAACTAAGTTATTGTAAGGACCGCCACTGGAAATAAAACATCGTAGTGTACCCAAAAAATATTTCTGTTTTTGGATATGTTACTGATAATAGCACTAAATTCTAATTTAACACTAATTGATGTGTATCAGTCAAGTGTTCAATAGTTAAAATCTTTAAATTAGCATAATTTAGTAATGAAACTTACAGAAACTGAACGAATCGAAATATTAATGATGATTGGCTATGGAGATAGAGTAAGGACACAGAAAGAAGTTGGCAATTTATTTAATGCTAAATACCCCAACTGTGAACCCATTTCTCAATCAACAATTAGTAAAATCGAGAAAAAGTTTCGAGAAACGGGCCATGTTAAAGATCTCCCCAAAAGTGGTAGAAAGTCAATTTCCGAAGACAAAAAAGTTGACGTTTTCCTTGAGTTTGAAGAAAATCCCACACCAGACAAGTTGCACTGGATAATAATTTACACCATTCTACTGTTGCTAGAGTGCTGAAAAAGGAGAAGTGGCATGTGTATAAGGTACATTTGGTCCAAGAGCTGTTAGAAGATGACTTTGATAGGAGAATTGACTTCTGTGAAACAATTATGGAACGATGTAACAGAGATCGTAATTTCATACAAAATATACTTTTTTCAGATGAATCAACTTTTATGCTCAACGGCCATGTAAACCGCCAGACGTATCGATACTGGGCAAGTGAAAGTCCCCATTGGATGCAGGAGTATGGGACACAATATCATGAAAAGGTGAATGTTTGGGCCGGCATTATAAACAATCAAATAATAGGGCCATATTTTTTTGAACGAAGCTTGACCGGTCCTCGATATCTTTAATTTCTTCAGGATTATCTATTACCACAATTAAATCAACTATTTCCAAATAGATGTGATTTGTGGTTTCAGCAGGATGGGGCACCCCCACATTACGCCTTTGATGTACGAACCTACTTAAATGCTGTTTTTCCAGATAGGTGGATAGGAAGAAGAGGAACGATCGAATGGCCACCAAGGTCGCCAGATTTGACACCTTTAGACTTTTTTATGGCGTTACTTGAAGAGCAAAGTTTATCAAAGTCGCCCAAATGATATAGAAGAGTTGAAGGATCGCATCAGTACGGAGATTGCACAAATATAACGCCTGAAGTTCTCGTAAACGTTAGAGACGAATTTATTGCTGACTGTCTCATTGCATTATTGCTGAAGGTCATCAGTTTGAACATTTAATATAATTTAATTGTTTTTTACTAAACAGTTCTCTGTATTTTAGTAAATAAACTGTTTTGGTCGACCCTGTAGAAATAAATATTCAAATAATTACATCGTTGTAAAGACGATTAGAAGCCCTTTCCAATGAGGTGTCTTGAGACACATGGTTGCATTTAAAAAAATTGCCGATTACGTTACCACGTTAATACTGGTAACGCAATGTTCGTTACATCTACATCATGTGATGACGATTCAAAAATTAAAATTGACCTGTTTTTGGATTTTTTCCAAAAGTCGTTTATTTTGGAAATAATGAATTTATTCCATACATTAGCTACATACTTTAAATATTTAAATAACTATTTAAACATAGCCCCCATCTTGAAGGGCAGCTTCAAAATAATTATTTTAACAATGTATCGCACAGGTTTTATATAATTCATAAAAACTATTAATAACTTATTAATGTTTACTGTTCAGAAATTGGAAGTGAACATAAGTCTCACACAGAACGTTTAAAGGTTCCTTGATTAGTTCTCACTTTTGCCACCCTAGAAATATTGTCTTTACCAGTACACAACACTCTTCCAATGTGCCACCTAAATGACGATATTTTAGATTTCTTGATAATAATTAAATCACCCACTTCAATAGGTGTAGGATTTTCCTTCCACTTATTGTATTGATGGTGTATCTGAGTAACGTATTCTTTGGATTGTCCGAGTAAAAAATGGGAAGGGGATAATGGAGTAATGGCAGATAAATCACTGGATATTGCAAATAGTGGCCTTGAATTTAGTATTCCTTCAATTTGAATTAGGAGAGTATTAAACTCTTCATAAAGTAATAATAGCATCTCTTAAAACTTGCTTGAAATGATATTTCATGCTTTTGACTGATGCCTCCCATAAGCCAACGAAATTCGGAGTGTAGGGAGGTATAAAGTGCCATATAAAACCGGTTGTTAGAGCAAAGTTACTAATGGTTTTTTGATTACTATATAAAAATTGACCTAATTCCTTACGCTCATTATAGGCTCATATAAAGGTTGTGCCGTTGTCTGCATGAATATATGTGAGATGGCATGCCTCTCCGAGAGGTAAATCGACGTGAACCTGCAATAAACTGTTCACTTGTTAAATTACTGATTAACTCTAGATGCGCTGATTTTGTGGAAAAGCAGACAAAAATACAAACATAAGCCTTCGTTACTTGTCTGCCTCTGCCCTTTCTGTCAGCGATACTGCTTGCTCCAGCGTAACCGATTCCAGTAAGTTGGAATGGATATGAAGGAGAAACTCTAGCATTGGGGAGATTTGACATTGGTACCACGCAAACATTGGGCCTTGCTTTAACAAGGTAAGCATTCTCGTATGACCTGTTTTGCCAAAGTTTTTGCTCCAATAATCCAATAAACTTGACGCACGCACATTGGTTGCCAGCATGAAGAAGAGCTTCATGTTTTTGTACAAAAATGAGTTTTGACATTTTATGTTTTGAATCTAACAAAATAGGATGTTTGATATTGTAATTGAGGGAAGTAAAGCGCAATCTACCACCTACTCTTAAGACATTGTCATTATCTAGAAATGGTCGCAAATATAATAGTTTATGGTTTTTTGGTAGTTGGCTTGTGGTCTGAAGCGTTTTTATTTCTAACTCTAAGCGTTCAGATTGTGCAAGTTTGATGAGTTTTGCGTGAGAGATAGTTCATAGGCATTAAGATGCTGTGTACTAATAAGTTTGCCTTGAAGTTTTTGTTTCAAATTTTCAGCAAATCTGAGTACATAAGCAATTGCTCTAATTAATTTATTTAAACTTGAGTATCTAGAAAATAATGGATGTGATGAGTGAATAGGTAAGTCAGGATTTGGAGAAGGCCAAGACTCAACAGTCTGGCATAAAAATTCGGGTCCTTTCCACCACATTTGTGAATTGTGAAGAGCCGCCGGTAAAATACCTCGAGAAGCTAAATCTGTTGGATTGTCTTGACTAGGAACATAGTGCCAATTGTTTATATTAGTGAGTTCCTGAATTTTCACTATTCTGTTGGCAAAAAATTGCTGGAGTTGTACTGGTTCTAAATTGAGCCATGCTAATACAATCTGATAATCACTCCAGTATATGGTTGGCACTGAGCTAGACAGCGCAGTATGTACTTGATTAGATAATTGAGCTCCCAGTAAAGCAGTACAGAGCTCTAATCTTGATATTGTAGTGGAAGATAACTTTTTGCCGAACCTGTATAAACAAGTTGCATCTGAAAAACAATGTAATTCAGATATTTTATAGCCCAATGGAATAGTGTTTCTAGGAATGTTTAGATCATTAAGATTGTGTAACTGAGTAGAATACTCATTCCAATATACATAGAAGTCATTGGGATGTTTCTAGCCCATAATTTTTGTATAATAATCTTACATAGTATAATGGTTGCTCTAAGTAGACCTGAAGGATCATATATTCTAGAGATCTACCCAAGAATTCATCTTTTGGTTACATTGTGAATTTAGACTGGTGCAATGGTATATGATAAATGATAACATATCAGTCTGACTTGCCCATTGGATTCCTAATGTTTTGGTTGATTCGTTCTCTCATAGATGGAGAACGTAGTTGGCAATGTGTTATCAGGAATTTTAGTAAGAAGTTCTGGAGAATTCTAAATCCATCTTCTAAGTTGAAAATGGCGAGACTTAAGAATGGATGAAATTTCATGGCATAGATTTTCTAAAGATTGCAAGTTTTTAGACTCAGTTTTTAGGTCTTCAAAATAAAAATCATTGGTAATTGTCTGTGATGCTAAAGGATATTGTTGAGAATCATCATCTGCTAAAAGAAATAAACATTCTGGCAGCAAGATACATAAAATCATATAAAAGGAACTGAGAGGAAATGGGGAAAAGGACCCCTAATATGTCTCGAAAATGGTTAGAAGATTTATACATAACAAGAAAAATATGTTCATTATTCCTTACATTGGGATCTCTGTACCTATTAGTTTTTTCAGATAATTTAAACCTACGCTTATTAGTGCTTTCAAAAAGCAAGGTCGAATAATCATGAGACAACCTCTTTATTTTTGTAGACCTAATCTCAACGAGAGAAACAATTCAAATAAAGTATTTGGAATGCGAATGCACTTTCAAATTTCGATAATAATATATTAAAATATCCATTTCCTAGCCTTTCATTTTTTTTTTCAAATATCACATTTGATTTCAATCGAAAACCTCTACTAGGTATTGCATAATTCATTAAGGTCCGCCATGATAAAAAATCTAACAGACGATTTGCAAAATACATTTTTTAAAGCATGTTTCCATCCGTAATTTAATTCACAGACAAAATCAAGTTACTTTGAATGTATAATTTTGTTGTATGTTAATTCAGTTAACTTTGCATTTTGTTACTATTCGAAAACATTCTTGATAATGATTCAACATATTGAATGATTCCGAATGTGTAATAGTTACTTATGATTAGATAGTAAATGAGTGGACTGTGTAGACATTGACTTAATGAGGATGTATTTAATTGTTAGTACATCGGCAAATTGTGTCTGTCAATGTTACAGGTTAATTACAAACTTGATTGTCTGTGTGGTTGCTATATTGCCCCGTCGAATACAATCCGTGATACATACAGTATGTCGCTAATGTATATGGAATAAATTCATTATTTCCAAAATAAACGACTTTTGAAAAAAATCCAAAAATAGGTCAATTTTAATTTTTGAATCGTCATCACATGATGTAGATGTAACGAACATAACTTTTTGCCGAACCTGTATAAACAAGTTGCATCTGAAAAACAATGTAATTCAGATATTTTATAGCCCAATGGAATAGTGTTTCTAGGAATGTTTAGATCATTAAGATTGTGTAACTGAGTAGAATACTCATTCCAATATACATAGAAGTCATTGGGATGTTTCTAGCCCATAATTTTTGTATAATAATCTTACATAGTATAATGGTTGCTCTAAGTAGACCTGAAGGATCATATATTCTAGAGATCTACCCAAGAATTCATCTTTTGGTTACATTGTGAATTTAGACTGGTGCAATGGTATATGATAAATGATAACATATCAGTCTGACTTGCCCATTGGATTCCTAATGTTTTGGTTGATTCGTTCTCTCATAGATGGAGAACGTAGTTGGCAATGTGTTATCAGGAATTTTAGTAAGAAGTTCTGGAGAATTCTAAATCCATCTTCTAAGTTGAAAATGGCGAGACTTAAGAATGGATGAAATTTCATGGCATAGATTTTCTAAAGATTGCAAGTTTTTAGACTCAGTTTTTAGGTCTTCAAAATAAAAATCATTGGTAATTGTCTGTGATGCTAAAGGATATTGTTGAGAATCATCATCTGCTAGATGATTAAGGCAACTGATTGCAAGATATGGTGCTGCGGTGGTTCCCTAAGTGACAGTATTCAGTTGGAAAACAGATAAATCCGTTTGAGGGCCTCGCGCCATATGATTCGGTGAAATGGATGATTGATTGATTGATTAGTTCGGCACCACCAGTCACAGGCTAGGAGATCTCAGCACCTAAGCCTTTAGGCTTTTTGTGCTCCTGGTTATACCATTCAAGTGAAGAGACTAGTAGCCCTTATCAGGCTCATCAGTCTTTTCACTAGGTCCTTCTTGGGGAAATCCTGACTTGGATACTCTTGTCCTAGGAGTTTATATATCCAATGAGACAGTGCTCCATATTCGAAGATAATGGCAGAGGCTGTTTCCTCTTCTTCCATGCACAACCGACAGATAGGTTCCTCCCTATATATGCCAATTGTATGCATGTGCTTCCTTAAGGTACAGTGACCGGTGAGTAATCCCGTCACTTTCCTTATCTGGCCCCTGCTGAGGTTTAGTATTTCGTTAGTCAGCGACTCCAAGGGTTTTTTGACCAAGAGTTTGCTGTGTTTCTGTTTTGGCACGTGTCTTCAGTACGTCTGATGTTTGGTTTGAATCCACCGAGATGTACAGCCACGTGCTGCATATTTTGATATTCCAAATACTGGTTCAGTACCAGTGAATGGAGTCTCAGACCCTAGCTTTGCCAGGGTGTCTGCCTTTTTATTTCCCACAATACCCTTGTGCCCCGGAACCCACTTAAGAGCAACTTTATTGTGGTTTGCCAGGGTTAAAAGTTTATGAAGGTATTCCCATACCAGTCTAGATCTGTTCTGGGGACATGCTCAAGATTTCAGTGCTGCCTGACTATCGGAGAGTATGAGGATCTTTTGGCCTCGTATCTTTCGATGTTCATTTGCAAACATGTGTCGATAGTGTAGATTTCTGCCTGGAATACAGATGCAAACTTCCCCAACGATGCGTGGACATTGCACCTGGGTCTGGCACCATAGACTCCAGCTCCTGTTCCTTTGTCAGTTTTAGATCCGTCTGTGTACCATACCAATGTTCCTTCCTGACTGAATGCTTCCAACCTATCCCTGTTTAGCTGAATATGGTAAGGTTGGTTGTGGTTAATTGTGTTATCACTTCTCATTTCAAGAAGAAGAAGTTTGTGATAACATCTGTGATTCTGGATTGACTATGGCAGTTGGTTCCTTCTTGCCAATTCCCACTGCACTCCAGCCTGTTATGCACAGACAGGCAAGCCATTAGGGCAATCTTCCCTTCCTGTTCAATTCCTCCAGGAGTTCGTCTATGACAAGGTCCCACAGCAAAGGTGATAGGACTCCTCCCTGTGGGCATCCCTTCATTATCGATACCTCAAATCTCCAAATAAGGTTATCGTTGCTGTCCTGTTGAAAAGCATGTTTTTCATCCTTTGACATGTGGTGTCGTCTGCTCCACGCCTTGAAACAGCATCTATCATGGAGTCAAAGGAGGTGTGGTCGAACGCTCCTTTTATATCAAGAAAATGCAACCTCAATTTTCGTTGTTGTAAGGCCGTTTCACAGGATTTACCTGATTGATAGGCATGTTGGTTATAATGTAGTGGCCTTTCAATAATAAAGTTTTCCCTAACATGCCTATCAATAAATTTCTCCATTATCTTCAACATGAAAGAAGACAGAGTTATTGGCCTGAATGACTTTGCCTTGGAATAATCCTTACCTGGTTTGGGATTAGGGCTCTTTTCCAAGCAGTTGGAATGTATTCAGTTGCTAGTGATGCTCTGAAGTGTTTACAAAGTACTGGAGATAGATGTATTTGCCCCTGCTGCAGATGCGGTGGGATTATTCCATCTGGTCCAGGAGCTTTGTATGGCTCAACCGAATTAATAGCCCAGTTCAATTTGCGCTGGGTTATTACTTTATTAGCCACACTCCAATCCTCTTTCCTCGCACGAGCCAGGGGAGTTGGAGGTCTGACGAATGGCTCCGTTCCTATTTCTACAGAGTCTGGTAGATGTGCCTGCAGTAGAATCTGCAGGGTCTCGCTACCAGTTTCCGTGTATGATCCATTAGGTTATAAAATATTGCCTATGGGATTGATAGGATCTTTGGCAAGGATTTTCTGGAGTCGAGCCGTTTCTGAGGTTGTTTCTACCTCGCCCCAGAATTTCCTCCAGGACTTCCTTTTTGCATTCCTGATCTGTTTGTTGTAAGCAGACAGAGTTTAATAATATTCTTCCCACCCCCCTGTCCTTCTCGCACTGTTAAACATTTTGGTTTGGTAAGCTCCTTGTTCCACCAGGTTAATTTCTTCCTAGAGGAACGAGTTACCTCAGAGCAGTTGTTGTGAAATAGAATTCTATGGTTGTTTATTTTATTTTTGACATTTCCTAGAAGGTATTCAAGGTCGTTCCTGTGCTTCTCGGATCACGGTACCTCACTGCAGGTTTCTCCATTTCGGAGATTTCCATACAGATGTACCGATGATCCGAAAGTGACGATTCCTCAGACACATGCCAGTGAGTTTGCTGAGAGTTTATATCAGTAGACGCCAAGGTTATGTCAATTATCTCCTTACGAGTTTTTGTCACAAAAGTTTCCGTCCAGTTTCCTGCCATCTGTATTTTCAGTCTCAAGACTACTTGGTCTCTAAAACAGAAGTCATGCATTTTTGATGCCTGTATTTCATTCCTCACGAAAATGCAGGTTCTGGGATTTCCTGCAGAGGAATAGTATAACTTACCCAGGGCTTCCCCCAATCATCTTACATGCCCTCCATAAATGTAGGGTTCTTGTATGAGGGCTATGTCTGTCTTGCCTTGGGTAATGTGGTGCACTAGTGCAGCAGTTGCCGCTTTATTATGATGCAGGTTCACTTGAAGTACTTGCAGCATTTGCGGTTTCTACTATCTTCCCCTTTCTGTAGGATACCCTGAAGGTTAGCTGTGACAGGCCGATATATATCTTCAACCCTCTATCTGTCAGCACCTTCAGTGATTGCTCATCAATCCCATAAGGATGATGATCCTTATGTATCAAGAACTGTCTGTATATTTTGCTAACGTCTGCTGAGACTAAACAATATATGAAAAATGTTATTTTGAATTTTTGGACCTGATTTAGTTCTCGATATTCATCTATACATCGTTGATACACATTTAATTGCGGTTTTTGAGTGAGTTTTTTCTCTAATGAATAAAATCGCTTATTTGCTGTATAAAATGAATCTACAAGCAGGAGAATAGGTATTTAATAGGTAGCTTTACAATAAGCTGACCATTGGAAGCTCTACAAGTTTTTTTTAAAAATAATTGTTCGCATTATGTGTTATCTTGCGACTTAAAATTGGCATAAGGGATTTCCTCTAGCTCCCAAAACCTTTTTAATTGTTCGTCTTCTCTGTGATGATCAATAGAAAAATGTAAAATTATTATTATTATTACTATTATTATTATTATAATAATGAGATACGGCAGGGACTCTAAGATCCATTGATCCATAAGCCCTAAATTACACAATACAAAGACTACAAAATTGAAGTAATTAGAAGATTTAAAAATTACAAGAAAAGAAAAGATTAATTAGAAAACAGAAAAGTGTCCACTCTGTTCTTGAAAACATTAACTGATGGTGCCGTTACAATATCCTCAGGTAGATGGTTCCATATTGAGAAAACACGATTAGATAAAAAATGTTGCCTTGTCCTACAAGTGAATATTTCTTCTCTCAATATCCATTTATGTCCACGATGCCATTATCAGTGTCCACAATAAATATGCTTCTTAAGTTACCTACCATAATTAAAATTTAAAATGCGGAAGGTGATTATCATGTCCCCACGAAGACGACGTTGTTCAAAAGTCGGTAAATTCATTATGTTTAGTCTTTCAGTATAACTAGGTCTTCTACGCCCGAAGGATAGTCTGGTTGAACGACGCTGAACTTTTTCGAGAAGTTCTTTATCCCGCACTAGTTCCGGACACCACAAAGTTCCACAATACTCCATAATTGCACGAATAAGTTTTATATAAACGAGTTGAAGTATCTAATGACAGTTTTGCGAGTGAATAGTTGAGAAGCCTACTTTTTGCTTTGTTGGTAATACTTACAATTCGGACCATATCAAATCTGCAGTAATTGTAACACCGAGATCATTATAAGAACTCACTTCATTTAATGCGTGACCGTTTAAGAAGTATTTATAACGTGGATTGTTTTTGCCGATGTAAAGAACTACGCATTTTTCTGTGTTCAGAGGCAACATCCAGTCTGAGCACATTTAGAGATCGAATCCAAGTCTTCTTGAAGATTTATGTGCAGAGATGAATCTGAGAAAATTTTGGAGTCGTCTGGATAGAGAGCTTTGTTGCATTGAATATGGAATTAGAGGTCACTTGCGTATATTATAAATAAGGACCCAGTACTGATCCCTGAGGAACACCGCTTAATACGGGTTTCTCAGCTGAAAAACAATTTCCCACTTTCACACAGAATTTTCTGTTTGTTAAGAATGGTGAAATAAAATAATTTAATTTGCTTAAATCTCCATTATAATTTGAACTAACGTTCAATTTAAAATTAGTGATGCGACTTAAGTTTCTTTATTGAAAAACTTTATTTTTAAAAACACTTTATTACTTTAAGCACAAACATAAACGAACTATTCGTGGATTTAAATATAATTTTAATGTTACGACAATGAATATAAAAATCAGACTGATTAAATGTAATAAAAACATATAAGGAAATATTGTATAAATTGTCAAATAGCAAAATAAGCATTTCTCCTTTTACTCATATCCGGGTGTTGGGTTCAATTATTATAACATAGATAGTTATGTCCCGTCTGAGGGCGAGACCCCTCAGAAGAATACCCCCAGGGGATAGCCCACCTGTCGTAAAAGGCGACTAATAGGGTAGATTCCCAGGAATCTAGAGGAGTAGACCTCGAAAAAAAAAACCAGCAGCATAGGGGTAGGCAGCTATGTTGTGGTGTAGTGTAGGCAACGGAAGCTACTGCGTCCGGAGGCAACCGTGAGAAAAAGCCTAGAGGAGTAAACCTCGATAAAACAATCCGTAATCTAAGTTGTTAGCTACCGTGGCAATGGATGAATGGCTGCGCGAAAGTCAGTCAGAAACGGTGCCTCCGGGATACTTGGTGACCTCCCGGAGTAACCAGCCTTACCACCACAAGCGGGGCTCTGTGGTGGTGGACATTCAATTCCCTAGCTACTCGTGGGATGGAATATGGATAAAGGACAAGAAGAAATAGAACAGGAGGTGATGGATGAAGGTAGGCAAGAAATTTTTGGTAAATCGAGGAAAGTAAAACGAACGCCTGATAAGGCGGGGGAGACGAGCGGGTGGAGTGATACTGGGGTGAAGAGAAAGGAAGTATCGCCGTTGGAAGACAAGGAACAGAAGAGGAAACTGAAAGAGAAAGGAATGAAGGAAGTGGAGAATGGGTCGGAAGAAGAAAGGGAGAGTGTAGAGAGATTGAAAGATATGGTAAGGCGGCTGGAAGAGAGGGTGGAAAGGTTGGAGGAGGAGAAGGCAGCGGCAGAGGGGCGGGTCAGGGAATTGGAGAGTTTGAGGTGGGAGGACGATAGGAAGGAGATAATGCAAACACGATGGGAGGTGGGGCAAAGAGACTGTGAAGGTTGGAAGGAGGTTAGAGATAGGGACTGGGATGGTAAAAAGGGGAAGGGAATAGAGGTGAAGGTGGGAAATCCTTTGATAGGAGATAAGAAGGTAAAGGTGGTATGGGTGACCAAGGAAGACAGTGGTATGGAGGAGGGGATACAGAGAATGTTTAGGGATAGGTACCCGATGCTAGGAGGGAAAGGAGAGGAAATGGAGTGGGCCAAGGAGGTACGCACTACGGAAAGGAATGGGGTAAGGCTGAAGACTGAGGAGTTGATCTGTCGGATGGAGGGAGATTGTAGGGATGAGAAGAAGGTGTTCGAGCTGATGAGTCGGCTGTTTGGAGAAGTGGGGAGCGGGGACAGTGATGGACTCCACAAGCTTGAGCAGGTAGAGGTGGAGGTGCTGAAGAAGATGGTGGCGTGGGTGAGAGGTGACGGAGTGGTGGCGGAGGTAACAATCTATACAGATAGGGAAAAGGAAAAGGAGGGTAGGAATGGGGCGATAATCCTGAAGGATATCGGGGAAGTCGATCAGGAGGGGATCGAGAGACAAAGGTGATTAAAGTGGTAAAGGAGAGGAACAGGATGAAAATGGCGGTGGTGAAGGCGGAATGGGAAAAAGCGGAAGCCTTACTGGGGAACAGGGAGATTAGATTGGGGTGGAACAGGGTAACTATTGTGGAGGGTAGAGAGGAGGGCAGATGCTTTGGATGTGGGGTGAAGGGGCACAAAGTAGCAGGGTGTAAGGTAAAGGGAGTCAAGGAGAGGAGTAAGTGCTGGCTATGTAAGAGTGAGGATCACATGTCCAAAGACTGTCGGCAGACCTTCCTTTGTAGGGTATGTGGGGAAAGGGGACATAAGCCAAGGGAGATAGAATGTAGTAGGGGAAGGAAAGAAGTAGATGGAGACGATGGAAAAGGTGAAGGAAAAAATGGGAGTGACCCTCTGGACCCCTCAGAGGGGACGAGTCTGGTCAAATAGGAGGAAGAGGAGAGTATTGCGCGGGAAGAAGGAATGTAGGGGATGTATGGAGGGTGTTACAGATAAATTTAGGGAATGCAGGATAGCGCATGATATATTGGATAAAGTGATTTTTAGGAGGGAAGTGGATGTGGTGTGTGGATCCGAGGTGAATGCTAGATATGTGGGGAAGCAAGAAAAGGAAAATGGACGTTACAGGAGAGGCAGGAATAAGAATGGTGGGGGATGGACTGAGGGCGGATGAAGTGAGGAAGGGAAACGGATGGGTGGTAGTGAGAATGGGAGACTTGGTTGTGAGTGGAGGATGATGTGGGGCATGTGTTTAGATGCTGGAGGATCGAGAAAGTGCTGAAGAAGTTGGAGAGGAAACTAGGGGAGGCGGTGTACTGGGAAAACATGGTGGAGATAATGTTGAGGGGGGAGGAGGAATGGATGGAGGTGAGTGGAGTAGTAGAGAGCATGGTTAGGGGGAGAGAAGGACTCGATATGGCATGAGAGGTGGGAGTGATAGGATAAATGACGGTGTGAGCGGAGAGTGGGCGAGGGACTGCCGCCCGTATCGAAGTATGCTAGGGTAGTGATTCCGAGGCGGGGGTAACGGCGAGTTTGAGGTGGGTTTGGTTGGTAGGCATCTCCTTGGGGATGAGTCCAACACTGTTTGGGTCCTGGACCCATTCGAACATGAGTTTCCCATCTCGGCCCAAAAAAAAAACATAGATAGTTATAAGGGTCAATGGCCATAACTCCTTCCCTTCTAAGATTCTGGCATTTTTCATGGAGTGAAAAATGCCCTAGGACTTCTTTCTCTTCTAATTTTACTTCTTCTGTCGGTTCATCTTCTTTGGTGGGTGGATTACTTCTCTTGATTTTTCTTTTTACGATATGGCTATAGTCTATTCCAGAAAGGTATAGAGTAATAAAATGGGGAGTTCCGTCCAGTTCGGCTCAATTGCGGTGTCGGCCATAGGCGTAGGTCTTGAAATAGTATTGTTTGTAATATTAAAATTTCAAGTAATTGCTTAAGAGAATTAGGAAAAGTATGTTTTCTGGCCTCAAGTGTCAATATCGAAATATTGTGTAGGGATTACTTAGGTAGTAGATTATACAGTTACGTTTTGCGTTTAACAGGTACCGTTTAACCTTCTATTAGTGATAGATTAGTGATCAGATGTCGAAGAATATTATGATTTTTTATAAGTTAATTTCTGTATAATGTATTTTTTGTATAATGTTCAATAAAAAATAAGTGTACCTAATACTATGTACATAATGCCTTAATTTTTATTCTGTTAAAATAAAATTCTTTCCTTTTTACGAGTATCCTACCGGCACGCCTTTGGCACACTATTTTCAGTGTTCGTGAATGGATAACAATAGGCTAAACCCATAATATTGACCCCAACCCGGGTGGTACTTCCTGCACTTGATAAAAAGAAAGAATTTTACAATGAAATCAATGCCAAACTATGAAAGTGGCTTAAATTTTCGTTGGGTCACTCTGTGCTCCCTTTGCATACCTAATGAGGTTTTATTACTCTATACCTTTCTGAAATCTAGTATAACTATTATACAAAGAATACTAACTACTATTAAAATAAAAATTACTATATTACTATAATTAATAGAAGTCTTTTGCAAATGTTTTAACACTATAGGTTGGATTTCACGTTGTTTATTAAGAAGTTTGTGAATTTTATCCAAGGGAACTGTTTCTAAAGAGATCTCTGGAACGTCTTTTTATTTTTCAATATAGGTAACTCTCAATACGAGAAGTAGTAACGGCTGGCCTCTTGAAGTCAGTTGTTGATTGCTATATTGTTGTTTTTCTACCAGAAATTTACACTGACATGGAACAGATATCAACAATTTTCCATTCAGGGTGGAAAAAGCGGTACTTGTACATATTGTTTTAATTTTAGTTTGATTAACGAAAATGGCTATATAATGTGAATCATCAATTGCCTGGATTACATTTTTCGAAATTTTGATAGGAATACTTTTGCAGTTTTTTGGATTTGACTGAAGCTGAAGTAACTGGAAAATGCAATCTTCTTCTTCGGCTCCTACAGACAGTCTTCCATCGGGACAATATTAGTTTGACTTTAGGTCTAGGCAGGGCAACGAGTGATATTGGTAACAATTTTCGTTCATGGTCAGAAAGGTGTTGCGAGGTATGATAGTTGTGTGGTTTGTTGTAGGGATAGAAAAAAGATGATAATATGAAAAGGTTTCAGGATAAACAATAGGAAAGTGAATAGCGAAAACGATTTTTGTATCAGAGTAGTAGGCTTCAATTTTTGAAATTCCATAATATCTATGCGTGTCATTGCTTATATTTGGAAAAATAATTTCATTTATAGAGTGATACTTTAATACTGTATTAATTATAGAATCCATTTCATTTATATCTACTATACTATTGTGTAAAACTCCTAATCTAGCAAAAGTTACAGCATTTAATTGATCCAAAACATTTCGAGTTTGCATGTAATCGTTAAATTGAAATATGAATGTATTGAGTGAATTACTTATTGTCTGTATTCCAGAAAATATTGTTTCTTGATTGCTCTGTATAAGTGATAGTGTATCATTAAAATTTCAAATAATGTCAGTTGTAAGTGAAATTTGCTGATTAAGTTTTTGCACGATTTCTTTTTCATTATTTTGTAAGTCAAATATTGCTTGATCATAGTACGATGCATCAAGATTACCTGAGATACTTTTAATTACTGAACCTAATCCATTAATGACACTTCTTTTTACTCTAAACAATGGCATTAGAGAGTGGAATTTTTGTTCAGCAGATCTTAGTTGATAAAGAAGGGCACGATCAAAATAATCGAGCTCTTGAAAATAAAGGTGGCTAAGCCCTGATTGAATCGCTAATGTTACGTTATTATATGCATTTTTTAAAGTTTCAATTTCTTTACCTATACGAGATAAATCGTAATAATGAAGAAATGTGTGAACACTTGCTTTTAATTTTGCTGTGCCTAATTTATACGGAAGGATGCCAGGATTATTATTTAAGTTATTGATCAGGATCTCTTGACCCTTTTCTAGTGGAAGGAATAGGACTGGAAGGACTAGTAGCGCCCTGTAACAATTTTTTCTGATTAGATTTTGGTCTTTTAAGATTTTGTTTATGTAAAAGTTTATTTTTATTTGTTTTTCATTTTATCCCCTTGTCAGAGAGGGTTGTTGTTTTATAAAATTCGTGTTGTATTCTTTTTATATGTCAGTGCCAGGTTCGTACTGTAATGAGTCATGTCGGTTTTGATTGTGGTAGGTTATGGTCGTCTCTTTTTGGGAAGTTAATGTTTCATTTAATTTTTTGTAAATTTCCTTCGTAACTTGTCGATGTTCTTGAACGTAGTTATTAATAAGCGTTTGATCAAGGTTTATGTCAAATAATTCTTTTGAAGCAAAATGTCCATTTGGTATATCGATTGGCTTTTGTTTCGTTACAGAGTGTATCGAATTATTATAGCCTAATATAGCATAGGTCATGTCATTAAGAATATTTATTTTACCCTCATTTTTTGCTCTAATAATGAGCAAATGCTCGATAATAGTAGAGTGAAAACGTTCAATTGCACCTTTTGACTGTGTACTATTTGAGGTAACATAGTGGGTTTTTACTTTATGGACATCTAGGAATTCTTGCACAATTGAATTTTTGAGTTCAGTGCCATTGTCCATTACAATTAAAAAGGCGGGACACCGTGGTGATGCATAAATGTTAAAAACGCTCTTGTGATTTCTACCCCGTTTAATCCTGTCAATGGATATGCTTGGCCGTATTTTGAGAATGTATCGATTATTGTTAAAAATTTTTGACCTTGGGCAGAAAGGGTGTCGCAAAATATAATTTCGAGTGGTTTTGAGGGTGTTGGACTTATCATTAACTTCTGCTTCGGTGGGTTTCTGTCGTATTTGTTTGTTTGGCAAATATCACATTTGTTAATAAAGTCTGTAATGTCATTTTTCATTTTAGGCCAAAAATATGTCCGTTTTATTCTTGTTTCGGTTTCAAGTATTCCACGATGGTTATTTTTATCTTCGTGAAATAGTCTTATAGTTTCGTGTTGTTCGTCCTTGTCAGTTATGTCTGTTAATATTTCATTACATTGTATTAGTTTATAAGCAGAATTTTTAAAAGTTGTCCGTAATATTTCTAATACTTGAGGGATGTAATCGTTACGTTGAAAATGCACACCATAAGTAAATTTTGCATTAATATAATTTTTGAAAACATTTATAACGTACTTTTTAAAATCTTTAATTGAAATTTGCAAATGAAGCCGTTTTTTTTGTTAGAAAATACTTGTTCTATTTTAGGTTTTGTGGGAGAGTGTAAAACAAAATTAAATATTATTTGATGGCCAAAAGAGTTAAGACATTTTTCGGAAATTTTCGTACCTAAAATAGGGTCCTCTTCGCTTGTGTGAACAGTGTCGTTATCGTCATCGTTTGTTATTATTGGGAGTTCGCCTACGTTTACAATTATGGATTCGTTATCTTGGTCTTCGTCTCGTTGGTTTTTGAAAACAGAATCTTCGAGTTTAAGCCTCCACCTTACAAGTCGAGAATTTGGTTCTTTCACCACTTAAGAGGTTTGTGATCAGAATATATTTTGAATTTTCTCCCGAACAAATATGGCCTAAAGTATTTTGTAGCCCATACAATAGCTAAAAGTTCACGTTCTATAGTGCTATAATTTTGTTCAGACTTATTGAGAGTTCTGGAAGCATAAGCCACAGGCTTTTCTGTTCCAGATGATATTTGCGATAATACTGCCCCTAAGGCAAAACCGCTAGCATCTGTTGTCAAAATAAAATCTTTAGAAAATTCCGGATATTGTAAGATAGGTTCGTTAGTAAGTAAATTTTTAGTTTAGTTTCAAAGCATCTAATAAATTTAGCAGTATGTTCAATTTTCGCTCCTTTTTTTAAACAGGATGTCAAAGGTTTTGTCAGTCGGGCAAAGTCTTTTATAAATTGTCTATAATAACCAAGTAGACCTAAAAATGATTTTATATCTCTGGTTGTTTTAGGTATTGGTAACGTTGTATTGCATAAATTTTATCTGGATTTGGTTTTATTCCGTTAGGTGTTACTAAGTGTCCAAGATAAGCAGCTTCCTTTTCCAGGAATTCGCATTTGTCGATTCGAATTTTAAAATTTGTGTCTCTAAGTCTTCCAAATACTCTGTCTAAATTTGTAATATGTTCTTGTAGGGATGTCGAGAAAACTATTATGCCGTCTAAGTAAACTAAACATATTTCGTTTTGTAAACCCCTCATAATATTGTCTTCAACACGTTGAAATGTCGCAGGACTATTTTTTAGTCCCATCGGCATTCCAACATACTCATAAAGTCCATTTTCGACATTAAAAGCAGTTTTTTGGATATCTTCGGGACTCATCTCAATTTGATGAAATCCGCCAGCTTAGTCTAAAATCATAAAATAATTACATCTACCTAATTTGTCTAGTACATCCGCTATATTGGGTATTGGATAGCGGTCGTCAATAGTTTTTTCATTTAATTTTCGATAGTTTACTACAATCCTCCATTTCTTTTTGCCAGAACAATCGGCTTTTTTCGGCACTACCCAAATGTTAGATGACCAGGGCGAGTTGCTAGGTCGAATAATGTTCTGATCTAACATAGATTTTATTTGTTTTTGAACTTCTTCTTTATGGATGAAAGGATATCTGTATGATTTATTGTACACCGGTAATTCGTCTTTAGTTTTTATTGAATGTTTAATACAGTTAGTAAAAGTAAGTGGGTCTTTTTCTCTGTGAAATATTCTTGAATACTTTCTACATAGTTTTATAATTTGATCTCTTTCCTCAGAGTTCGAATGATCTGTTCTTAAAAGTTCGGCAATGTCAGATTGGTCATGTGTTTCGTCTGGTTGGATGTCAATGTGAAATAAGTCAAAGCAATTATATTCAAAGGGTGTAGTTTGTAATGGCTTAGATGAAAAAAAATAATTTCGTCATTTGTATTGTTACGAATTTCTACCAAAGCTGTGCCATTATTTGCGTGTGATAAAGAAGATGGAATTTCACAGCTTTTTATTATTTGTTTGGAAATGAGAATGTCCCCTTCTGCTTGAGAAACAGGTACTTTTGCCAAAATACAAGTGAAAGGATCAATTTTTCTTTTGAAGATAGTGGAATTACTTTCTAGATAATGAATGGGAAGAGTATTTTCGGGAGTAATTAACTGTGAGTTAACAAAATATAAGTGTGCTTTTAATAATTTTATATTGTCAAGTCCTACAAGACCATCAAAAATCTTAAAATTATCTTAAAATTATCATTTTTATTAAATTCAGAAAATATTGGAATAATTGCACAATTTTGTTGACTTGATGTCTGAAATGCTGATGAAACAGTAAAAGGTTCTCTGAAAATTTTATCTTTAAAAAATTTGCCAGCAAGTTCCGGTTTCAGAAAAGATTTTGTTGCGCCGGTATCTATAAGTAGTTTAATAGGGGGATTGGAGATTTGAATGTAGGGTAATTCTTTTTTGTCTGTGGAAATATTAAGTTCTATTAAGTCAATTCGTATGCAATTTGAGTTTCCTGAAAATTCTCAGAATTGTCTTCATTTACATATTCGAAATTTTCGTCGTAATTTGTTTCGTCAAAATTTGAATTATCATTTTCTATTTCTACTTGTTCAGAAGTAGTTTCTGCGTTAAATAACTCTTCAGAATGGAAATTAGGTTTCTGGTTGAAATTTTGGAAATTATTGGTGTTTCGGAATTGAGGTGTGGTGTTTCTTGTTGAAACAGACATAGGTACGGGTCTAGGCTGAACATTATTTGGATTTGGTTTCCAAACATTTGGAGGCTAACCAATAACTTGTGAATTTGTTGGTTATCTAGGATTTGGTGGATTTGGGTTACGTTGAATTTGTATTGGTTCTCTGGGAAATTGAGGTGAAAAATTGTTTGTCATTTGAGACATTCTTGGTTGAAAATGTTGTTGGGGTGTTTGTTGAAAATTTCATTGGGGGTGTTTGTTGAAAATTTTGAAATTTGCGTGGGATATTGGATTGGTTAGGATATTTCCGAACAGTATTATTAAAATTCACATTACCAAAATTATGATTTTTCTGATAGTATTTAATATTATCCTCCTCTCTAATGAATTGAATCGCTTGTTCTAGTGAATTTGGTCTCATAGCACGAATAATAGGCACTAATGGCTCCTTTAAACCAGCTAAAAATGACTTAAGCGCTTGTTTAATGAAAAAATTTCTTTTTGACTCACGTTCTGCATTTTCATAATGTAAATCTATGTAATTACAAATTGAATTAAGCAAACTTAAAATTTTTTTCTGAAATACGTAAGGAGACTCACTATTACGTTGCCTTATTAACTAAATCTTGATTCAAACAATTCTCGTCTCTATTATCACCAAAATTTAAAATTAAAACATTTTTTATATCATTGCAAGTCCTAGCGCCAGTTATAGCGACTATTTCCTCGGCTTTACCTACTAATTTATTTAATATGCCATTAAGAAGTAATGTATTTTGAAAACTACCGATATTTTCACAGTGTAAATAGTGACGTAAAATTGATTCGGAAGCATTTATGAAACGATGCAATTTATTAATGTTCCTATCGACATTTGGGATAATTGACAAATTTTTAATGTCTAAAACTGGTGGTGCCATTATAACTAAATGTTTAAAATTATCAATTAAATCTAACTCTTCACAATTGTCGATTTCGCTTAAGGATTCGTCGTTAGAAGAGGAGTCTGACATAAAAAAAATTCTTACCTCATATGTGCTCTTTTTATTGAAATAGACCTTTTCTACTATCCGCCCTTGGCTTCCTTGATGGATTCCCTGGGAACTGGAACTTGAAGTTGATTCTGGTTTTCGTCCAAAGAGTTGAAACTCACGGTTTTTCTACGATAGATTTCCTGACGAAAATCCTACTGACTGCGCCACTTAAGTTTCTTTATTGAAATACTTTATTTTTAAAAACACTTTATTACTTTAAGCACAAACATAAACAAACTATTCGTGGATTTAAATATAATTTTAATGTTACGACAATGAATATAAAAATCAGACTGATTAAATGTAATAAAAACATATAAGGAAATATTGTATAAATTGTCAGCATTTCTCCTTTTACTCATATCCGGGTTTTGGGTTCAATTATTATAACATAGATAGTTATAAGGGTCAATGACCATAACTCGCGTTTCGCTACACAGTAGCCTTATCAAACTAGTGAAGATATAATGAAATTTTTTTAATTTACACAGTGCGTGAATACGGAATTCTAAGGATATTGACAAACGGATTATAATATGCATAAATGGAAATAAAGTACAAAAACTGCGTAAATACGGAATTCTACGAATATTAACTAAGGTATTGAAAAAGTTCACCTGGAAATTTATTCACAACGATTGATATATATTTGGTCGTTAAGTAGATTACCTGAATATTTGTTTTTATTAATATCAAGGGCTTCTAAAAGATTTAATTTAAAGGATTTGGGTTCTACATGTAAAATTTCAAAATTTGAGTGTTTTGGTTTGTTAATAAATGATTTGAATAGTTAGAATCTAAGTTGGTGTTGTCATATCTACGTTTGTGTTCTGAAATTCTAGTTTTAAAATTCCTAAAAGTTCTACCTATATATATTTTGTCACAGTTGTCGTTTCCACATTTTAATTTTAAAACAGGAATATTTGTTTTAAAACCAATTACAATTTATCCAAATTCATTAAAAATAACAAATCTAAATCTTCAAAATTAAACAAATCAGGTGTTTATAAATTAAATAACTATTTTCGACAATTCAGGATAAATGTATTACAACTGACCAGTGTTCATTACTCTGCCACCATTGATAAGAATTCGAAGAAATTGATTGCATAGATTAGGGGTTGAAATTTGTCGTGGGTTTCTACCTGAAAGTGTTTTTGGCCGAGATGGGTATTTCCTGAAGTCATTAAAAATTGATCTGTCTTATTAAATAGGCCGAGATGGGCTACGCCCTAGGTGTAGGGCTAATGGGGCTGTAGTTATTGGGACCGTTTTCCAGATAGGAGGTAGTATGTGTGTATTAAAGGACAAAGACATTATTATGGATCAATGATGAGCGAGAGCATCGCAACATCTTTTCAGGAAAAGAGGAGAGATTAGGTCGAGACCAGTAGAAGAGTTGTTCTTTAATTTGCGAAGGTGGCATTTGACAGTTTCGGGAGTAAAATGAAGTTGCTCTAAGGCGCTAAGGATGAAAATACTCTTGTGGGCAGAATATCGGGCAAGTATTTTTGATGCTTTCAAAAAAAAAATTAGAAAAAGTACCTATATGCCAAAACTTCGGCAGTGTCAGTGTCGTTTTGACAAATAATTCCTCCATCTTTCTTTATTAGAGGAATAGATATTTTTGATGACAATGATGACCGAATGTATTTGTATAATATTGTAGGGTTGTCGCTGCATACTATAGACTCTTCGAAAACTTTTCGGGCTTCCTTTATCGACTTTTTTCAATCTTTGGCAAATTTTTTTGTACTTCCGCCACAATTTGCTTTTATATCTAGTCAAGGAAATTATTTCACCATTGAGCCACGGTTTTACTTTATTTCTGTAATCACTTTCCTGGTAGTATACTTGTTTTTAAGAGCCGCAACAGTACTCGTGAATATGTCCCATACTACAGCAGGATCCCCTGAGACACCTACATTCTGTTCCCAGACAGTACTAGCTAGGTGGCAGTTCAGGTTATCAAAATCAGTTATTTCGAAAGTTGTAGCATTATTGTTCTTAGATGGGTGGTCAACATAAAATTGTATTTGGCTTGTAATGAATGCATGATCAGAAATACCTATTGGTAAGCCTCTCACGGGCTCAGTCAATAGTTGTTCGTCATTTTTAAATAATAAATCGTGGGTAGAAGGTATATTATTGATTCTGAAACGTGTTGGCCCAATTATAAGCTGATTACGATTAGAATTTAGGGCGGAGTCCATGAATCGGTTTCTAGAATACACGCCATCACCAGGTGCCACAGTAATTGGCCAAAAAATTTCTTGAAAATTAACGTCGCCGATGATGACAGCATTTTCGAGAGTAGATAAGTACTGAAGTTTTTCGATGAGTAAAATGTCATCAGCTAGTTGGGAGTCTCCAGGTCGATAAACACAAACTATCTGGAGCACACACGAGTTTGAAGACATTTTTAAACCATATTACTGACAGAGACGTCAAGAGGATTGACAGCAAAACCTAACCTTATTTGACCCTGAGATAATAGACTACAAAATTCCTCTGCACCTGTAGATAGCAAAACTTGTGTAGCATTATAATTTTTTACTGATAAATTTGTTTCAGAACCAGCTTGTGTATTAATACTGACAGGGGGTCCGGTAAGGTTTGCGACCCTCGGATTTTTGCAACGATTTTTTTTTATTAGAAAGCCCTATTTCTATAGAACATTTAAAAAGAAAAAAATTCTTGGATCATGTACTTTTGAAAGAGAAAATCGCAATTGAAAGTACTAAAAATCCGCCATTTTTTTTTAATTTTGACAATTTTTGACAATTATGTCTAGATATCAGATGGTGGATTGAACAAATGTTGCCAGTTCTCATTTCCGTAACTCGTTACGGCTTGGAAATACGTTACACAAGGTTTTTTACTAAAAAATTTGAGGAAGATTCAGAATTTATAGAGAAAAATCCAAAAAACAATATTTTTTCACCATGACCACTATTTGGACAAATATTTTATTCGAAAAATAGTTAAAAACTTTATATTCAGCATGAATTTTTTCAAAATTCATGTGAAATACAAATTATATGTAATTTTTTCGAGAAGGGGAAGGGAATAAATATGTATGTATATAGATAGATATAAATATCAAATAATTTGTATTCCACATGAAGTTTTCCAAAAAGGGGAAAGGATACTTATTATTTGATATTTTTTCGAGAAGGGGAAGGTGATAAATATTTATGTATATAGATAGATATAAATATCAAATAATTTGTATTCCACATGAAGTTTTCCAAAAGGGGAAGGGATTATAATCCCTTTAAAGTTTAAAGTGAAAATATTCATCGTAAATAGCATTAAATAGTGTTGAAAAAGTATCATTTTTTGAACTACATTCGTGATTTTTAAAGTAATTTCTGAATGATCCAACGAAATTTTTGTTCTAATCTACTTTATTTAAGGGTAGCTATCAAACAAATTTAAAATTAACATAAAATTCCGAGGGTCGCGAAGTCTACCAGAACCCTGACAGGATCGTCTTTGTGTAACAGTGTACTGTGTTTATGCGAACATTTTTTGCAGTGTCCTATGATTTGTTCTTAAGCAATTTATGCATAGCTTTGAAGTTTTAACATTTTAAAATCTCTCTACAACAGATGATTTCAAAAAATAAATTGCATGTTCACCTTGACAAAAGTTACATTTTAATGATATATAATATATGTTTCCAAAAGAGAGAAAAATATATTCATAGCAATTAGTACTGATACACCCCCTAGCCACCCCAATAGGTTATTCAACTTTTTCATTAGAATTCAGGATTACGATATACTGAAATTTTCAGAATTATTTAGTTTACCTGGAAGCGGATTGAATAAACTGGACGGCAATTCGAGTGCGGGATTAAGATACCTGCAAGTGTCGGACGGGAACTCATGTGTATTTTATAGTCATTGAGAAACCAGACGGAAATTCGTGTGCACCGTCGACTGTTGTGAAAAATTTATTTTTATTTTAAAACTTTTTATTATTATAGGTGCACATACTTTATTTTTTAAACTGTTCAGATATATACACATGATTATATAGGGAACAGATTATTCTTAGGTATAGTTGTAGGTAAAATTAATTTGCGTCGTTTCACAATTTGTCGGCGAGTAAAGAAATCTAGAAGCAGAGCTGGTTTCAGACTCGTAATGTGAATTTGCGAAAAATGATTGTCAAATGTCAGAAAATATTATGTAACGTTAATTTCGTTCACTTTACTTCCCTCTATTGAATTAATAAATTATCGTATGGGCGGCGAATAGCCAGTCCTTTCTCATACCCAACACCGAGAAATGTTTCAAGGCTGAATATATTTACTGTGGACGACAGTCGAAATCAACGTTTCTATGCGTGCCGATCGAGGTCCGTCTGTCGGGAAAATAGTCACTTCTATTTTGAGATTCCCACTTCGACCTCGTGTCTCTTCTTCTACCAATTATAAATCAAATATGAATCAAGAATTCACTACTGAAATGTAAATTCCTTTCCTGGTCAAAGCGTATGAGCGTGACACGAACATGAGACGTAAGTCTGTTGTCTTTCACATGATTTCGTGTATTTAAACAAGTGGCAAAAGGGTTTCTTTTTTTCTTTCCTGCGAACATGTGCTATTGAAGCCTTTCTGGCTTATCTTATCGTATCTCTAAGAAGTGCATTCATTTGAGTGCACTTTATCTGGGATACTTATTTGGTACCAGAAAGCTACCTCCACTTTATCTGGGACTGGAAATCTATCTACAACTTTATCTACAAGTTTCTCTACATGTTTTTCTACAACTTTATCTACAAGTTTCTCTACAACTTTATCTACAAGTTTCTCTACAAGTTTATCTACAACTTATCTACAACGTTATCTACAACGTTATCTACAACTTCACCAGGAACAAGATGAACTAAAGAAAGAACAGGGAAGTACAATATTTCTGGAATTGCTCTCCAACACAACATATGTCATCATACATCGTGAATAACTAGTAAATTTTTTTTATTTCATTTTTTTTAGTCAATATACAACTTGTAAATTTAATAACGTTGTTCATATAGTTTTTTTTGCCCTTCCAATCTTCCAGGATTTGTCGCTATAATGCGGATGTGAATAACAAATAAGCTAGTATTATTCAGAGTGGCGCCCACTTACCTTTCTTAATTTTCATAATTTACCTTTATTTCACCTTAAATAAATTTCAAGTAGGATTACCCGAGAACCGGTAAGACTACTCTCTGAATTTGTACTAGTTTGGTCTCAGAATCTACACCTGAGGTGCTCCCTAAACTGAGTAGCCGTAGCAAATTGTCGCCCAACCTTGTTGGAGGCGTTGTAAACTGGCATTACCTTATAATTACGTAACAAATTGGCACCCGAACGTGTGTGGGCCTTGTTTTACACATCTGCTTTATAATAATAAATCTTGAAACTTGGAAGTTTGGACAGTAGTTGAAGTCAGAAGCAATCACTTTAATATTCTATATATATATATCTTTTTTCACTTATCGTATTATTTATCTTTCTATCTTTTACTTATCATATCGTTCACAGTTGAGTTGGTAATATCTATTTTTATTATCGTTTATCTAACATATCTTTATATTTTTATCGTATATCTTCACGTATCGTACCTATAAAATTTTCTTTTTCGTCAATATCAACAGTACTCGTTTTTTCTCTTTTATCTTATATTTTTAATACCGTCAATTAACGTATATTAACATGGCTCGAATTTTCAAATTAAATGTTGATTATCTTTTATCTCATGAATTGGATTACGAACTTTCTTATCGTGGCTTGGAAATACCTTCACTGGTTACTGAGAAGAGGAAATTATTACGCGGTGTTCTAACACAGGAAGTATCTATGAGGAGTTCGATTTCATATGTTTAACTTCCTTTTATTACCGAAATTACAGGTATTAAGATGTCTTTTGCCGACTTGAAGAAGAAGGTTCAAGATTTTGTTGGAACTTCTTCGGATGTCGAGTACAGAAGATTGACTTGCCGTCTAACTCACCTCACTCAACGTACTTCTCGTGTAACTTGCGAGGAGGACGAACAAGAGCAAGTAAAGAAACATTTAACAACAGAAATATTTTGTTTAGAAGGTGAATTAGATAGCAAAATCAATGTTATCGATTCAGACAGACAATCCACTCCAGTAAATACAAGTCAAAGTTTTTCTTTTTCTAAACCTGTACCTGTACATAAATGGGGGATAAGATTCTCAGGAATAGATTCCAAAGAATCTGTACTTGGATTTTTAGAACGCGTAAATTGCCTCAAACTTTCGAGAGGTATCACAGATGCTGAATTGTTTTCTAGCTCAGCTGATTTATTTAGTGATCAGGCTTTTAATTGGTATCTTATCAACAGATGCAAAGTTCAGAATTGGGAACAATTAGTGACCAAATTAAAATCCGATTTCTTACCGTATAACTACCAAGATGATTTACTAGAGGAAATCAAAGCTAGAAAACAAGGTCAACATGAACGAGTTACCTTGTATATTAACGCCATGTGTGGTTTGTTCAACCGTCTTGATGACAAACCAAGTGAAAGTGCCATCATTCGTATTATTCGTAGAAATCTTTTACCTCATTATGCACAACCATTAGCTTTAATTGATATTGATACTGTTGATATTTTGACTGAAAAATGTAAACGACTAGAGGAAACATTAACTTGGGACCAACAGTTCACAGCTAATCATAAAAGCAGTCAATATTTACTTGAACCAGATTTGAGCATACCTAGTACCTCTTTTAAGGATAATTCTTGTTTTAAACAAACACGAAAAAATCTATCTGTAGTATCTTCTACCTGGACTTGCTGGAATTGCAAACAAGCAGGTCATATGTATTATAACTGACAAGTTCCTAGGAAACTGTTTTGTTTTGGTTGTGGACATCCTGATACAGTAAAAACGAAATGTCCAAAGTGTTCAAAAAACGAACCAAGCGGTGGTCGAACTTCCCACTCTACCACAGTCGCTCAGAAACCGGGAACATCAGGAAAATCCAGTACCAAAGTAAAACCAAAACCTCAGGAAAAACCTACAAAAGACAAAAATTGAGGTTATCTCCTGTAAATTCCAGTTCTGCAAGGAAAATTTCTCCTTCTATCTTAAAAAAGGTTCCTACTGTAAGTCACATTCTATAAATTAAATTCAAGATCAAATTCAATAGTTTCAAACTCGAAGCATAAGTCTTTAGCAAATGTAGGGTCACTGTTGTATAACATGGAAAATGATAATCGACCTTATGTCGATATCATAATTTTTGATAAAACAATTTCTTGCCTTGTTGATACTGGTTCAAATATCTCATTGATTGGTTCTCGTGCACTAGATTTTATTCATAACTTATCAATACCTATCTTAAACGATGATAACTTAAAAATATCTACTGCAGATGGCAAGTTGCAGGACGTTCTTGGTTATATCGAAACATATGTCATCACAGACAAGATATCTAGGCTTATGAAATTTTATCTAATACCTTCTGTTAAACATGACATTATTCTCGGTATGGACTTTCTTAAGACTTTTAACGTAAAAATAAATTTCTCTAAATTATCTTTAACTGTAAATTCTCTCTCGTTGGCTGTAGTCAATACAATTCGGGATGTATCTCATTTAACTCCTAATCAAACTGGTAAATTAAATCAAACTATTGATCTCTTCAATACTATTAGTCCTTCAGATAAAATCGGCAAAACTCATTTGATAGAGCATTTCATTGATACCGGAAATTCCCCTCCCTTTAAACAAACCCAATATCCCTTACCTCAGGCAATGCAAGCTTACCTGGAAAAGGAAGTAGATACTTTGCTTGAATTAGGTGTAATTCAGGAAAGTAAATCTTCATATTGTAGCCCTATCTGGTTAGTTCAAAAGGGAGATGGTAAATATAGAATGTGTTTTGATGGACGTAAATTAAATAGTGTAACTTTAAATAAAGATGCTTATCCCTTACCTTCAATCGAAGTTATACTGAGTCAACTTCGAGATACTCGTTATATATCTAGTATCGATCTGAAGCAAGCATTTTATCAAATTTCGTTGGAGAAATCATCTCGGGAAAAAACAGCTTTTGCAGTTAAGGGTAAAGGTTTATTCGAGTATGTCACTACCCCTTTCGGTTTAGTCTCTGCTCCTGCTAGTATGTGTCGTTTGATCGATTTGGTCATTGGTCCTTCCTTAGAACCTTATTGTTTTTACTACCTGGATGACATCATCATTTGTACTCCTGATTTTGACAAACACATGGAAATTCTCCAGAGTGTTTTTGAGAGATTACTAGATGCCGGCTTGACGGTGAATTTACATAAATGTCAGTTTTGTCGTTCTTCCCTTAGATATCTAGGTTATGTAGTGGATGAAAATGGTCTTCGTACCGATCCTGAAAAGGTTTCTGCTATTTGTGAGTATCCTGTTCCGAAAACTGCCACTCAGGTGCGTAGATTCTTGGGAATGGTTTCGTATTATCGACGGTTTCTTAAAGATTTTTCTTCCTTATCTGCTCCAATTTCTGATCTTCTAAGTGAGCGAAAGAAACACCAACCCATTACTTGGACACCCCAAGCAGATCAAGCTTTCGAAAAGGTAAAAACTGTCTTAACTACCGCTCCTATCTTAAGTAGTCCCGATTTCACCAAACCTTTCTTCCTTATGACAGATGCTAGTGATGTTGGGGTAGGAAGTGTTCTTTTTCAACTGGAAGATGGACTCGAACATCCCATAGCTTATATGAGTAAGAAACTCACAAAGGGTCAAAAGAAGTTCAGTACTACCGAAAAGGAACTGTTAGCAGTTTTGTTAGGGATCGATCATTTTAGGTATTATCTTATCGGTCGTCATTTCACCGTAATTACCGATCATTCTTCTCTGGTTTGGTTGAATAACATGAAAAAACCTTCTCCTCGCTTAGCTAGATGGATATTGAAATTGTCGCAATACAACTTTTCTATCGTACACCGTAGATCTACCGGAACTGTAGTTGCGGATGCTTTATCTCGTATACCTGAAGTTAGTATTTAAGACTTATCTACCTTGCATCCTGATAAATGGTATAATGACATGATTTCTCATGTTCAGGATTTTCCGGAAAAATACCCAAGTTTTCGAGTTGAGAATAACATATTATATAAACATGTCTTTAATAAATTTGGACCAATTAGTAATATTTCCGATTGGAAAATTGTCGTTCCTACTTAAAATCGAAATGAAATTTTACATCATTTTCATGATAGTCCAACTTCTTCTCACTTCGTTGTTTTTAAAACATTAGAGAGAATTTCTGAAATTTATTATTGGCCGAATCTTAGAAAATCGGTTTATAAATATGTCACTCGTTGTAAAATATGTGCATCGTGTAAACCATCTAACTTACCCCAAGCAGGATTAATGGGACAATATCGTAATATTAACTTCCCTTTTCAATTAATATCGTGTGATCTTTTAGGGCCATATCCCAGATCTCGCAAAGGTAATCAGTTCGCACTTGTTGTAGTTGACTGGTTCACTAAATTCGTATTGGTTCATCCCTTACGTCAGGCTACCGCTCGTTCTATAGTGGATTTTTGAGAAAATCATGTTTTTCTCAATTTTGGAATACCTCAAATCGTTTCGTGTGATAATGGTAAACAGTTCACGAGTCATCTTTTCAAAAATCTCATGGAAAAATATTCAGTACAAAAGATATGGTATAATGCTAACTTTCATCCGCAAATTAATCATACTGAGCGCGTAAACAAATCCATTGTCACAGCTATACGATCTTATAGTTATGAAGATCATAGAACATGGGATGAAGAAATATATAAAATTGCTCAAGCAATTCGGCTGTCGAAACATGAGGTTACCGATTTCACCCCTTCCTTCCTTACCTTTGCTCGAAATGTACCTGTCTCGGGAAATTTTTATGGTAAAATTGCAGAAAATGCAAATAATCAGGTTACCATTTCTGACAAAGTTCACCGAATTCAGGATACACAAGAAATGCCTAAATTTTTCGAAGTGGTGAGAAAGAACTTGCAAACAGCATATCGACAAAGTAGTCAACGTTATAATTTGCGCAAACGTGATCATAGGTTCTATGTAGGTGATCGGGTTTGGAAAAAGAACTACCCAAAATCGGACAAAGCCAGATATATTTCCGCAAAATTTTTACCGAAATATACACAATGTACCGTATATCGTGTTATCTCTCCCTTAGTGTATGAATTAAAAGATGAAACGGGAAAAAATATTGGTCGATGGCACATGAAAGACCTTAAAGCTGGTATCTTGTCTGATGATGAGTGTTCTGATATCGATGATTCCGAAGCAGCCCTAACGTAATCAGATAAATATATCTTTCCTAATTGTTCATTCTATTTGTGTTGTATGCTGGTGTCTCGAATATTTTTTTTTATCTTTTTATCATAGAGATTTTCCTTTTCTTTGACTAGAAAACGATAATGACTTTCTTTCCCTACTACTGATTAGCAAATTAACCTTCGTGTTCTGGGATAAATGAGTAGTGTAATAAATATTTTCCTAGCCGGATGGAATTCTAATCTAAGAATTATAATATAAAATCTGTTGAGAATTTTTCGAATTTTTAAAATATTCAAATTCATTATAATTTTGAAAAAGTTTTTTTGCACAGTCAAATCAAATTGAGTAATAAACCTGTTGCGCACATGCATAGAGGTTAATGAATTGGGTCTAATTGATTTGGAGAAATATCGGATATACCTTAAATGTTTTAGGGGTGATATTATATCTTCAGTACCTTATCTTATCTTAATTATCGTAGTTTACGATAAATATCTTACCTTATCTTATCTAAGTGGACAAGGGTAAGTAAACTTGTCTACTGTACTATATATTTTATAGTACTTATCTTATCTTATCGTTACAGACAAAGTGTCTTGTCTGTATTTATATACCGAAAGGGTATATTAAATTTTTTTTAAAGACCATTGACAATTTGTTTTTGCAATTAACTTACATAGTTGCTGACATATCAGGGGATATCGAAGTTATTATCTTAGCTCTAAAGTTTTATTACTTCAGTTATCTAAAATTTCTATTATCTCAACTATCTTGAAATTTTTATATCTTAACTGTTTTAAAATTTCCTTTATCTTAATTATCTTAAAAATTTTCATTACCTTCATGTTGAAAATTTTTAGTATCTCAAGTGTTTTAATTTTTTTTTATTATCTATTTGTTAATATGTTCGAGATGTCAACTTACATTACAGAAATTCTTTTTGCCTATCTTCAGTCAATGTCTTACCTAATATCTTGTTTACTTAAAATTTTTCTATTTTGCTCATTACATACCTCTATCTATGATCATTCCGAAAGATTGATCTAGATATTTCACTTATAGACATGGATTCAATCTGTCTATATTTTATTGCATCACATTTTCCCTTTTTGATTATATTTTTTGTTGGATTTCTCAGCAGTGGGTGTTGAGGGAGCTCAGAGCGGCCTGGAATGTGTTTCAGGGTTCAGCGTCGGGGGGTTAATCAGCCTGGGAGGCAGAGGTGGCTAAGGTCTGCTGTCATTAGTTAAATCTACTTGGGGGGTTAGCTACTGCGTTTGTGCCAACATGGCTCACATATCGCTCTGGGGATTTTCCAACAGTACTGTTGTGGGATGCCGTTGTCAATTTCTCTTTTCCCCAAATTTCAGCTTGACAGAAGCTACATTCTGTTAGGGGGTTAGATCGAGCCTCCTTGGACTTGCTGTATCAGCTTCTTCCAAAAAAATTTTTGAATTTTTTTTCTTTCGTTTTTTTTTGGTTTGTTGTTATTCATTATTTAGTTTATCGATCTTAAAAGCTTTCCTATTTAAGGAACGTTATGTTGTATTGTCATGGTGTTTTGGGTTTGGATTTCATCTGAAGCTGAGATTGAAGACCACGACGCGATTTAACATCTCTCGCGAGGTCCTTCTCATTAGGCAGAAGTTGATTTCTTGATCGGTGATACTGTGGTGATGCACATATCCGACCAAAAATATGAGTATCCGACCAAAAATATGAGTAGTTTTTTTGGGTTTTTTTTTTATTTCATATATCGTTATATGGGGTATAATATATTGGAAATTTTAGCTTGACAGGAGCTACATTCTGTTAGGGAGTAATACAAACTTCCTTGGCATTGTTCCAAAACATTTTAGCTTGACAGGAGCTACATTCTGTTAGGGAGTAATACAAACTTCCTTGGATTTGTTCCAAAAATATATTTTTTTTTCTATTCATATGATAGTAGTAATTAAATAAAGAAACATTTTATAAATAATGGCTCATCCATATCTTTTTTATCTAACTGAGGGATAATCAATGTATCTGATGGGAGTCTCATTTCTTGCCTTATCTTATCTTATCTTAAGTCATTATCTTTGGGAACCCACTGATGCAGTGATTTATCTTTCTATTAAATTTCTAAAATTATTGGTATGTAGATACCTGGTACTGGTTCCGCTTTTCTCAGAATTTACCGTTCAAAGTTTCTGCTGTGTTTGTGAGATGATTTTTTTTCCTAATGTTCTGCTTGCGCGATGACCAATGGCTACTGTGGACGCTAACTGGCAACCTCCCTGGTAAGAGCCTAGGAAGAAGAAAATCACCTGGCTTACCGGTGAAGACTTTGGACCGCTCCCTTTCTTTCATTTTTTTTTCTCTAAATTAATTATTCGGAAGAATCCTCAAATTTGTTCTTTTCCTTCAGTATCGCAGTGACTCGTTCCTTTCTTCTTAGTCTTCCTATCGTTCAATATCTTCTTAATATCTTCTTTACTTCAGTCTCGTAATAGCTCAATGATTTTCACTTATAAAAAAAATTTTTTTTTGGAAAAATTTTTTTTCTCGGGTTGTAAGGGTGTGTAACGTTAATTTCGTTCACTTTACTTCCCTCTATTGAATTAATAAATTATCGTATGGGCGGCGAATAGCCAGTCCTTTCTCATACCCAACACCGAGAAATGTTTCAAGGCTGAATATATTTACTGTGGACGACAGTCGAAATCAACGTTTCTATGCGTGCCGATCGAGGTCCGTCTGTCGGGAAAATAGTCACTTCTATTTTGAGATTCCCACTTCGACCTCGTGTCTCTTCTTCTACCAATTATAAATCAAATATGAATCAAGAATTCACTACTGAAATGTAAATTCCTTTCCTGGTCAAAGCGTATGAGCGTGACACGAACATGAGACGTAAGTCTGTTGTCTTTCACATGATTTCGTGTATTTAAACAAGTGGCAAAGGGGTTTCGTTCTTCTTTTTCCGGCGAACATGTGCTATTGAAGCCTTTCTGGCTTATCTTATCTTATCTCTAAGAAGTGCATTCATTTGAGTGCACTTTATCTGGGATACTTATCTGGTACCAGAAAGCTACCTCCACTTTATCTGGGGCTGGAAATCTATCTACAACATTATCTACAAGTTTCTATACAACTTTATCTACAAGTTTTTCTACATCTTTATCTACAAGTTTCTCTACAAGTTTATCTACAACTTATCTACAACGTTATCTACAACTTCACCAGGAACAAGATGAACTAAAGAAAGAACAGGGAAGTACAATATTTCTGGAATTGCTCTCCAACACAACATATGTCATCATACATCGTGAATAACTAGTAAATTTTTTTTATTTCATTTTTTTTAGTCAATATACAACTTGTAAATTTAATAACGTTGTTCATATAGTTTTTTTTGCCCTTCCAATCTTCCAGGATTTGTCGCTATAATGCGGATGTGAATAACAAATAAGCTAGTATTATTCAGAGTGGCGCCCACTTACCTTTCTTAATTTTCATAATTTACCTTTATTTCACCTTAAATAAATTTCAAGTAGGATTACCCGAGAACCGGTAAGACTACTCTCTGAATTTGTACTAGTTTGGTCTCAGAATCTACACCTGAGGTGCTCTCTAAACTGAGTAGCCGTAGCAAATTGTCGCCCAACCTTGTTGGAGGCGTTGCAAAGTGGCATTACCTTATAATTACGTAACAATTACAAAAAGTATAATAGTACCCATAATAGTAGAAAAATTAGTTATTCATCCGGTGAGCCTTCTTCCTCACTCGATGTGTCATCCAGCTCAATTACAAATGAATGAACAGGAAAACGTTGTCTATAGGTTTCTTCTACATCTTTTACATGCTTGACGCAATTATATCACACATCGGGGCTCACTTCAGAACAAATATCTCTAATAAGTTTAATCACACTTTCAGATAGAGTTGGCGAAACATTTTTTTTCTTATTCCCTGTTTGATGTTAGACCAAATTAACTCTATGGGATTAAACGCACAATAGTAAGGGGATAAACGAACCACTTCATGACCATGCTGCTTGGAAAATTCATCCACTAAATATTTGGGTTTTAAATTGAGCTCTCCTAATAATTTTAGCAAATCTGTGTTGGAATGCTGACACCCATTTTTGCAGAAAATCTGCAATTACTTGTTTCCTAGCCTTTGCTTTAGGAATTTCTTCAGTTTGCCTGGCTAAGGCAGTAAGGAGCATTATCCAGAACTATTACAGAACCTCCCGGGATGTTTGGAATTAACTGTTCCTCGAACCATTTCTCAAATAACGCAGTATTCATATCTTGATGGTAATCCGCTGAACAGCTTGAAATATTTTTGGCAGATAATAATAAACCGTTGTAAACGAAACCATGTTCATTACCCGCGTGGACAATAATAACTCGTTTTCCTCTATTCGAAAGGGCATTTAATGAGTACTTTGGAGTCCCATCATGCCAACCTTTTTTGATAACATCATGGGTATCATACCATGTTTCATCGAGATATATTATATTTTTCTGTAATCGTCGACAATGCGTAATTGTTTCTAAATAAGAATGTTCGACATTCTTATTATTCTCTATTATTCTCAAGGATTCCATAATTTTTTGACGGCTATTTAATTTTCTAAACCAAAACCCACAAGAGTGCTAGATCTTTTTAACGGTTTTATCTGCTTTGTAAGGAAAACCAGGAATTTCCTTTAATTTTTCTTTAATCATCTTAAATGTAGGAACGATATTACTGGCGTAAAACTCATATTTTTCTTCTAAGATTTTCCATTATTGCGGTATCCACACGCACTAGCGATTTCTGTACTCTCTTTTTCCGATGAGTAATAGTTGTTTTAGCGATAATTGTAATAATGGATCTTTTTGAAACTTTTGTCAATTTGTGTATTCTTTCAGCAACTCCATGTTTTGACCCACTATTTTCTTGTTTCAGTTGCCTGTACATATTTTGTATCACTTTTTGCGTAGATGGCGACAAAAATATACAAAATTTTTTTTTATCTATTGTCTCAAATCCCTCCACTTCACTTTCAGAACCTTAAGTACAAAATTTTAACAATATAATTTTCTTGTTTTGTACATACAACAATCAATAAACTCACTATCTTTACTGCAGCTCACATCATCACTAGCAGATGGAGCTATTTCAGGCTCTAAGATACAATATATCAACAATTAGAACCTAATTTTGTTGCATTTGTTGAATACATTTTTTCAATATAAAAGGAGAAATATTTCCTATCCATATTTATGAAATACATACCTATAATATCTTCCTCTTCGAATGGTCGCCAAAAAGTCTTAATTTTGATAATTACCAACAAAATAGTCTTAATCAATAAAATAATTCTAATCACCCAAAATCTTAATCACAGAAATAGCTAACAGATATATAATTCTTATTCAGAACACAATGTCTCGTAAATAACAATAATGGACTAAGCCTACCCTGCGCATCCATGTGGACTCGCAGTTGAAGTAAATTATTCATAAACCAATCGGAAGTTACACTTCGCCAATGAGAATCAATTGTTCGGTTGTGGGTGGGTCAAGACTCGAAATGATTCACGGCTTTTTTTTGGGGGCTTTTTAATCCTCACAGAGACCTTGCCATACACTGATATTTTGACCTGAAACGATGCAAATTAATTTTACTCACAACTATACTAAAAATCAAGAATGTACTTACAAAAAAGTTATTCTTTTAGTGTCTCTGAAACACATTACGTTTACAAATAGGTGACCTTTCTACACTATTTTTTTAATAAAATTTGTTATAAATTGAAAACGAGCAGTCAATATTGTAGAATGCGTCTATTTCAATCAATTTAATCATAAATATTTGTCTCATACAGTTTTTAGACACTACTCCATCATAATAGGCCAAACAATAGGTAAATATTTTTGACAAAAATCCTAATAGAAAACGGATGGTGCCATCATATAAAAGACATATAATTTTGATGTTTTGGACACGCAAATGTTTTTCAGTGATTTGTTATGAGCATTTAAAATGAAAAAAAACTCCTTTTCAAGTTTTTTCAAATAACGTAGAAAGTACTGAAGCAATCTCAATAAATCGTAGGTAATTAAAATACGAACAAAATGAGGGGTCGAGCGAGTTAATCGGATAATTAGAAACCGAGAAAATTTGGAAAATCCGGAATATTAGTCGTTTTTTTGAAAATTTATACTTTCGTTATTCAATTGTAAGAGCTGAAACTTGGTACAAAGGAAGTTCTTCATGTACTCTATGTGCGCGCAGAGCAGGTACCATGTTACTTTTACTTTTGTGGGGTAAAAAATAAGTTTTGTATTTTTTGTAACCGAGCAAAGGAGTAGAAAATATTTCTCATATTTGTACTAAAAATCACTACGGGAGTTCATCCAGTATGGAATCCGACATTTTAGTGGAAGGTTTTAAAAACAGTGTAGAAATGTACTGTATAAAGTATAACATTATCATTGGCGATGGTGACAGTAGTACTTATAAAAAATTTGGAAAACGGTTGACCCTAAAGGCCAACCCTGCAACTTCCCGCTAAATTCAATTTTCAAACGCATGCGATTTTGTCGCTAGTTGCGAATTTAATTTTTGTGTTATTTATAAGATAGAGCTATTCGATGCTCTTCTCTCTTCTCTCTCTTCGAGCTCAAAAGTCTTATCAAAGTTCGATAAAACACGATTTTTCAAATTTTCAAACTGCTATAACTTTTGAATGAATCAACCGATTTCCACGCGGTTGGGGGCGATCGATGTATTTTTTTGAGCTTTATGAAAAGTTTGCAACAAAAAAATTGACCTGATGAAATATTTCGGAGATATTACAAAAAAACACTTTTTTTCGATTTTTTTCGACAACGATATCTCACTAACACATCAACCGATTCTGACGCACTTGGTGGCGATCGATGCGGGTTTTCAAGGTTAGGAGCTGAGTGGTTTTTGAGATCGATCGGTTCAGCCAATTCGGAGATATTTTGAAAAAATGAAAAAAACAACTTTTTTTTAAACTTTTTTTGCAATTTCTCGAAATCTACCGGTCCGAATTGGTTCTAACTTACAGGAAATCTAAGTTTGGCGAAGCCCTTTCGAATGACACTAACTGCGATCAAATCGGTCAAGCCGTTCAGAAGTTATAAGAGGTTTACATACACACACACACACACACACACACACACATACATACATACATACATACGGACATCATCGTAAAAACAGTCAGGAAAGCTTCTTAGGGCTTCAAAACGTCGAGATCTGTTGAAACCTCGATTTTTGCAAAACGGGGTGAAACCAATAACTTCCCGATTTTTCGAAAAATCATTGACTTTCTTAGCGGGAAGTTAAAAAATTATAAGTTCTCGCCCGTACAATAATGTAACGGTGGAAAAGATCGAGTGTCGGAATCATATTTTGAGAAATTTTTGTAATAAACTGAGGCAATTAACAACAAATACAAATTTTAATATAAGAGAAAGAGAACTATCAGAAAAAAATATCTTGCACATGCGCCGATCAATTAAAGGAGCAATTATTTTCTCTAATTCATCTCGAGTAACTTGTATTTTGAGACAATTTAATTCGACCATATGAACATTAATAATTAAAGAATAACTCCCTTGAGCTAAAGCTCTCCGGAGTTATTCAGATTATTAATGTTCATATGGTCTCATAAAATTGTCAAAATACAAGTTACCCTCGATAGAATTACTAAGAAAATAATAATCGGCTATTTTTCATGGTCTCGGGATATTACCTTCGAATATTATATTTTAGTCCAAAGTCAGGAGGTAGATATAAATATTGCAAAAATAATTTTAATGTCAATTTTCTTGTTCATACTATTCTTAACCTTGTTAATTTCTATCATTCCAAGAAAATATCTCTTAGAAATATTTTGTTCAGTGTGTAGGACTTTAGTTTTTTCAAATAACATATTAGGGCCTGTTTCAATGGAATGTTGTGTTAATGCACACGACTTTTTGTTAAGTTTTATATAATTTTTATGAGATGTGATTCGATTAGTAAGATTTCTAGAGCTTGTACCGATGTAGTTAAGATCAACGTTATTACATTTTATTTTATAGACCACATTGGATTTCTTTAAGTCAGGTGTGGAATCTTTCACTTTGCTGTTTAAATTTCCAATTGTTTTAACATTTTTTTGTGTTATCTTTATATTAGTTTCATTTTTGGAAAGTTTTATTATGTTTGTTGATAAATTTTCAATATTTGGAACTGATACATAATTGATATTTTCAATATTTTTGTTCCCATCTGTTTGATTGGTTGAGATATTATTATGAAAGCTTCTATCAGAATAAGTGTTTAAAAGAATTCTGTTAAGAAGTGTTTTAGGGTAAGAATTTTCTAATAAGATATCACGTAAAATTTTGAAATGTATTTGTTTTAGGGAAGGGTGAACTAGTTTTTCAATTCTATTTTTGAGTCAGAGAATGAGATTTATTTTCATTTTTTTTGGTGTGAAAAGAATGTTAGTTTATATACCTTCCTGAATTTGTTGGTTTTATAAAACAATCGGTAATCAAAGTGTTGTCGTTTCTACGGATTATTTTAGTATCCAAAAATGGAATGCTATTATTTATTTCAAATTCAATTGTAAATTTTGATTATAGCTATTTACTTTTTCTAATATTTCATCTGATTTATTAACTGGTATTGCTTTTTTGAAAAGGGTATATCAAATGATAGTTTTGGAAGTATATCTTCAAAAAGATCATCCATTACATATTGTGCAATTATGGGAGAAATAGTAGCTCCCATTGGTGTGCCAGGAATTTGTTTAAAGTATTCCCCTTAAAATAAAAAATAACTTCATTTGAATATAGATTCAATGATTGAACACACACCAGGTAGGTATTTATATAAAAAATTCTACAAAATTGTAATTAATGGTATTACCTCGGGTATTACCATGGATATAGGAGAACTATAAACATTCTATTCATATTTAGATTGAACATAATAATTGTAATTAATCCGATTTCTTAAAAATATGAAGATTATTTTATTGTGCAGTTTTAAAAGTTTATTCCAGGTCCCACTGATCTGGAAGTGGAAGGAATATTTACATTTATTTCATTATTGCTAGTCTCAATATTGTATTGGAAATGCTGATTTTATTCTGAACCGCATTTTCAATTTAGTGTTCCGCCACTGAATTGGATTTCCAGCCACCATGACGTTTTAATAAAGTAGGTAATATCACCACCGGCATCAACTATAATAATATGGTTGCAGATGTCCTTCGGAAACAATGCAACAATGCCCTGTATATAAATTCGGCAGATTTAAATATGCTGCTATTTGCTTCCCTAAATTACCAAATTCATTAATACCAATGTTTTGAATTATGCATTTTCGATCAAAATAATTAACGAAAAAAGATGGGGTGGGGCCAATTTTTGGCCGTAGATTCATATATGTTTTACTAATTTCGTAGTATTTGCCGGTAATTGTAAATCTTCGTTGTACTTTTGTTTTAATCATATCATATCTTTGACATTTTCACATTTTAGGTTATATAGTTCATGCCTTCGACATGACCCCTTCATTCCAAAAATCATTGCTACCTAAAACAAATATATATATATATATATATATATATATATATATATATATATATATATTGATATGGTTTGAAATATATTTTAAAAAAAATTGTATGTGTTCAAAATATGGGAAGCAATATTGATTTATAATTTATTTATTATTATAGGGTTTAATACTTACCTTTTTCTATTTATTATTTTTGAAAATTTTTATTCAGATTTAATTGGGCGCCATTAATGATTATTAATTTTTTTTTATGAGACTCTTATTTTTATTTAATATTAAGAAATTTATATTATTATATTTATCTAATCTCAGGGTATATTTTAATTGTGAGGTCAAATTACAAAATTTGAAGACCGACTCTGTTCTTTGGCCTTCGTGTTGAAAGTTGGCATTCTAATATTTTATTGCAATGGTGTCACAGAAATGTAAACAAACAGCCACATTAAACTTGAATAAATTGTATCTTATTCAAACAAAAAACTATTTTATATTATGTTTTTATAATAAAATATTCAAAAACATTTAACTTATTTACATTCAATTTGCCTACCTAAATTTCATTCATTCATACAGGCGCACTATTAAAAAAAATATACTCACAGAAACTAAATTCAATTACATGGATATGAGCTTACTTATCATAGGATATTTTACTCCATAAAATAGAAGAAGTTTTATTCTATTTGTTCCTTTGGATCGTGAAAGGTTACTTTAACGAATTGATTTTATCAAATGCTCTGTAAGTATTTTTTTATCTAAATATAACTAAGAAAACAAATTAATAAGCAACAATTTATACTATATCATAAAAAATAACTTTAAAATTAATATGAACAGTACCTGAATGTCTATTGCGTTATATCTATTCTATCTTCAAATTTGAAGGTTTCAATGGTGTTGGAAATGTGGAAAAGGCCTGCAGAAAACTACAGACGGTCCAATGTAGATCAAAACTTGTACATTCCTTTTTTAAAATGTGGATTTTACACAGCCCGTTCGTTGTGGATAGAATCTATTCTATGTCCAATTTCCTCTATAGTGGATTTTTTGTTATATCAAACAAAACGATGCCAGATATATTAGTTCGTGGTGAATTAGATGTGATGTTTCAAATATAGTTGCTCGCTTACCGGCACTTTGTAAGAATTCTTTTTTATTTCACTTTACTTATTTTAAATCACTGGATTCTTATATTAGATTTGTTTTAAAACATGATTATTCACTTTTTGAATATTTAATATTAATATTCATAAAGATTTTTCTTTATAAATTTCAAATTAAATTCTCCAGTCTTTCTTCTTTTGAGAAATTTTTTGCCAGTTGTTGATTTTTTTCATTGTTTTCTAAACAAATTTCTTTTTTTATTTTTCAATCAATCAGATTCATTTTAAGAGTTTGTTACTAAATTGATATTCACAATCTTTGAAAATATTGTAGCTTTATTCAAATGGAATTATGTTATAGTTTCTATATGGTATTTGTTTCATTTCTATGTTGTTAATTTTATAATTGCAGTGGTCAAAATTTTTATATTTCTATTTTTATACCCTTAAGTTTTAAGTTGGTATTTTACACAATTTGTTTGAAATTGGTGCTCCTGTTTTTATCTGTCAATTTATGACTTAAATTATTTGATTATACGGGTTTTTTCAAAATTGATTATTGAAATTTAGTATATAGTGTTTGCCAAAACTTATTATATTTCTTTTACTGTGATGAATTTATTTAAATTAAGTAAACAAATAACAGAGTTGGTCGTATTGCTTTAATTATACCTTATGATTAGTTAATATTTTATTTAGGGTATTTTCATACCATAACAATATATATATATATAATAAATAAATAAATAAATGTAAATAAATAAATGTTGTAACCATGGGCGATGCCATTATTATTATTATTACGTTTAATTAATGTCAGGAAGTATTTAAAAGTTGTTGCAATAAAACATTTACTAATTTTAATTTACTCGGTATAATTGAGAACAAAATAAAACAATATAGTAAATCAAATATTAATAATGTAAAATTAAATAAAATACTCAAGTGATAGGCCAGAGGCAGATATGAGATGTCGTACCTGAAATTAAAAAGAGATACGGATGAGCAATCAAGTTTACCAAAAGTATTTTTATATTAAAGAAAGTAATCAAAATTCGACATTGGTAACTAAATGAAATTATTATCTTTCCTAGTCATCTTTAACTAGAAAACAACATTAATAAAGTTGATTCATGTCAAGAACTTAGTGGTTTCATTTCCATAGTAAAGAACTGACCAAATATTAATTCTCCATTCCGTGGACACTGACCGCAGTGTCCACTATCAATCGATAAAAACAGGGCAATCACACTGACTATAGCAACAGGAATAATAAACAATAATTCTTGTGCCACAGCAGTGACAAAACTAGCACACTGACCGCAATGTCACTAGCCCGTACAAACCACAGTACGACCCCTGGAAAACTGACCACAGTAATCCAAACACAAACGCATACACTGACCGCAATGTACTACGCCGGAACAAACAATATAATATTACTAATCACTTTATTTTTCATTACACCTCGTAGGTGAAAAAAAAATATAATAATATAATAAGTACATTCTCAAATACATTTTAATCAAACAATACAACCCTGTAAATTTTAGAAATAAGGTTGTCTAAATCAGATTTAATCAAATTGACTATAAAATATTGATTGATAATAATATTTAATTTATTTAAAGAAATAACTTGATTGTGAAATAAAACAAATGCTAATGGATAAAACTTATTACTCAGTGAGAAAACTCACCCTAATCAGCAAACAGCCACACACACAGAACTTGCACTTAGTCACAAAAGTTTAAATTATAAGAATGACAACTAATTTCAACTTCACACAGCAAATATTTTTAGTAAAATGTTCTTTTTCTTATGCCTGTCTTTGAGATTCTACCAAAGCTGGCTCAGGTAATTCGATATCTTCGTATATTTAATGTAGTTAACATAAATACAGACTGCGACCATTTAGGAATATGCACATGTCAAGTGTCTGAGTGCTGAATGTTTCGAATTTTAAAATTTTATAGATTTTATATAGGGAGGTAAAAAAAATTCTTACATAAATAAAAACCGTTCATCGGGTGCTTCGTCGATAAACGTTATTTTCCACGACTATTTGATAATGTTTATATTTTACGTGTGCTTCAAGTATAATGACCAGTGAATGATAGGTGTGGATAATGGACATGTCACATGACACGGATAAATAGGATCTATATTGAAGGTTATTTATTTACAAATGTTACAATATAATATCTAAAAATTTTCACCGCGACCAGGATTCGAACCTTATGCCTACAATACTTCATTTCACGAAGTCAGACCTCTAAACCACTACGATACGGATATAATTTGTCCACGGCTATTTGATAATGTTTACATTTTACGTGTGCTTCTTCAAGTATAATGACGTACATTATTCACCAGTGAATAATAGGTGTGGATAATGAACAGGTCACATGACATGGATAAGTAGAACCTAGATTAGGGGATATTTATATACAAATGTTACAATATAATATTCAAAAAATTTCGTCGCGACCCCGATTCGAACCTTGGGCGTACAATTCTTCATTTCACGAACTCAATGACCTAAACAATTCTGCTACGGAGACATTTATAATAATATATCAAGCTGTTAACTAAGAAACTGACGTTTTAAATAATTTATAGCTAATTGCAAAAGTTTTAATTTATTATACTGAATTTAAATTGAAATTACTAGAAAATATAATATGGAAAGCGAATCAGACACTGAAATGAATGTTACCCCGCCAAAAATTAGAGAAGCAGAATAAATAGTATCCCTAAATATATTGCCAGAAAAGTCGAAAAAATTATATATGAAAGCCTATAATCCCTTCCTAAATTGGAGGGAAGAGAAAAAATAAATTCATTTATAAACAGGTAGTTAATAGTGGTGGACAAAATATAGTATTCTACTCGCAATGGCTAATATTCACTTAGGTGTTTATTTCACTCGCCTGCGGCTCGCGACATAAGCGCACCTTCGTGAATAATAGCCATCATTATATGCTTGTTGAATAATATACTATTATCAAGCTGTTGTATATAAGAGCGTATGATAATGTCAAAACGAAAGAGAGTGACGTTTTAAATAATTTATAACTGATTGCAAGAATTTTAAATAATATACTGAATTTATATTGAAATTACTAGAAAATATAATATGGAAAGCGAATCACACTGAAATGATTGTTATCCCGCCAAAAATAAGAGAAGCAGAATAAATGGTATCTTTAAATTCATTGCCAGAAAAGTCGAAGAAATTATATATTAAATTCATTTAAAAACAGGTAATTAATCGTGGTGGACAAAATATAGTATTCTACTGGCATATAATGGCTAATATTCACTTAGGGGTTTATGTCACTCGCCTACGGCTCGCGAATAATAGCCATCATTATATGCTTGTTGAATAATATACTATTATTTGTTCAGGTGAAAATATTTTTGATTTTTTTCCAACACATCCTTCGGACTTCCGCTTTAATGAAGCTTGTAATTTAGAAATGTCTATATTAGGGTTAATATTTACCAACGATTTTATTGTTGAATAATGTGTCCATGTACTAGATGATTTCACAATTTCCATCAATTCTTGAAAATAAGCAATCAAAACATTTTTGGAGAATGTCGAAATATTATTTTCCTACGACCATATAGGAAATTAACATATATCGCACTCTCTACTCTGGCGGAAAGTTTCTCATATCATCATAGTGACGCGAACCGTGCGCTATGATATCACCCTAGGGTGATATCATATCGCACGGTTCGCATGAATTCGACGTGGTTTTCTTATTTAAATTTACCTACGTAATAACTACAAATATAGCACAAAACACAAAATCTGTTCAAAAATTATTAAAATTCGCCAAATTTTGTGATAAAAAAAAAACAACTACGGCCGGGAATCGAACCGCGGTCTACTCCAGCATTCTCCGAATTGTCATTACGCGTTAACCACTGAGCTACTATAAGATAGCTTTAAAATGATCTTATTTTCGGTATATCCATAGTATAGCTGTAAGAATTTAAAAAAATCAAATTATTAAGAATTAAAATGTCTTCTGCATTATTTTGAAAATATTTTGCACTACAAACTGATTATTTTAAAAATAATCATATGTTGTAGGTACAGTTATTGATGTTTTCAAATAAATAAAACCATCATATTTCGTAAATTCATCGCATGATCGTAAAAAATATATATTAATTATAAAAGTGAAAAATAATAAAGTAGGCTTATGTCAAAATTCTCAAATTATAACACAAAGCATAGAAATAGTTTTTGTGAAGTGTAAGTGTAAGTGAAATATTTATTACATAAAAGTGTGAACGAATTATAATTGTGAGATAAACTAAAAATAGAAAGTGTTAGTCTCGGTTTTTTATTATAATGGAAGTTGATACTGATAGTAGCGAATGTACACCACCAGAAATTATCGAAGCGGTTCAAGAAACATCATTAAAGTTACTTCCTCTAAAATCAAGAAAAATATATGAACGCGCTTATGACCAGTTTTTGGCTTGGAGAAGAAACAAAGAAATGAAATCTTCATTCTCAGAAAATGTCCTATTGGCCAATATTGATGAATTATCAAAACATAAAAATAAACCTTCCACATTATGGACGCAATATTCAATGCTGCGTAGTACGATCTACGTTAACCATAATGTAGACATCTCAAAATACCTTAAATTAAGAGCATTTCTGAAGAGGTTATCTGATGGATACAAGCCGAAAAAAGCCAAAACTTTGAGCAGTGAAGAAATAAATGAGTTTATAAACATCGCACCCGACGAAAAGTTTTTGTTTGCTAAGGTAAATTTTAATAAAAAAATAGCTTTTCCTACGACCACATAGGAAAGTGACATATATCGCACTGTCTAGTTCTATGGAAAGTGGCCTTTATTCATACGCGTACGGAAAAAAAACTTATCCGTACGTGTACGGATAAAAAAGCTGTCAAATTGAATGTTGAAATGCTATCCTATTTACCCCGCAAATTTATGTATATGTCAAATGCGTATTTCCTAAGTGATTTGTCCATATAATATAATTTATTTATTTCATTTAAAATTACCCACCAAGCCCGGGTTTGAACCACCTTACTGTTTGTCAGAAATCGAGTGTACGGACGCTTAGCCCGCTCGCCCATTCCATTGCTGTTACGTTGTCTTCTTATCCAAGATACTTATAGCGCTAAGAAAATATACACAACAGTTTATTTTTTTATTCTTAAAAATAAAGTGTGTTTACATCGACATTTCTTGGACTTTCATGTTATTAAAACAAAAAATATCCGTTTTCAATTATTTGGAGCATAGTTTGAACAATGAATCCTTAAAACAGCTAATTAATACTTTCAATCCCCTACAGGTAGGCAACAGGATAAACGTCGTGCTAATAATTTTTTTGAAAAAGTAGGCGTCGAACAATTCATGTAAAGTGTCAAAAGTTTTTTTACAGTGATTATATTAAAATTATCTGTTCATTATCTTCGTACAGCTGTACAATATTTGATAGAAACCTAAAAAAACTATGGATACGGACGCCAGTAATAGCGATAGTGAATGCACTCCGCCAGAAATTGTCGAAGCAGCAAAAATAACATGCTTAAAAATCCTACCTACAAAATCACGAGCCAGATATGAACGTACATATGAAGAATTTATAAACTGGAGAAAAGGTAAAGATATCAAAAGTTCATTTTCAGAAAATGTACTACTTGCATATATGGATGAATTATCCAAAAAAGTACGGCCAAATACATTGTGGTCAATATATTCTATGCTGCGTACTACTTTATATATAAACCACAATGTAGATATTGCTAAATATCTAAAAACAAAGGCATTTTTAAAAAGAAAGAATGATGGTTATAAACCAAAGAAATCGTCTATCTTAACCACCTTGCAAATAAACGATTTCATAACACAAGCTCCTGACGATCAGTTTTTATTCATTAAGGTGAGTTTAAATATATAGAAGATCTAGGTTCTGCAGCGATAATTAAAATTTACAATACAAAAAATAAAATTGCCAGGAAATTTAATGTAACGGATATATTTTATGAAAAATATAAAAAATATGCTGATTAAGACCACAACACATGAGAAAAGATTTTTTCTCAACTACCAAAACAAAATATGTACCAAACAAGTTGTAGGTATAAACAAAATAGGTTCTATACCTAGTGTTATTGCCAAATTTTTAAAACTTGACAATGCAAAAACCTACACAAGTACAATTACAAGTAACATCCGAGAAAATATCGAAAACAATCTTGCACATACACCATTGCAATTTATAAATTGCACTAATAATAATTTTACTTTTAATTTTTACAGTGATTCAAATAAATAATTAATTCTGAATCGCAATATGTATGTAACAAAAACAGTTTTATTTCTGATGTTCTGATTCCAATTGTTGTTAGTTGTTAAAATAAATGTTCGTAATATTTTGTGTACCAATATTTGTTCTAACTTTTTTATGAAGGCACTCTTTTTCATCGCATAAAAATCACAATTTTCTGGGCCACTTTCAAAGGTAAGTAATCAAAACTATATAAAGTAATTACAAATACACATATTATGTAAAACCTCTCACATCTACATAAAAACGCAAGATTGTACATGCCTGATTCGGTAAAAGTATATCGCGTGGTCGTAGGAATAATAGTGTACATAACTTGTGCGAAAGTGCGAAAGTGATAGTGATATGTAATATACTATATTATACCTATTCAAAAAATATTTTTCAAATTTTTTAGGTGGCGCTAATTATGGGGATATCAGGAGCATGCCGCAAGCAAGAACTCGTTCAACTGACAGTGGATGATATAGAAGATTTAAAAACGGCAGCTATTGTAAAAATACAAAACACTAAAAACAAAGTTAACCGAAAATTTACAATTTCCGGTTTATTTTATAATATATATAGGAAATATGTAAATTTGAGACCGCAAACGAACCAAAAAAGATTTTTTATGAATTTTCAAAACGGAAAATGTACCCAACAGGTGGTCGGAATTAATAAAAGCGTAGCGAAAACGGTGGCCACTTTTTTAAAATTGGATAATCCAGAATTATATACCGGTCACTATTTTCGCAGGTCATCAGCAACTATTTTAGTAGATACAGGCGCAGACGTGACAACCCTAAAAAGACACGGAGGGTGAAAGTCCTCAACTGTTGCAGAGGGATACGTTGATGACTCTGCCACAAACCGATTACATATTGCCAATAAAATAATGGGTGCGATAGCGTCTTCATCTAAAGAAAATATTCAACCAAGAAACAATTCATTTACAGATTTGTCACATGACACTGAAATTCCTTCATCAACAAAAATATTAAACCAAACCACAAGTAACCCAACCAATAGAAACAATAGGTATTGACCAGTAGCAGCATTCAAAACATCGATGAAAATATTGCCAGTAATATCACATCGTCATCTACGCAATCGCCTATAACTTTTACAAACTGCAAGGGTAATTATTTTACGTTTAATTTTTATGCTGTTCCAGAAAAAAAATAACGTACTTAATATCGATTTCATGAGTTTAATTTTTATATTCTTGCAATAAGTTTACATCGTTTGTGCTTATTTTGTTTCTAATAAATTTCTCGTTTCGTTACTCTAGTTTTTATTTCATTATACTATTATTAGATATGATTTGACTCTAGTGTCAGAGGCGAACACAAAAACATAAGGTACTTTTTAAATATTTAAGACCGCAGGAAAAATAGTGTACGTAACTCGTTGGAAAGTGAATTTCACTCATTTCATTTCCGCACTCACCGATGTCAACATTATTTTTTAAAAACCATCACATTAAACAATATTTGTTACAATTATCGCATGGTCGTTGGTAAAATAGTGTACATTACTTGTGCGAAAGTGATTTTTCACACTAGTATATTACGTAATACTATTTTTTTATTGGTGAACCATTTTACCTATTTAAAGCACGCCTCAGCGTGTTTAAATCGAACTTTAAAAAACGCGCGTTTTTTAAAGTTACCATGGCAACATCAACAACTCGAGAAACGAAGTCTAAATGACAATTTTTTTATTATTGATCTGACAGGAGTACTTTGTAACGTCAAAACCTTTATTCGAACAATATTTAACAATTTCAATTTTATAAATGAAAATGGAAAGTACAGTTTGTATTGTTAGAGATATTAATATTTCGATTTTTCAAAACGGAGGAAATGGTATTTAAATTAATACTATTAGAATTCATTTTTATGCACTGCGGTGACAACAATAAATCTTAAAAACAAAATGCAAATTAGTTTATGTTTTTCTCATTTCCATGACAACGCAAGATATACTGATGTAGCATCACGAATTTATTGTTGTTGTAGTAGTAATAGATACCAGTATTTATAATTTCAAAGTGCACCAATAAAAAAAATGGCGTAAAGTATTCGTGAATAACTGGTCTCTAAAACACTATTTCGAGCACTCCGGCTTCGCCGTCGTGCGACTCCCTTCACCTTACACCCTGCTACTTTGTGCCCCTTCACCCCACATCCAAAGCATCTGCCCTCCTCTCTACCCTCCACAATAGTTACCCTATTCCACCCCAATCTAATCTCCCTTTTCCCCAGTAAGGCTTCCGCTTTTTCCCATTCCGACTTCACCACCGCCATTTTCATCCCGTTCCTCTCCCTTACCACTTTAATCACCTTTGTCTCTTTCCCAATCAATTTCTCTATTTTCACCCTCACCACTTCATCTTTTATCCATGGATCTATCCCTACCATCTTTATGGTCTTTGTTCCCCTCCCCGCTTCCACCACCCTCGCTCCTGTCACCCTTTCCACCTCTTCTAGAATTCCCTTCACCTCAACCCCCTTCTTTGCCTCTATAACCACCTCCTTATTTCTTGAGACTCTGAGTCTATCCACCCACTCCGCTTTCATCTCCCCCAACCCCTTCTTAATCCTCTCGATCCCCTCCTGATCGACTTCCCCGATATCCTTCAGGATTATCGCCCCATTTTCCCTATATGTATAGATTGTTACCTCCGCAACCACTCCTTCACCTCTCACCCACGCTTGTGGAGGTAAGGCTGGTTACTCCGGGAGGTCACCAGGTATCCCGGAGGCACCGTTTCTGACTGACTTTCGCGCAGCCATTCATCCATTGCCACGGTAGCTAACAACTCAGATTACGGATTGTTTTATCGAGGTTTACTCCTCTAGGCTTTTTCTCACGGTTGCCTCCGGACGCAGTGGCTTCCGTTGCCTACACTACACCACAACATAGCTGCCTACCCCTATTTTGCTGGTTCTTTATCGAGGTTTACTCCTCTAGATTCCTGGGAATCTAACCTATTAGTCGCCTTTTACGACAGGTGGGCTATCCCCTGGGGGTCTTCTTCTGAGGGGTCCCGCCCCCAGACGGGATGATACTCATGCGTGAAGTACTTTTGCGCACGAGTTTTGCAACGAGTCGCAACGAGTCACTTCACGCACTTGTATCATAAATAACTATTATAATATATGGAGGAGAAAAAAAATATTTACATAAGTATTTAAACCGAATTAATTATTTTCTCCAAGAACGACAATTAATGCAAATCCTGCCATTTTATTTTGTGAAAACGCAGGACTCTTTTATATGTCTGATTTGAGATACGCAACTTCCAAATTTATCCATTTTTCATATTATTAGGTAATCACTTTTATTTTAATATTTCTCCATGATTTTCTGGAAATAAATTGAGATTCAACAATAATCATTTGCTTTATCTCCGCTTAACTCGACTATTCAAGTATCTTCAATAAAAAAAATAATCATTAGAATTGAAATCGGGTATATAAGGAGGTCATTCAATACTACCTGTCACAACCGGTTGTCCGGGATTTACCGTATCTAAGTATGTGACGTCGAAGAATTTCATTAAAATGGACTTGAGTTTTGTCTTGGTGAAACAATTTCCGATTCAAATGGGCTCCTAATAGGTTTTCACGTCTCCATTATAAAATTATCTACAATCTTCAATGCTCTGTAGGTGAAGAATCTATTTTTGAATTTACCTATTGAAATACAATGAAGCGTCACTTTGAAATTTATTAACATTTGTGTTGAATAAAGGCAAATTATTTTCAAGCTCCAAAACATTTCGGAAGTTTAGCATTTTATAGAATAAAAGTCAAATCGCAATTTTTTTATTTTCGAGATTTATTTTGACGAAAAATGTAGGTTACTAGAAGGAAGTAAAAATTTTTAACTTTTGTATAATATAAATTTGAAATTCCAATAATCTAATGAACTTTACTTACAATTTTATATTCTCTACGAAATTACAGAGTCGGCCGAAGGGTTTATGTACACACATTGTACAAGGTTCGCTTGTTAAAACATTTATCAAGTTTGAAAATCATTATGTACTATTATATACTTGACATCGAAATAAATTTCAATCAAAAGAATTTTTTCTCTATAAGGACAGGAAGAGAATTCCGATTATATAGTATTTTCCACGAAATAAAAGTAAGTACCTACTAGAAAGTCTCTAGACGATGAATTGTAATTTGTGAAACGGATCAAGTAATAAAATGTTATATTTTTGTTGTGAAATATCTTATTTATTGATTTTATTTGATAATTATGGAAATATTTGACGTAGTAAAGGTTAAACAATTGATTTGTTAATTAAAAACAAGTGTTGCACAAGATGCTGATGCACTAAATGTTAACTCTAACATCGTAGAGTGGATTTATACAATATCCTTTTAATCTCATCATTGTCTTTCTGAACGATGTTCTTTGCTTTTCAAGAAGTCGAGTAGGGTAGTAACCACTAATAATTGATTCCAACAATCGACATGAAGAAATTTCACAGATATACCTACTTTACTGACACTTCCTGTACTCCCTACCTAGTTATTTATAATTTTATTTCCAGTCTGCCAAGAGACCGATTCATTTTAAAACCTAGTTATGCATTCATGATTCAAGCACAAGCATAATTCAAACACAAGCATAATTCAAGCACAATCATCATTCAAGCACAAGCAATACATCACAATAAGTAGATAAGTCGAATGAAAAATCTCAGGAGACTGAACATGGTCTGTCGGCCGGATATGAATGAAGCAAAATAAAGTAGTTTATTTGAGCCGTAAAAGCATTCAGAACAAATTTCAGATCCTTCGAATCAATCAAATCAAATAACACAATCAAATCAAATAAATACATTCAATAGCACTAAAACAAACAAATGAGTGCCAACAAACAATTTCAATTTACAAGAGATGTTTTGTCAAACTATTATTGATGATTGATTATTCTCAATTAGAAGAATAATGCGTCCGATTAGAAAAGATGGATCGTTTATGGAATAAACCAAAAAATATTCAAACGGAGTTAGAATTAATAGGCCAAAATACCATATTAGAGGATCATCTTACTGAAAGAGAAGACCTTGAAAAATCGCTTTTCAGATCTATCAGTGACGTAAAAATGATCATTTACTCTAAATAGTTCAGATAATTTAATTATACCAAATACAAATTCAAAGTTACCAAAATAAATTATACCTGTATTTCATGCGTCTTATATGAAAACGGCTTCCATTTTCTGATAACTACGAAGCCATGATTCATAAGTTCAAATCTAGCAATAAAATTTAAAAATTTTGATACCTTTAATCTTGTATCAAAGGTGAAGCCGTAAATGGCTTGACTTGCTTGAAAGTATCTGAAGCAAGTTATGATAAAGCGTGGGATCTCCTTCAAGAGCGGTATCAAAATAAAAAAGTACTAACACATTAAAATACAGAGCATTTCAATGAAAACTATCCACCCCACATAATTCTGAAGACGTCACTATTATGAAAATATGAAAAACCATGCCAAAAATCATATAAAGTCTTTTTGCTCATTTGTAGACGTTATGACTTTAACTACCATCCCCCCTCCCCCCCATGGTCACCACTCCCAACTTTTAAAATGGAACTCCCTACACATTATTGCATTGTTGGATTCTCCTGTTTACAAGAAGATTACAAAAATGTATAATACATAAGTGAAAAGTCAATAAGTTGGGAGTTACGGATAAATCCAATGTAAACTATACCTTTACTGCGGCACTAACTCTACTCAATTAAGTAAACGATGTTTTGTTTGGGGACAAACACATAGCAACCGGAAAACAGGTGTTTGACGATTTTAAATAAAGTGTCAAGTAGGTAGCTTAGTTTTCATTCGAATATCAACATTTACAAGTACCTTACTACCGGCAAAATGATGTATACTCTGCAAGATAGAATTGAAATTGTAGGATTATACTACGAAAACAATAAATCTGAAAGATCCACAGCTAGACAGTTTAATGCTGCAAATCCCGAAAGAACTGCCACACATAAGTACCTAACTGAATTAATATAAACATTTTTTGAAACAGGATGAGTTGCCAATAAAAAACACCAACTACAACGAGAAGTTAACAACGAGGCTATGGAAGTTGCCGTTTTAGGACAACTTACGTTAGAAGAACAACAGCGAAAATCACAAATTTCTAGTGCAGAGGGTGTTTCTCGCAGCAGTGTTTTCAGAATTTTACATCAACACAAATTCCATCCGTACAAAATTGAATAAGTCCAAGAGCTACATGAAGACGATTTCGACCGGCGTCTACAGTTTTGTGAATTGATGAATGAACGACTGCACGACACTCCAGCTTTATTGTACAATATCTGCTTTTCCGACGAATGTTCATTTGCATTAAATGGTGGAGTAAACAGACATAATTGTAGATATTGGACAGAAAATGACCCACACGTAATGCGGGAGTTTCATTAGTCAAACACCACAAAAATTGAACGTATGGTGTGGCATTTTTGGTGACCATATTGTTGAGCCATATTTTATTGAGGGAAACTTAAATGGTGAGTCTTATCTATCTCAGAGAAGCTATTGATCCCGAAATATTACGAATACCAGAAAATGATGATACCATGTCAGAAGCTTTGCTAGCGTTTCAACAAGATGGGGCACCTCCACATTACGCTCTCGGTGTAAGTCGGTTTTTAAACGAATTATTTCCTGCTCGGTGGATAGGAAGACGAGGAATGGCCACCTAGGTCACCCGATTGAACCCCCCAGACTTTTTTTATGGGGATATCTGAAAACCAAAATTTATCCCACCCAGCGAGCATCTATAGATGATTTACGTCAGCGAATGATTCAAGAAAGTCGACAATTAACCCCAGAAATTTTACATAATGTTCGAAACTCATTTGAGGCACGATTGTATCATTGTATGGAAACCAATGGATGTCAATTTGAGCACCTTATTAAATATTTTAGTATTGTTTTGCTGATTTTTTACAATTAAAATGTTACTATCAGTAAATTGGAATTATCCGTAACTCCCAACTTGACTTTTCACTTATGTATTATACATTTTTGTAATCCTCTTGTAGAGGAGAATCCAACAATGCAATAATGTATAGGGTGCTCCATTTAAAAAAATGTGAGTGGTGACCTTAGGGGGAAGGGGGTTAAAAATATAACGTCTACATATGAGCAAAAAGACGTCCCCCTTGATATGATTTTTGACATGTTTTTTCATAATAGTGACGCCTTCAGAATTATGTGGGATGAATAGTTTTCATTGAAATGCTCTGTATTTAAATGTGTTAGAACTTTTTTATTTTGATACCGCTCTCGAATGAGATCCCACGCTTTATCATAATTTGCTTCAGATTCTTTCAAGCAAGTTAAGCCATTTGACGTGTTTTTTCATTTTTTCATAAAAGTGACGCCTTCAGAATTATGTGGGGTAGATAGTTTTCATTGAAATGCTCTGTATAATATTTGATCAACAAAATGTTCAAAAAGAGTCTCATATTTTACTCAGCAGGATAATTGATACTGTCAATCAACATTTAAGAAGTATTGAATCCTTAGAATTACCTGTAGATAAATGGAACACTCTCACATAGTTTCATCTAAATTGAAGGTGATCACAAAACGTGAATGAGAAGAACACGCATTAAATATTGAATCTGATTTACCTACATTCAAGGAACTCACTTCATTTTTAAATCAAAGGTTTCAACTCTTAGAAGGTTTACATACGAACAAGAAAGTTTGTCAATCAACGTTCAAAACATTTCGTCAAAAGAATACCCCACGATTCAAGTATTTGTCAAAAGAACCAGTTTATATCCACATCCACATTTTAAAATTTTTTGAAACTTAGTATACCACAGCGTATCAGCGAAATCAGAAAACTTGAAAGCATGTAACAATTGTCTACGAAAGGGGCACTTATCCAAGGATTGTAAGAATCCACATTCTTGCAAGAATTAAAAAAATTTAAAGTTAGTATTTAAAATCTAGTTTTGCATTCATCATTCAAGTACAAGTATTACATCACGTCGAATGAAACATTTTAGGAGACTAAACACTTGTCGCCTGGATAAAAAAAATTTCATCTTAATACAGAAAAACCGGCATATCTTGAAGTCTTTGTTTAATTGATCAACTTTATGACAGTAGTTATGCATAATAGTTATTCAATAAACTAGTTTTTTAATGAAGGCGATCAATAAACGAAATTGTTTAAAGCACGAACGAGCGATAGCGAGTGAGTGTCTTTAATGGTTGAGTTTATTAATCGCCCATTAACAAATGAGTTGATTACAATATTTTTTCGTTGACCGTCAACTCTTTTTTTGTGACAAAATTCACTTTTCCATAAAGACTATCAGGAGATAATAATGTCAACTCCATACCAATGACGTAGAATGTCATTGACTCCATTGACATTTTCAATTTCACGTAAAAATCACGTTGGCTAAAAATCTCAGTTATCATTGAAAAATATAAAATGCGAATTGTCAAAAAAGTTGTCACTTTGAAAAAGTTATTGTAAATTCGTAATTGTGCAGTTATGGAGTTAGAAAACCCTGCTGAATTACTATAGCTGGTTGTTTATATCAAAATATCATCAAAATGACTTCAAACAACTTAGAAAATATCCATAATGATATTGGTATATTGTCTATATCAAAATATCATCAAAACGTCAAAATCACAAAAAGAGTGCGTTAATGACGTCCATTAACGCATCCTTTTTTAAATAAAATAATTCATTAATATCGAAATTAATAAACGGTCAACGAAAAAAATAATTACTAATGTGATTATTGAATTTGCCTCTAATGAAAACTTGATTTTAACCAATCCTGTTCTGCTAACAATTAACATTAAAAATTAGCATAATTTATTAACATTCCACATTTGCATCTTGCAATAAATAATACCTCTTTGATGATCGAAATTACTTTTTCCCCAAAAATGGACAGTGATAAGTTCGTCATCTCCGGGCTATCTGGAAAGTTTCCACAATGTAACAATGCGGAAGAATTTAAAACTGCTCTATTTAATGGAACTGACTTGGTGACTGAAGAGGGTGGACGATATGAATTTCGTAAGTAGAATTTATCATTTTTGCTATTAAATATTTTCCTAGTTTTGGTAAATGTTGGGTAGTATTTATTGTTTTTATAAATACTATCGATATTTCAGTTTACTACCTACTTTCCTAATTATTGTGCAAAACGCATGTTTGTAACTAAAACAAAAAATAATTTGTGTGAAACTTAAAAAAAATAAGTCAATCTGATTCATCTATTATGCTATAAATCATAATATGTATATATTGTTAAATGAAGTTACCTCGATAAGAACACGAAACCAACATATATCTCTATCCGAAAAATTTATCAAATAGAAAAAAAAATACTTTGGTGTGATTCGAACCAACAAACCTTTCGTATTTGGAGATATTTAAAAGTTTTCCAATTTTCATTTCTTGAGGTTGGGCATTGGGAATTATCACATCGAAATTTTCGTGAAAGTCACAATATTTTATATAGGTACATACATATTGATCTTTTTGTTAATTATTTTGGGAAATTAAACCACAATCTTTTTTATATTTTCTAATTTAACGTTTCGGTAGCGTTCAAGCTACCGTTATCAAGAACAATTAAGTTTCCAAATATAAAAAATATTGTGGTTTAATTTCCCAAAATAATTAACAAAAAGAATAATGAATACACCACAAGGAACATACAAAAGATACATATTGATCATAAATATTTTTTTTATCTAGAGCTTTATGGAACAATCAAATCATGTGGAAGAATACCACAAATCGACAAATTTGACGCTAACTTCTTTGGAATTCCTCCCAAACAAGCAAATCTCATGGATCCAAGGCAAAGACTAATATTAGAAACCATTTACGAAAGTATATATGATTCAGGATATAATCCAAATGAGTTAAGAGGATCAAAAACTGGTAATGTAGAATTTTTATATTTTTTGAGGTATATTTGCATGCAAATCAGGATTAACAGTTTTAACTTAAATTGCATTGCATATGTTAATTTTGCATTTTTTTCAACCAACTGCTTTTCACAAATTATTTAATATATTTATATATTAATTCTTGTATTGTTGATGAATAAATATTAGTCATTAATAAAGATGTATACAGTATGATGATAATGTCTGAAATATATTCATTATCTAAAAAACAGACGAATTTTGGAAAACATTCTAAAAAACGTCAATTTCAAGTTTTCAAAGGTATCACATGATATACAATATAATCAGTATTACGTCATAAGTGATGGTATAATGACGTAATCGAATATTTTTGTAAATGCAAACAGGGGTGAATAGTCTTACCAGGGATGTTATTATTTACAGGTAGGTATAACCAAAACTGTTTCTTAAATACAATTATGATATAATACAATGAAATTATAACCTTCAGCAATAATACAATGAGAAAGCTAGGCAGTAAATTCTCCCGAACGTGTCTTGTTGTGTGTTCTTATGTAGTCAGTTCTAAAATGGTATGGAAATGTAGGAAAACTCAATGAACAGGTAGGTAACACTGGAATATAAGGAAATGAAATAGCAGAGATGAACTAGCAAAGTAAAGGGCTGTAACACCCTTTTGGGGGCCGGTACATTTTTGCGTTATCAGCTCCAATGTAACGTTGGAAGAAATAGGCAACGCCGACAAGAGGAAAAGATCTGACCAATGGAAAGATCTAGTCCGGCTAAGACACTCTAAATTAGAATCTAATCTAAGATACTCCTAGAAAACTATAACCAGGTAAGAACAAACGAATGCCTAAGCCAGAGTAAGAATGCACTAAGAGTTTTTACAGGTGTCCTAACAGGACACTTCTGGCTGAATGGGCACCTTAAAAACCTCAAACTAGTGGAGTAAGGTTATGTGGAATGGAAGAATAAACCTCCACATACTTGCAGATCGCATAGCAATACAGAATGCTAGGTCACAACAACCTACTACTAGGAGACTACTGGATAGAAGAGGGACCACTACTACTAGTCTCTGAGGCTTTTCTCAGGAACTAAGTAGAAGAAGGGGAGCATATTGGATATTCTAGGTCTCAGTGAATGTCACCCCAGTATACATTCATACATATAGCGTTTTCTAGAACTTCAGAGGTTATTTGCGCAATCTCCGTTCTGATGCGCTCCTAAATATGTTTATCATTATCTTCTGTATGTTCCTTGTGGTGTATTCATTATTCTTTTTGTTAATTATTTATTTACATTATTTGGTCGACTTTGATTAACTTTGCTCTTCAAGTATTCCCATAAAAAAGTCTAAAGTAGTGAAATCTGAAGACTGTAGGCCATTTGATGGATCCCCATCTCACTATCCACTTACCTGGGAAAACGTTATTTAAGTATATTTGTATTCACTGCAACTGTCAAGTCGACAGTTGCATACTTAGCGACAGATTCCGATATCCAAATGATATTCCGACAGTGCTTGTGATGTCGAAAACTTTTCGGCTAAACATCTCGATGGTAGAAATCTTACAGAGTTACGTATTGCCGATTGCGCCTGATTCTGATTTGACTGCTTCACTTCTATTCGATAAGTGCATTTCTATTCGAGTTACAGAATAGGGCTGTATATGTCGTATTCACTTCCATCAAATGTGGATTTTCACTTGTCTAGTATCAAGAGGTGTAGCGGATAACGTGACCGTTAAGCATAAAAATACTTCATCTCAAAAAAGTATATTTTCTACGAAACTCCGATCTCTTTTGTATCAGTCCATAATGGTTTTGAAAAATTAGAATTTTTTATCAAATATATTTGCGTATAGCTCTTAGACCAGATGTACTTGGTACGGATGCCACTTCTACTTTTTTAGCAATCCAACAATAGCGGATTGGTGAAACTTGTCTCGAGCTGGTATGGGGATTTTCTCGAAAAGCAAGTACAATGTCAAGTTTTTTGACTTCGGGTACTGTTTTTCCCACTTCCGGGGATATCTTCAACGTGACCCATGTTTCGAAACATTTTCTCAACTTTGCTAATTGTTGATTGAGAAATGAGTTCTCGGTGGGGGTATTTTTCATTAAATAAATTAAGAGCAACCAATAATGATTAAAATTTCGATTTGTTCGGTTTCGGCAAGTTTAATTGCTAGATTATACTGATTCAAATATTTTTGTGAAAATAACTTCGGACTCTTGACTGATACTACAACAATTAATGTAAGATTAAAATCTAGCAGAGTTATCAGTGAATGTATTATTATTCTTGAACTTTTTACTGGTAAACAACCATATTTTATTCTTAGTATAATTTAGTTCAATGATTGAGGATTTATTGTAATCTCATACCTCTTAAATAGCAACAATAGTTTGTAGAAATAAGTATTCAAATGATTACATCGCTGGAAAGACGATTCTGAGTCCTTTGATGACCCCTGTTTGCATTTAAAAACAAATTCGTCGATTACTTCATTATGCCAAAACTGATGACGCAAAGTCGATGATATGTAAACAAAAATAATAAGTAGTATCAACGACGAATCAAAAAAACAATCGTGCAAATTTTTTTCGACGCGACGTAATAACTGAAAATCCAATAACAAAATTGAAAAAAAAACAACTATTGTGCTGCTTGTTATTGTTGCTATACAGTATTCTGCTAAAAATAAAAGGTTTTGACCTACATATTGAATTTAAAATTAGGTTAGTCGATTATAGGAGTATAGGTCATGTAGAGTAGAGATAAGCACACATTGCAATGTGAACAATCTTTTGTTATTTATTGTAAATAGAAATCTCTTGTCACATTTAACTAGGACAGGGATCATTAACTGGATCGGATTTTATTTATCAAATGTGAGACATCGAAATGCTTAAACATATCAAAAGTAGTTTAGTTAAGATCCAATTAAAAACTACAACAGAGATAAAAAGAACAATTTCATCTTCAGAATCGAATGAATTTTTTCATTTACCTACAAGAAGCTAATTTTTTTATCTAGAAATGTTGAATAGTTTTGTGCAATTCATTCAACATGCTCAGTGATTTCTACAAAACTATCTATTGAAGCCGGAGAAAATGAAATGACAGGCTGCAATGAAAATATTTTAACTAAACAATCAACCTTGAGATTCCTTTGACTGTTGTACTAAGTTAATAAACTTAGTAACCATTGCATAAAGCCAAATTTAAGAAGAAAAAAACAACTGTACATAGGTAAAGTCCCATCGCCCCATTTCACTCATATGTGGGTAATACCTGTAAATTTATGGGAAAAACGATCATTAAAAGACTGTTATGGTTCCTAGAAAGGTAAAACCATTATTTCTAGTGCCCAATCTGGATTCCAACTTCATCGATCTACATATGATAACCTTGTCTTATCGCAAACCCACATCTTCTCAGCAATTAATAATCAACAGGACCTCGGTCGTAGCTACTATCTTTGATATCGTAATCAAAGAATTCTGGCAAAATTTTCAGCTCATCAGCCAAACAGCGCTGCACAACATCTAAACCTAGATTGGTTGTCTCTCTCTGGATTTCTCAATCGGGAGAGAGGTAACTACGATTGGATGATTGCGAATCAACAACATTAAACTAACACACAGTTAGCTGATGTCTTCAGAAAACCCTCCCGTCTGCCGTCAATAGTATTTTAATTGTGAAACATATCCTTACTGACTTAAATGTATACTTGGCTACATGTCAAAGATTGGACCTGAAGCCGAAGCTCAAAGAATTGATACACCGCTTAAAATCTGAAGTTGTTGAAATTTCTCAAAGAAGCTGACCTCTACCAAAAAATATGATTGATTTAATTTTATTGTGTATATTTATGTAGATGATTTATGTTGAAAATTTTTGAATAGTGCCAATGGCCATATTATATCTGTCGAGGCTTTCAAATTCAAATGAAAAAAAATAGATTGATAGTATCATAATAAAATAAACATTTAATTTCAGGTGTATACGTGGGTATCGCTGCTCTAAACATTGATAGAAGTCACAGTATGTCAGATGTAGAGGGTTACCTAAATATGGGCTTATGTTTAGCCCTTGCAGCCAACAAACCTTCTTTCTGCTTAGATTTCAAAGGTCCGAGTTACACACTGGATGCAGCTTGCTCGAGTAGTTTGTATGCTTTAGCAGTTGCCATGAGAGATCTTGAAGCTGGTGAAATTGAAAATGCAGTTGTATGTGCAACTCAGTTAGTTAATGATCCTCTCGAAACTCTTGAGCTTCAAAAATTAAGCATGGTAACTGAGGGCAGATGCAAGAGTTTTTCTACTGAAAGGGATGGATATGTGCGTTCAGAAAGTGTAGTCAGCTTTTTCTTGCAAAAGAAAAGTATGTACCTTATTATTTATTTTGTTAACGGCTTCTATCAACTAACAGCTGCTATGCATGACAAAATAAACTTAAAATACTAGCTGGTTCTAGCAAATATCTTTACATATCTTTTAAGGTAACTGCAGGAGATTATATTGCGAAGTACTTGGTGCCAAGACAAACGCTGATGGTTTCAAAAAAGAAGGAATAAGTTACCCACTCTACGAAGCTCAGTATCAACTTGTAAAAGAACTTTATGATAGCATCAATATTGATCCTGATAAAGTAGATTATTTCGAGACTCACGGAACAGGTAAATAATTTTGTGAATAAAATTTTACTTTCTCTATATAGGATTAAATAATATAGTAGTAATAGAAGACCCTGACAGACGTTGTCCTGTCCTAACATTGTCTTGTCAAAAAGATAAGATATTATGCAAGCGGTCGTTCTCTGCCCGTTGAGTGGAGTGTCAGAGTAACTTTTGTTTATTTCAAACTTCTATAAATGCCATAAATTTCTTTTTTTCTATAAATGCCATCCTTCCAATTAGCTTATCTCCAAGTAACGATACCTATACAAAAATTTTAAATTTTGATTTACCACCATTTTTTGTCCAAAGTAGAATTTTTTTAAATAATATTTACTCGCTGAGTGGAGTGCCAGAGTAGCTTTTGTTTATTTCAATTTTCTATAAATGCCATCCTTACAATTAGCTAATCTCCATTAGCTCTTATATCGTACTACAATTATTATATTCGATTGCCATTTTGCAAAAATAAAAATCGCGATGGAAAAATAGGGGTTGATCGTATAAAGGTGAAAAAGAGTAATATAAAATTTTTTTATTCTAAGTCATGACAAAATTAAAGTTTATAGTTAACAAATAAAAAATAGGGGTTGATCGTAGAAGGGTGAAAATTAAGGGTTGTATATATTTTTGAATGCTGTATCATAAAAAATTTTGTCTAAAAAATAAAAATTAAGAGGTGGACCACCCTTAACATTTAAGGGGGTGAAAAATAGATGTTGACCGATTCGCAGACCTACCCGATATGCACACAAAATGAGAATCGGTCGAGCCATTTCGGAGGAGTTTAACTAAACACCGTGACACGAGAATTTTATATATTAGAGATAAGCTCGTTATTTATCCTTAAAAGTAAAAAAAATTTCTGGTAGTTTGTAGTTTTCTTAATTTTCAGCAACTAGTCCCTAGTTTCATATTTCATTTTCAAATTGCTTCGTAGGTACTATAATTGGTGACGCACAAGAATGCACAGGTATTGTAAAGTATTTTGGAAACAGAAAAAAACCACTTCTTGTTGGTTCTGTAAAATCGAACATGGGACACGCTGAACAAGCGGCTGGTTTATGTTCTTTGGTAAAAGCTATCATTACTATGGAGACGGGAATAATCCCAGCTAATTTGTACACTGATACACTTGATAAGGAAATTCCTGGTATGGGAGACAACAAACTAAAGGTGAGTAATTAGCAGTAGCATCGTAGATAACTTGATGTAAATTAATATTTATATTTTAGTTAATTGGTGAACACACTAAATTCGAGGGAAGCGTCATAGGCGTAAACTGTTTTGGTTTTGGAGGAGAAAATGCCCATACAATTGTAAAATCTAACGACAAGGAAAAAGTCAAGGATTACAAACGACCTAAGAATCGCCTGGTGCAAGTTTCAGGAAGAACCGAACAAGCTGTCATTAATTATATTAAACAAATTCAACAAAATCAAGATGACGTTGAATTTTTAGCATTGGTTGATCAAATTCACAAACTCACTATCGAACAGCACAATTTTAGAGGGTATGTATCAGTATTTTTAATACTTTTTTTATAAACGAAGTTAGTTCAATGTTTCAATGACATTAAAACATTTAAAATCTTCAAGGTATACCATATTAAGCAGACAACAAATTCAAGAAGTGAACAGTATTGTCCATGTTAAAAGACCAATTTGGTTTGTATACAGTGGTATAGGAACACAATGGTGTAAAATGGGACAAGACCTAATGAGGATTCCTATATTTAGTAATACTATTAATCGTTGTGCAAAGGCCTTAGAACCTTTCTCCATTGATTTGATTGATATTATTACTAACAAAAATTCAAATTTTGAAGATGCCATTAACGTATTTTGTTCAATTGTATCTGTAGGAGTAGCATTAACAGATGTTCTTCAATCAATTGGAATTATTCCAGATGGTATTGCTGGACATTCTGTAGGCGAAGTTGGTGAGTGGTCTTTTGATTTTACAGTTGTTCACACTGTAGGCTTTTTTCGGTAATAAATAAAATCTTTTTGCAGTTTGCGCTTACGCTGATGGTACCATTACTGCAGAAGAGGCTATTTTATTGGCCTATTCTAGGGGATATGCATGTAAACACAACAATCCTATAAAATGCCAAATGGCCGCGGTTGGCCTTTCGAAAGAAGAAATATCAAAAATATTACCAGACGAAATTTGCGTATCATGTCAGAATGCTCCTAAAAATATTACCATTAGTGGACCACAGGATGCTATGAAAATTTTCACAAGGAAATTATCATCACAAGGTATCTTTGCAAAAGTAGTGAATAGTATGGGCTTTGGTTTCCACTCACAATATGTGAAAGATGCTGGTGTAGTGTTGTTAGATATGTTCAAGAAAATACTTAAAGATCCTAAGCCTAGGAGTTATAAGTGGATTTCAACTTCAGTTCCTCCAAATCGTCAGAATGAAGAATGGACCAAATATAGCGGCATAGAATATCATCATAACAATTTTTGTAATACAGCTTTGTTCGATCAAGTATACCAGCATGTTCCTGAAAATGCAATTGTTGTGGAAATCGCTGGTCATGGCTTACTACAAGCTATTTTAAAAAAAGAAATGGGTCCTGGAACGACTCATATCAGTGTTTCTAATCGTTTCAGTGGAGATAATGAACAATTTTTCTTATCTGCTGTAGGAAAGTAAGTACTTACTGATTCCAAAAAGTTTTCTTTATATCTATTTCGAAAAAACTTAGTAGTATACTAAGTATTTCAAGCAAAACTGAAGAATAAAACTCCAAATAATATTTATTGTATAGTTAACAAACATAGTTCCCACGTATTGCTGTCGGGATATTATTCTTGTGAATTAATTAAAATACTTTTTAGAATATTTCTTGCTGGGGGACAACCTAATCTGACAGAGTTGTATACTGGTGTATCGTTCCCTGTTGGTCGTGGAACAAAAATGTTATCGCCCTTAGTCGAATGGGACCACAGTATTAGTTGGCGCGTTCCGATTCATAAACATCAGGATTCTTTTGGGGAAACTATAACAGTTAATTTGTCTGATGAAAAATACTCTTACTTGCGAGATTACGAAATTGGTGGAAGAAATGTTATGCCTTTAATGGGATATATAGTACGTTTGTTTCAATCTTGTTTATAAGATTTTTTTATAATTCTTTTGATATTCAATTTTAGGAAATGCTTTGGCATGTACTTGGCAATATGCATTTAAAAGAAGTAGAGGAATTGCCAATTGTATTGGAAGACATACAATTCCATCGCCCCACGATTCTCTCGCAAGATGATGTCAACTTTTTGATTAACATAATGCATCAATCAGGCAAATTCGAAATTTCTGAAGGAGGATCCGTTGTTTGCTCAGGAACAATACGAATTCCAAGTGATGTATCTACAGAATTTATAATCCCAACACTATCCAAACTAGATTATAAAGCTGAAGATAACTGTGATATTTTAAAAAGCTCCGATATTTATAGAGAACTGTCCTTAAGAGGATACGGCTACAAAAATATTTTCGTAGGATTAAAGGAATGCAATCTGCAGGGAAATGGAAAAATACAATGGAATGGAAACTTTTGCAGTTTCTTGGATAGTATGCTACATGTAGATTTACTGTCTGAAACCAGCAGAGATTTGACGCTTCCGAAGTCAATTAAACAAATCGTTATAGATCCTGTGAAGCATTTGGAACTAATAAATGACCAGGAAGGTAAGAATAGCTACTTTTAGGTAAGGGTGGTACCGATTTGAATGAATATCTAACATAAGTATACTGAATATGTTAACTTCAATATTTTCTTTAGATATCCCAATTATGAATATAATCAATCCACACATAATCAAATCTGGAGGAATAGAAATAACAGGAATTGTGAAGTCTGGTCCGATCCCAAGGACCAATACCGAACAGAAATCTCATTTGGAGAATTACGATTTTGTATATTACGAATCATCAGCAGACAATGAAGACTTGGTACTAAGAACGGGTCTGCAAATTATTTTACAAAACAATATAGATATGGTGAAAAAATTAAAAATTTGTGAAATTACTAGTGATACATCTGATAATTCTATTAATACGAAAATTAAAGAGATTTACGACGAACAACCATCAAGTGATGCTACTTACTTCACAAACACCTCAGATAATATTAACAGCAAATACGATATAATTGTCGTTACTGAAAATGTTGATAACGCAGTAAATTTAGAAAATATGAGTACATTTTTGGAAGAAAATGGTTTTTTGTTATACATAGGAAAAACGATTAAATTAGATAATGAAATTCTTCAAGTTGTTTATCAAGGAAAGGCGGAAGAAAATACTGTGTACCTGTTAAAACCAACCGTTGATATTAATGAAAACTCCACTGTTATCTTTGTTAATAATACAAACTTCAATTGGTTAAAAGAGCTTCAAACCGTTATAAAAAACAAAAGCTCCGAAGTAGTATATATAGTTAGTCAAAATGAAGAATATAGCGGAATCCTAGGGTTAATGAATTGTTTACTCGCTGAACCAACAGAAATAAAGTTCCGATCAGTATTTATAGAAGAAGAAAAAAGTAAAAGCTTTTCTCTACAAGATGATTTCTACAAAAATCAACTTAAAAGAAATTTAACATTCAATGTTTTAAGAAAAGGTAATCGCTGGGGAACCTATGTTCATCTTCCTGCAGCAGTGTTGGAAAGGAAAGAAGTTTCAAATGCTTATGTAGATGTTTTAGAACGAGGAAATCTCTCTACATTAAGTTGGATTGAAAAACCAACTGATTTTAACAGGTAGGTAATATTTATCTGATCATATTGTCTATACAAAGTATTTCTAAATTGAAACTTTACTGCCAAGAGAGCTCTTTACAGTCTACTGAATATTACGAATAATTGTATTATATCTTTACAGCGTGGTCGGTAAGTATGGGATAAATGTATTACTTCCTAAACTAAAAACCAAGAATAACTCAAATACTTCGATATTTATTTTCAATTGTACAATAAAATTTCATTATAAAGGGTGATGAAAATTGACGACTTTTTTTAAAATTCTTGTATACCCAGTGTTTGACGACATTTTTAGATTATTCTTAACGATGAATATTCCGATGAAATTTTTTGAATCTAGCTGACAGAATTAGGAGGACTAACATAATAGATATTTCTTATCTTATGCAGAAAAATAGTTAGCCATTTTCTCTTAGAAAAACTAGTTTGCCCGTTTTTCGTATAATTGTCATGTTTGTTCAGTCACAGTTCAATAGTTCATTGATTTGTATTGATCTCTGAATAATTTGTTAAATGAATTTAAATATAAAGCAAAGAATTGAAATACTTATGATGGCAGATCACGAACTCAGATCAATAATAAATATCCAGAAAGGAGCATAGCGCAGTAAGATTCAAAAGAAATTTCGAGAAACTGGTCGAAAATTCACCAAAAATTCACCAAAATCATTAAATGAATAAATTAACAACATTTCTCATGAAACCATAAATAAGGTTCAGAGGAATTTATTCGACATTGAGGGTACTGTCAAATATATCAAGGGTAACAGTTGGAACATTTCAAATAAAATCAACTATTACTGGCTTATTAATCATCCAAAATTATTAAACGTATCTTTCAAATTTTGTCAAGTCGTTAAGAATTATGTAAAAATGTCAATGAATACAGAGTATTGTATTTAAAAAATTGCCTATGACGTCATTATACCATTTTGGATCAACATGTATAATGAAATTTTATAGCACAATGCAGAACATTGGAAATAAAAATCCGTATGTTCCAGGTCTTCGGTTTAGGAAATAATGAATTTATTCCATATTGTGTATGTAAAAGAATGTACTTTTCATAAATTGAATTTTTGTTTATTTCAGCAATTATGATATTAACGTTTGTTATTCCGCTGTCAATTTTCACGATGTTATAGTAGCAAAAGGAGAACATCACCAAATTGTCAAGGATATTGAAGCAACAAAAGCTTATATAGGTACAGAATTTTCCGGTGTGACATCAGCAAATAAAAGAGTAATGGGCTTAACTAAATTTGGAGCTTTAGCTTTGCAAACAAACGGTGATTCAATTTTAACATGGGATGTACCAGCAAAATGGAGTTTACAAGATGCTGCCACAGTTCCATACATTTATACAATGGTACGAAATAAATATTAGTAGATGAATAATTATTTTTTGCTTATGGGATTTTTTTTAAATAAATTTTTTGGTTACAGAGTTACTACTCATTGGTTGTCAAAGGTCAGATGAAGTCCAGTGATTCTATTCTGATATTGAAATGTACGACATCTTTTAAATCAGGACTTATCAATATAGCACTTGCAATGGGTTGTAAAGTCTTTGTTTCCGTCACATCACAGGAAGAAGAAGAGTACTTAAAGAAAATGTGTCCTTCGCTTATCGACAATTATATAGGTAAGTTATTAGAAAATAATTTCGGCCAAAAATATGTATTAGGAAAAAGATTGATCCAATATTCAAAAAGTTTGTCGTAACCTGAATTTTGTTGCAGGTGACTTAACTGATAAAGCATTTGTGGATCGAATTATTGCCAGCACTGAAGAAAAGGGGGTGAATGTGATTTTGAACTCTGTGAACACTGATTTACTTCCAACTTGCGTAAGATTGATTTCAAATGAAGGAACTTTCTTGGAAACCGAAGGATACAATTTCCACATATCCGAATCGATCAAGACGAAAATGACAATCAAAAATAATACTGTACATTTAATCTTCCCCGAAGATATTTTCAATTCTTCCTTGCAAACTAAAGAGCACATTAAATCATTGCTTGCAAAAGGTAAAGAGTTAATTACGTTGTTTACAGATTCTCGCAGCACTACAGGAAAATTATTTTGAAACAATGAAATTGGCAGTTCTTCTAATTATGTTTCGTTTTAGATTTACAATCGGGGGTGGTCAAGCCTTTCCCAAATATTACATTTGATTCATCGAATTTGGGGGCAGCCTTTGAATGTTACGAAGAAGAAAACAGAAAAGTTCTGATAGAAGTACAAAATAAGTCCAGTTCAGCAACAAATAAAATATTGGCAGTTCCCAAAATTTACTTTAATCCGAAAAAAACTTACATTATAATAGGAGGATTGGGTGGATTTGGATTGGAAATCACAGAATGGATGATAAAGAATGGAGCCAGAAACATTATACTTAATTCTACCACTGGTATATACAATGGTTATCAATCATATCGTCTTAAAAAGTGGAATAATTATGAGGATGTTATAATCAAAATTAATAAAAGTGATACGAGCACATTGAAAGGAGCAGAAGAATTAGTAACGTTTGCTCAGCAAGTTGGACCTGTAGGAGGTAATAAATGTTACCTATAAATAATTTTTATTGATAATAATAATAATAATAATAATAATAATAATAATAATAATAATAATAATAATAATAATAATATTATAGTTGTAATATTGTAGTTGTGGATAAAAAAGCTAACTCCGTTCTTCTAGTTGATGTTGCTGTACCCAATAACAACAATATGTTAGACAAATACAACGAGAAAATTGCAAAATACACCGATCTTGCAATTGAGGTAGGACAAATGTGGCATGCAGAGAAAGTAGAGGTGGTGCCGGTCATCGTTTCATCTACGGGACTAATCCCCAAAACTCTACAAGACAGCCTCACCAAACTAGGTCTTCACAAAAACACATACATCGATCTGCAGAAGGCTGCAATTTTGAATACTTGTCACACTGTCCGTAAATTTCTAAATGTGTAACTGCTGTGCCTAATCCCATTTGCGTTTACAAACGCTCGGGATAGGTGAACATTACCAGCAAAAGCTGAGCAAGAGTACACTTGAATTGGAAATAATAATAATAATAATAATAATAATAATAATAATAATAATAATAATAATAATAATAATAAAGATGAGCTAACGGAGTACTGGTCTTCTTTATGGTCGAACCCTATCGAACATAAATCCAACGCTCACTGGATAAGAACTGAGGAGGAAAAAATTAACATTGAACCAATGCCTTTCGTTAACTTGACAACAAGCGAGGTAACCGAAGCTATAAAGAGCACCAGTAATTGGAAGACACCAGGAGTTGACCATGTCCAAAACTTCTGGTATAAGAAGTTTGACAGTCTGCATGAAGCAATGGCAAGATCATTTACACATATTCTGCAGCATCCAGAAGATACACCACCATTTCTGACACTGGGTTCGACCCACTTGCTTCCCAAAACGCATCAAACTCACGATCCTACGCAGTATAGACCTATAACATGCCTTCCAACTATATATAAAATATTAACGTCTTGCATTACTAACCGTATTTACAGACATGCCGATCAAAACAACATCTTGTCGGAAGAACAAAAAGGGTGCAGACGAGATCACCAAGGCTGCAAAGAGCAACTCATCATCGATTCGGTAATACTAAAACAGGCGCAGAAGGAACAGCGCAACATCTACACGGCTTTCGTTGATTATAGGAAAGCATTTGATAGCGTTCCACATTCCTGGCTTGTTAAAGTTTTGCAAATTTACAAAGTACACCCCACTCTTGTTACTTTTCTTGAATCATCGATGAAGCACTGGCGAACGAACCTTCATTTACAAATAAATGGTCAATACCTCGAAACTGATGAAATTTCTATCCGTTGGGGGATCTTCCAAGGCGACTCCCTGAGTCCACTTTGGTTTTGTTTGGCAATGAATCCACTCTCCAATCTACTTAACGATACGGATTACGGCTTTAAAATCAAGGCCAACAGAAACACTAGCTGCACTGTTTCCCACCTCTTATACATGGATGACATCAAAATATACGCATCAAACCAGCGTCAAATTCAACATTTACTTAATATTACTGAAAAATTTTCCAGCGATATACAAATGGGATTTGGATTAGACAAGTGCAAAACCTTAAATATCGAGAAGGGTAAAATCGTTAACGGAGATGTATTACTACCTAATGGGAACATTATAAATGCCATGCAAAATGGTGAAACCTACAAATATCTAGGATTCCAGCAAGCTAAGCTACTTGACCAGAAGCAAGCAAAAACCAAAATTCGAGGACAGTTCACTCAAAGGATATCTGCTTTATTGAAATCCCAGTTGAACGCAGGAAATCTTGCCAAAGCAATTAACACCTACGCCATACCGATCCTGACATACTCATTTGGAATTCTGAAGTGGACAAAAACAGAACTGGAAGATATTCAAAGAACAACGCGAACCATGATGACCAAACACAAATGTCACCACCCGACATCATCAGTTATTAGGACCACACTACCAAGAAAAGAGGGAGGGAGAGCTCTAACGGACATAGTAAATTTACATTACAAGCAAATATCCCAACTCCAAAAATTCTTCATTGGCAAGGCTCAAACATCTAAATTGCATGAGTTGGTCGCGAAAGCAGATAAAAACTATTCCCCCTTAGATCTTGTAAACCCTGATAATAAACTTGAAATCGTTACAGACTCTGAGAAACAGGCAGAGTGGGCCCAGAAAGCGCTCCATGGTCGACATCATCACGACCTCAATCAACCATATATCGACAAGGAAGCATCAAATAAGTGGCTCTCTGATGGAACATTGTTTCCAGAAACAGAAGGATTTATGATGGCGATCCAAGACCAAGTAATTAATACCAATAATTACAAGAAATTTGTTATAAGAGATCCAAACATCGTGTCGGACAAGTGCAGAAGGTGTCAACAAACAACAGAAACGATACAACACATTACGTCGGGATGTTCAGCCATAGCTAACATTGATTACCTACGCAGGCACAACCAACTGTGCAACATAATTCATCAGAAGTTGGCCAACAAATTTGGATTAGTTAACACCTACACGCCTTATTACAAGTACCATCCACATGCAGTTCTAGAGAATGCTGATTTTAGACTATACTACGATAGGTCAATTATCACCGATAGACGGGTGACGAATAACCGGCCTGATATTGTAGTTGTGGATAAAAAAGCTAACTCGGTTCTTCTAGTGGATGTTGCTGTACCCAATAACAACAATATGTTAGACAAATACAACGAGAAAATTGCAAAATACACCGATCTTGCAATTGAGGTAGGACAGATGTGGCAGGCAGAGAAAGTAGAGGTGGTGCCAGTCATCGTTTCATCTACGGGACTAATCCCCAAAACTCTACAAGACAGCCTCACCAAACTAGGTCTTCACAAAAACACATACATCGATCTGCAGAAGGCTGCAATTTTGAATACTTGTCACACTGTCCGTAAATTTCTAAATGTGTAACTGCTGTGCCTAATCCCATTTGCGTTTACAAACGCTCGGGATAGGTGAACATTACCAGCAAAAGCTGAGCAAGAGTACACTTGAATTGGAAATAATAATAATAATAATAATATTAATAATGCCACAGTGCATTCATTGAACATTTTCCAGAATTTCACCATCTCACGGAACAGCGTATTGCTGACCAACGTCGAAGTATTGTAAGAAACAATCTACTACCCGGTCCGACGTTGCAACAAATTCGAGGTGAAGTCCTTCTTGACCTTCAAGATGGAGAGAATGACATAATTACCGATCAGGATACACATAAATCGGAGAATGCACAAGGAGACCACAATGGCGTTGAGGAAATAAACAATGATTGCGACAAAACCACCGATAATGACTATAATACCGAACTTTGTAAAGCACTAGCGGAATTTAATGGCACCAACCCAATACACCGGCCAAAACTACCCAAGCTTCGAACCAATAAGAGCACTAACAGCATACTAGCAGCTGTGAACTTACTACTGCAGAACCATGCTAAAGAGTGCGAAGCGCTGGAACAACTTCACACTCTCATCTATTGTGGAGCGGTAGCAGTGCTTCGAAGTCACAATCAACAAATCCAATCCCCAAAGAACAATCGGGGTGAAGACTACAAACAGCTCAAGCCTTGGTGGCAACGCCGGCTGGAAAAGTCCATTGATGACATCAGAAGGGAATTGGGACAGCTAACAGAGTTTAAAAACAACTTGAAACCGTCTAGGCGCTTAACAAACAGAGTGAGAAAGATCTATCGAAAAATCAAAACTTTTACGGGTCACCCACAACATAAACAACATGTATGTGAATATATGGATTCACTCAGGCAAAAGTTAAAGGCAAAATCCAAACGTTTGTCACGATATGTCAAGTGCACGAAAAGGAAACAACAAAACTACTTATTCAATAACAATCAGAAGTTATTTCACAGGCAACTAAGCGGTTCAGTAAACAATCACAACCAAAGTCTTCCAAATAAAGATGAGCTAACGGAGTACTGGTCTTCTTTATGGTCGAACCCTATCGAACATAAATCCAACGCTCACTGGATAAGAACTGAGGAGGAAAAAATAAACATTGAACCAATGCCTTTCGTTAACTTGACAACAAGCGAGGTAACCGAAGCTATAAAGAGCACCAGTAGTTGGAAGACACCAGGAGTTGACAATGTCCAAAACTTCTGGTATAAGAAGTTTGACAGTCTGCATGAAGCAATGGCAAGATCATTTACACATATTCTGCAACATCCAGAAGATACACCACCATTTCTGACACTGGGTTCGACCCACTTGCTTCCCAAAACGCATCAAACTCACGATCCTACGCAGTATAGACCTATAACATGCCTTCCAACTATATATAAAATATTAACGTCTTGCATTACTAACCGTATTTACAGACATGCGGATCATAACAACATCTTGTCGGAAGAACAGAAAGGGTGCAGACGAGATCACCAAGGCTGCAAAGAACATCTCATCATCGATTCGGTAATACTAAAACAGGCGCAGAAGGAACAGCGCAACATCTACACGGCTTTCGTAGATTATAGGAAAGCATTTGATAGCGTTCCACATTCCTGGCTTGTTAAAGTTTTGCAAATTTACAAAGTACACCCCATTCTTGTTACTTTTCTTGAATCATCGATGAAGCACTGGCGAACGAACCTTCATTTACAAATAAATGGTCAATACCTCGAAACTGATGAAATTTCTATCCGTAGGGGGATCTTCCAGGGCGACTCCTGAGTCCACTTTGGTTTTGTTTGGCAATGAATCCACTTTCCAAGCTACTTAACGATACGGATTACGGCTTTAAAGTCAAAGCCAACAGGAACACTAGCTGCACTGTTTCCCACCTATTATACATGGATGACATCAAAATATACGCATCAAACCAGCGTCAAATTCAACATTTACTTAATATCACTGAAAAATTTTCCAGTGATATACAAATGGGATTTGGATTAGACAAGTGCAAAACTTTGAATATCGAGAAGGGTAAAATCGTTAACGGAGATGTATTACTACCTAATGGGAACATTATAAATGCCATGCAAAATGGTGAAACCTACAAATATCTAGGATTTCAGCAAGCTAAGCTACTAGACCAGAAGCAGGCAAAAACCAAAATTCGAGGACAGTTCACTCAAAGGATAACTGCTTTATTGAAATCCCAGTTGAACGCAGGAAATCTTGCCAAAGCAATTAACACCTAAGCCATACCGGTCCTGACATACTCATTTAGAATTCTGAAGTGGACAAAAACAGAACTGGAAGATATTCAAAGAACAACGCGAACCATGATGACCAAACACAAATGTCACCACCCGACATCATCAGTTATTAGGACCACACTACCAAGAAAAGAGGGAGGAAGAGCTCTAACGGACATAGTTAATTTACATTACAAACAAATATCTCAACTCCAAAAATACTTCATTGGCAAGGCTCAAACATCCAAACTGCATGAGCTGGTCGCGAAAGCAGATAAAAACTATTCCCCCTTAGATCTTGTAAACCCTGATAATAAACTTGAAATAGTTACAGACTCTGACAAACAGGCAGAGTGGGCCCAGAAAGCGCTCCATGGTCGACATCATCACGACCTAAATCAACCATATATTGACAAGGAAGCATCAAATAAGTGGCTCTCTGATGGATCATTGTTTCCAGAAACAGAAGGATTTATGATGGCGATCCAAGACCAAGTAATTAATACCAATAATTACAAGAAATTTATTATAAGAGATCCAAATATCGTGTCGGACAAGTGCAGAAGGTGTCAACAAACAACAGAGACGATACAACACATTACGTCGGGATGTTCAGCCATAGCTAACATTGATTACCTACGCAGGCACAATCAACTGTGCAACATTATTCATCAGAAGTTGGCCAACAAATTTGGATTAGTGAACACCTACACGCCTTATTACAAGTACCATCCGCATGCAGTTCTATAGAATGCTGATTTTAGACTATACTACGATAGGTCAATTATCACCGATAGACGGGTGACGAATAACCGGCCTGATATTGTAGTTGTGGATAAAAAATCTAACTCGGTTCTTCTAGTGGATGTTGCTGTACCCAATAACAACAATATGTTAGACAAATACAACGAAAAAATTGCAAAATACACCGATCTTGCAATTGAGGTAGGACAAATGTGGCATGCAGAGAAAGTAGAGGTGGTGCCGGTCATCGTTTCATCTACGGGACTAATCCCCAAAACTCTACAAGACAGCCTCACCAAACTAGGTCTTCACAAAAACACATACATCGATCTGCAGAAGGCTGCAATTTTGAATACTTTTCACACTGTCCGTAAATTTCTAAATATGTAACTGCTGTGCCTAATCCCATTTCCGTTTACAAACGCTCGGGATAGGTGAACATTACCAGCAAAAGCTGAGCAAGAGTACACTTGAATTGGAAATAATAATAATAATAATGTAGTTGTGGATAAAAAAGTTAACTCGGTTCTTCTAGTGGATGTTGCTGTACCCAATAACAACAATATGTTAGACAAATACAATGAGAAAATTGCAAAATACACCGATCTTGCAATGGAGGTAGGACAGATGTGGCATGTAGAGAAAGTAGAGGTGGTGCCGGTCATCGTTTCATCTACGGGACTAACGTGGAGGTTTGCCGTGCTGGGCTCCTACAAGTTATTAGGATAACATTTTAACTCTCAACTGCGACGGAAAGTACATTATAGAAAATATTGTTCTAAAGTGCAGGTCCATCTTGAATCTCGTCAAATGTCTGGTTTCAACTAATTGGGGTTCAGAGTCTAATACTCTCCTCAATGTTTACCAAAGTCTTGTACTGGCAAAAATTGATTATGGCTGTAATGTATACTCTTCAGCAAGAAAATCTCTGTTGGAGATACTGGATGCTGTTTATAACATGGGACTTCGTTTGTGCCTGGGCGCCTTTCGCACGACACCATCGTCCAGTTTGTATTGTGAAAGTGGATTGGCCCCTCTTTACTTGAGAAGAGATAAAGGGATATTGACTTACAAAATGTCATTAATGGCCAAAAGATCTCATAGAAACCATATTTTTATCAATTCCCATAAAAACGATTATGCAAGTAGACCCACTATTACTAGACCACTAAGAATCAGACCTCTAGAAATTATTAATAAACTGAATCTCCAGTCTCCTGAAACACTTATCATTGACTTATCTGAAATTCGACCATGGAGATATCTTAAAAAGATAATGCTCACAGATCTGTTGCATCTTGCTCCGAAAGCAGGTTGCTCCAGTTATTTTTCGTCAACACTTTCACAGGGTTGTGACAGCTCTAAATCCTGACAAAGTCGTATTCACTGATGGATCAAAAACAGAGAATGGCTGAGCAGTATGCCATCTGGCAAGCCCTTCTATTTTGCATCCATGAATCATTCTCTGAAAGGTTTTTGATTGTAATCCGTAATTCAAGCAATTCAAAATTGCCAATCTAAAGATGTATTGATACAGAGATATCGCAAATGTATATATATTCTGCAGGATCGGGGTAAAACAATCAACATTATGTGGGTACCTAGTCATACAGGTATTATGGGAAATGATTTAGCCGATCAAGCCCCACAGAAGCAGCAAACTGTTTGCAGATTGATGTAACAGCATTAACATTCGCTGAAACAAAAAAATGGATCAAAAAGGTTATTGACGAGGAATTGCAGGCAACGTGGGATCATAGTACCAGTAAGCTTAGAAAAATCAAATCAACCATAGCTCCATGGTTTCCCTCTCCACAACCAACAAGGACAGAAAGAGTGAAACTTCACCGTATGCGAATGGGGCACACCAAGCTAACACACTCTTATCTGCTGTTGGGTGAAAATCAGCCATTATATTCTATATGCGGATCAATACTTACGATTGAACATCTTTATGGAAGATGTATCCATGTTCGAGACAATCGAATCCGATATGGCATTGGAAACAACTGGTGTGAGTTGTTGGCGGATAACAGTGACGTTATAAAGCAGGCGTTAGAATTTCTAAAGGAAATAAATCTGTATAAAAAAAATTAAAATATGAACAGTTTTGTGTTGTGAAGCTTTAAAATTACTTTCTTAATATGTTTAAAAGGGGGCCAATAACCTCAGCTGTTGACACCCCATTAAAAAATAATAATAATGATAATATAATACACTGTTGTAGGTATATTCAATATGGAGTTACTTCTAAAGGATGCCCCAATATTGGAGCAAACGGAAATTGACTTTAAAGAAGTATTTAATCCAAAATTAATAGCTGTACAAAATGTAGACCTGGTAACAAGGAACCTTTGTAAAAATTTGGATCATTTTGTTGTATTCTCTTCAGTAGCAAGTGGAAGGGGTATTCCCGGACAGTACAATTATGGAATGGCTAATTCTGCCTTAGAAAGATTGTGCGAAAAAAGAAGAGGGGATCAACTACCTGCTATAGCTATTCAGTGGGGGCCAATAGCAGAAGTTGAATTCTTGACCGAAAAAGGAATGGATTATAAGGTATGTAGATTTTTTAAATTATACTCCAATAAATTACTTTCGATATTTCATTTAATTTTTTTATTTGCAGGTTTACGAAAACGTTCAAGTCGAAGACTTAGATTCGTGTTTGAAGACGCTAGAGTACTTTATGCTGCAGCAGCAGCATACAATAGGGTCTAGTGTAATAGTAAAACGTAATAATTCGACATCTGTAGTTCAGAAAAATCGATCTCCCATTGAAACAGTGGCACATTTATTAGGAATAAGCAATCTAGGTAAATAGTCATAATATATTTAGTTTTTACCTATGTCATTAAACTTGATATTTTAATTTTTTTTAGATACCCTCAACAAATCATTGACTTTATCTCAACATGGACTGGATTCCTTGCTAGCAACAGAAATTAAAAACTGTTTATTGAAATACCATAATATAGAATTAACCTCGGAAGAAATAAGAGAAATGAGTTTCAGTGCATTAGTGGATATGGATCATAATTAATTTTCAGTGACGTACTTAAATAAAATTTATTAAAAACCAGAATTCAATAAACTATAAAAAATGACAGTATGATAACAATAAACTATTAGCTGTCTCTCAAATTATATTTTTCAAGTTTGATCTTATGAATTTTTATTTCTCTCAATAGAATTCCCAAATGATCAACATGCCACTAGTGGAGATTGAGTTTGAATATTTATAACAAAAACAGAAATACTTTGAACTGTATCAATGTTTATTAATAATTGTCTTTTTTGAGTGGCTCCCAGTATACGATAAACAAATATTTTTAAAATAAATATGTATGATTGGAAAACTGTTCACAATAAACTGTTTATATTATTTTAAACTGTAAATTTCGTTTTATTTATATCTTGGAACAACTTCCAGGCAAACGCGGACAAAACCATACTTAACTGGACCGATTTTAATCAAGAAACAGCGACAACATCGAAAAAATATTACAATATAATATATTACAATACAATATCCCTAAATCAGATCACGATGCGATAGAACATTTGCTGACGATACTACTATAACTAAATGGCTATAGGCAAAAATTGCGAAGAGGTAGCAAAATCCGTTCAACAAAATTTCACGAACAAAAGAAGTAAGTTTGTCTATTGAAATAAATAATACTCAAATGCCATATGCTGATACAGCAAAATATTTGTTACACTGTAAAGTTCAAGTGAAAAAGAAAACACAACAACTGAATATAGAATTTAGAAAAATGTATTGATAATGTGAAGAAATTCCATGCTGTCAACCTACAACAAAGTACACCTGTACAAACATATTCTCAAGTTCCTATTGGCATTCAGTTGTGGGGTTGTGCTCGCAGAAGTAGCTCAGTTATAACTCAGCAGAAATAGTGACTAATAGCAAATTCGCCAAAAGTCAGGAACAGCGACTTCTTCATCACTTTAATATCGAGGCCATCCAGCATCTCGACTATACCAACCAAACAAGAAGACGATCTCCTGAAATGTATCAGTGCAAACAAAGAGAGTAGTGATTGTGCACACGTTAGTTACTCAGTGTAGTAATTTATTAGAAAATATTGAGGAATACTAGTGAGTTCATCCTTAGATTGAATTTTTTCAATGTATTAATTTAGGATATGAAAAAGTGAATCATTGATCCAATATAAAAAACACCATTAGGGGAGTTTTCCACACAAAAAATTACATTCTACTTCCATATTTAGATCCATATGAGATTATAATGTGGATAGCTCCGGAGATTAGATATTTTTTTATATTTGAAAAATGTGTGAATAACCGTGAAAAAAGATTGAAAGTTATCTATTAAAGAAGGTAGAGTTCTTTTTTATTTTCTAAGTATTATTGAATCTTATTTAAAACTTGATAGCAAAGTTTGCAAGACAAAGATCGTAAATAGACCAAAAGCGAATGAACAAGACTAAGAATGCAAGACTAAGACTAAACTAAAAATTGTAACTTCCGTTGCACACTATGCGTGAAAATAAACAGTGAAAACTTGGTCAAGAACGTGTCCTGGATTATCATTGGTTGACTACTGTTCTTCGGCAACCTCAAAAGTTTGGGCGCTGATACAATACACCACCGCTGCGAAATTTTCGAACTATTTCTAGCATTACACTGTTATTGTGCGCCGTTTTGGTAAACTTTTCTCGATATTTTTCTGAGATTTGCTTCAAACGAGGTCCAATAATTGCTCTACGATACATACTTTTTCCTCAGTTGTAAGAACCATCTCAAGGACATTTTATCCATCAAATGACAAATATGACAAATGTACTTATACGGCACTCCAAATATGAGAGTATTTATTTACTTAATTACAGTTACCTGTCAAAAATTGTCATATTATTTTAGTAAAGCGTGATCAATAGACGTCAAAAAATAATAGTTTAATACTATTATAACTCTTTACAAAATTTGAAAAATAATTTTCGAAGAACAGACCGTTCACTAAGAAGCAGCAACTACTTCTCGGGCTATATGCCTCGACAGACATTGAATTACACTTCTAAAGTAAACGGGGTTGGTATATCTGCAAGATAGAACCAACCATTCTGGTTTGTGATTAGAAGGAATAACATCACTTGTAGACCGGTTTCGGCGTATTTGCGCCTCATCATTACAATGTAGATGCCATTCGTCCAGAAGCTCTGAGAGCATAATCCTGGACTGGAGACTACGTATTGAGAGTATTTGTTATAACTTCAATATACAGGGCTGGCCAAATTGAGCGGTTAATGGCTTAATTATAACTTCTTTGATTATAGTAAAATAAAGTGTACCCATTAACAATTGGATATAAATTTTTTATTAATTATAAATTATACTCATGGAAAGAACTGGAAAATTTCCAAAACGACATAGATAAGAAGCAATTCTGTAAGCAGCTGGTAAATTTTAAAGCATGGGTAAACATTAGAAAATACGCTAAATCCATTTTACTATGCTGTATGCACGATAAGCTTTAAATATTAACGGAAAGCTCTTAATTAGACACGATACCTGTTGAAATTTAAATACTAATTCTGACTATGTATGAATTAAAACATTTCTAATAGCGGAAACTTCGTCAAATATAACTGCGTGCCTTTAATTTTTAACCACTTCTTATTGAATTGACCTATAACATGGTAAATGATCGAGACAACTATTTGAGCAAGACCGAGACCGATACCAAGACTGTGATGGTCTTACTTCACTCATCACTACTTATAGATGTTTGGATTTTCATTTATATAAACTTATATATAAGAAACTAGTTATTGATAATAATTGTATAAATTGATTTTACTTCAATAAAGAAAACATACAAGAGGAAATTCGATTATTTATTAATGTTTTTCATGACTATGAACATATCTAAGGAGTGTTTTGTTACTTAAAAGAGCATCAATAATATATTCGACAAAAAAACCTTGAACCTAATATGGTAAGGCTAAGGTTGTATGAATAATATTACCTCTCTCCTTTTTGCAAATTGATACAAATTGATTCAAGGATTTGAAATATTTTGAAAATAGGTACATAGTTGCAAAATTTCCGTTGGTAAACATTCAACAAGTAAGATATTCCACTTTGACGAGCCGAACGAGAATTTTACATACTTATCAAAACAGAAGTAAGCTCAAAATTGCCCACATAAATCCAATATAAGATTTCTAACCTGTCTTTAAATTTCTCATAGTCAAGGAAATTAACTTCCTTCTTGATCTTGAACTATTACATAGGTAATATATTATAAGAAATAATCAGAACTTTCTTAACTGATTAGTTATTAAAACACCAGTAAATCATAAATCTGTAAGACATTTAAAACGTCATGAGTTCTCTGTGTCTTAAAAAATAGATGTTAGGGCATTGCTACAACAATATAAACTTTGTAACGAGTTATTTTGTTTTGCACAGATTTGAAGTTCATTTTATTTACTCCGTAATATATTTTCATGTTATCCCTAGGTTTTATACAGGGTGAGTCATGAGGAGCTTTAAATACTTCTACCATATGTAGAATTCCTCAGGGAGGAAATCATGTGGCTACTAAAAAGTGTCAACTCCTCTTCTTGATTAATGTACAGGGTGATTTGTGAAATTGACCATAAATTTTAATTGGCTATAGTGTTTACAAGGCTCATTTGATTTTTCTAATGTTTTCATGATACAGTACACTACCACCGTACACTAACAAAGAATAGTAGTCCAACTCACCCTTTGGGGTTTTGATGTCGTGTTATAAAGTAAAGCCGCTGACACACAGACAGTTTTTACAAATTTTTTAATATTGACAACTTTATATCAGGCTTATTTGATTTGTTGCTTTTAAGTTCGCGATTTATAAATTTTATTGTAAAATAAATACGTAATCTAGTATAAAGCGATAATATATAACTTCTGGGAAAATTTGTACAGGGGTGATTAAAAGGTACATTTTTAAACATCTCTAGCAGATTTTTTCCAACGCCATCTCTGCCAGCCATTTTATTAAAATTACCCATAAATATATTTTCAAGTTGTACTATATATTGCACAATATTGATAGAGGGTAGGTACTAACAAACCTCCATTTCTGGGCATAGGCTTTCAATTTAGTGATAATCGTGGCTCCTCTATCCAATAAGTTTTGTTGGTTAAATCATTCACAAATTGGACAAGAATATCGCAACAAACATTTTTTCAAAACATACCCTCTAACATAAACTATTGCATTACCTTCTGGGCTAGTAAGATTTCGATAGTCACAGGTAAAAACTTTTAAAGGTGTTTTTGGAGTAGAAAAGGGGAAATAATATATTTAAAAGTTTCTGCCGATTCCGTATTAATGTCTAATAAAACTTCATTAATATCGTTCATGCAATTACACCTTCGACTTCATTAAAATATTTCATAGTGAACAATTTTTTAAACGCTCTACAAAATTGTATGGGTGTTGGGTTTCTAGAATTGCCACAACAATTTATAATTTGATCAAAGAAATTTTCAAGGCAGTCCTGATTACGATTTCTGGTCAACAAAAATGTATATTGCTTTGTTTTCAAAATATTCCAAAGAGCTTTTAATTATTTTATGGTTAACTTTCATCCAGATATAAACTTCATTCGGTTTGTAACGCATTTACCCATTTACTATGAGCATACTTTTAATTTCTTACCTAGCTTCATCCTTCGGAAATCGAAAAAAGGAGACATCTAATCCTCTTTTACTCCTGCAACTATCAACAGGACACAATAACCCCATTTCTATTAATCTAGATTTAATTATTAAAAAATATAAACAATGTTCTCACAACATTACACAACGCAACACGAAACTACAACCGGTATAATACGTACTCAGCGGAATCTGTGGACAACTGGTATACACGGAACCCAGACGAAGGTTATCTCTGGGCCCGGCCAGCCCGAATTCGGTGACGGGGCAAGGAGGGAACGTTTAAGGGCGTGCCGAAGAGTTGAACTACTATTCTTTGTTAGTGTACGGTGACACTACTATCAAGCATTCGACTGGTATTAGCTAAACTTATAAATTCCAGGACCGGCTTTGGAAAAATTAATTTAGGGATTCGTATTAAATATTGCTCTCTGTATATGTTTTTTTTGTGCAATAAGTGATTTTCAAACTACATAAATAGCCAATGAAAACGACATATGCGACAATGTTGTCGCACTTTTATTAAATTTTTAGCGAACGATCAAATCTTACCAAAAATAGAACAACTATAATGACGTATCACATAATAAGGTATTAATTTAAACAAATGTTATAAATTTCAAGTATTTTAACTAAAATGAATACTTAATCTAATATGCATAAATTCAACTATATCTTCACTGTCACTTTGTATTATCTCTAAGGGCAGTCTCAATTGTTTTTCAATTGTTTTTCAATTTTGAAATTTTAGACAAAAATCGCATTGGAGCATCATTTTCGAAAAATAAATTAAATTGTTTAAAAAGTCAAATCTGATGTATGTATTAATGTGGGTTGATTGTAAATGATGAAAATTTTATGTCAGATAATAATACATTGTATCAACTGTACCAAATAAATAGTATATTATTCAACAAGCATATAATGATGGCTATTATTCACGGAGGTGCCATTATATGCGAGTAGAATACTATATTTTGTCCACCACTATTAATTAGCTGTTTATAAATGAATTTATTTTTTCTCTTCCCTCCAATTTAGGAAGGGATTATAGGCTTTTATATATAATTTTTTCGACTTTTCTGGCAATAAATTTAATGATACTATTTATTCTGCTTATCTAATTTTTGGCGGGGTAACATTCATTTTAGTGTCTGATTCGCTTTCCATACTATATTTTCTAGTAATTTCAATTTAAATTAAGTATAATAAATTAAAACTCTTGCAATCAGCTATAAATTATTTAAAACGTTTCTTAGTTTTGACGTTGACATCTATACGCTATATATCTACAACAGCTTGATAAATGTCTCCGTAACAGCATTGTTTATATTTCTGAGTACGTGAAATGAATGTTCGAAACCGGGTCGCGACGAAAATTTTTAAATATTATATTGTTACATTTGTATATAAATAACCCTATTTATCCGAGTCATGTGACCTGTTCATTATCCACACCTATTATTCACTGGTGAATAAAGTAAACAAAACTTCGCTTCGATTACAAAAACAATGCAAGTCAAGAAAATCAACATTTAAAGTATTGACGTACACAATGACTAGTGTGTCATTTTGACAAAAATGAAAAAAAATCCAATTTTAAAAACTCTTATTAAAACTAAACAAGTAAATAATTTAAATCTTAAAATGGAATTTATTAATAAGTAACAGGCCGAATTTTAAAATGTAGAGACTTTTTCTAAAGAGAATGAAAAGGGCTTTAAAATGATAACTTACTCGACCCCTAATGTCATTTAAATATTTTGAAGTGATGCCTACGCCCGCTAGGGGAGAAAGTAGTGAAATCAAAAATACCTGAAAAAAGTTTCCCTCTTTTTTTAAAACGTTGACGCGGTTCCTGATAATGGCTCTGTTTCGTTTTCGTCCGGCCAACTTGTATATTGAGTCAATCACAAAATATTAAACAAATATTACAACAAATGTAACTTCTGTCATTCTGACGATGATATGTCAATATCGAAATAATTATAGATAAGTATACTTTGTTTAACCATCCTTTGCCGTTACGTCATAATCGGTGACGTATTCTGCTGTTTCACGTTTGTCTTATATTAGTTGAATGTTATTTTACCAAAATTGAATAGATGAGGCTTTTACTTGATGAAGATCCATACTAATGATGAAATAAAACAATTTAATTTGTTTAAATCTTCATTTTTTATTTTGAACTAACGTTCAAATTAAAATTAGTGACGCGTTTCGCTACACAGTATATCTGTTACCCGCAATCTGTATAATCCGGTATTCTATACAATACCTAGGCAATGTATAGAATACCTAAAACGTTTAGGTAATGTATGAAATATAATTTATTTTATACATTACCTAGGTATTCTATACAATACCGAATGCGCAGCAGGTAATGTGTGTAAAAGACGAAGTGAATTTACTTTTCGTCAGTTAGTGTACGGTGAGGGCAAGGAAAATCATTGAAGAAGCCATTTTTACAATACTGTATAGCTTCTTCAATGATTTTCCTTGCCCTTCTCGATAAAAACTTCAACTAAAAAATCTCCTGGTGGTTAAAAACAATGAACAAAATATTACTTACCTTTTTTATAAAGATTATCTTTAATGGGTATCCTAATTATTAATTTCAATAAAGTTTTATTTGTCCTTCTTTTTCTCTACGAAAACTGGTTGTTTTTTTTATGTGAAATCGATTATGAAAAATCGATTACATACATTACCTATGCTTCAACCGGCATTCTATACAATGCCTAGGTATTCTATACATTTCCTAGGTAAAGTGTAAAATAGTTGAATTATTGAATATCATTTCATACATTGCCTGAACGACTCCGGCATTCTATACATTTCCTAGGTATTGTATAGAATGCCTGCATTATACACATTGCCTATAACATATCTACAACAGCTTGATAAATGTCTCCGTAACAGGATTGATTATATTTCTGAGTTCGTGAAATGAATGTTCGAATCTGGGTCGCGACGAAAATTTTTAAATATTATATCGTTACATTTGTATATAAATAACCCCATTTATCGGAGTCATGTGATCTGTTCATTATCCACACCTATTATTCACTGGTGAATAAAGTAAACAAAACTTCGCTTCGATTACAAAAACAATGCAAGTTAATAAAATCAACATTTAAAGTATTGACGTACACAATGAATCGTGTGTCATTTTGACAAAAATGAAAATAATTCCAATTTTAAAAACTCTTATACTAGTTTGAAAAAGCTACTGTGTAGCGAAACGCGTCACTAACTAACGTTAGTTCAAAATGAAAAATGAAGAATTGTTTTATTTCATCATTGTTATTTTACCCTTAACCTCGAAATTATAATCAATGATGTTATGAATTGTTTTCAATCATGCATGTTAAGGTGTGTTTGTATGAATGAATTGGTAATGCCAAAAATTGTATTTTGCTTTATGCGTTGCGACCTTTTTACATAATTTAGTTTTGTTTTAACTTGGAATCTCCGTTTTTATAACTGATTTGTTTCAAATTTCTAGGTTGAGGATGTTTAACGTCCCTGAGCATGATTTTTGACTAAATTTACAAAATTACGGATTACCGAATCGTGATTAAATTGCGAATTATATAATATATATTAAAACTGTATTATACGATTATATTTTTGGGGTGAACCCAAAGGTTATTTAAAATTAGAGAGAATATCTATATACTCATATTTTTAAAAATTGTATAGTAATTATTGTTTGTGTCATTGTGAGAAACAATTTCGTAAGTTTTCCTGAGACATGCAAAAAAACACATGTATGGGAGAAAACAGGCAATAAATCAATTTATTTCTGAAAAAACTCCCAATAAAAACAGGAAAAAGGAACGAACAAACGGATAAGAAAGGTAAACTGAAATAACATATATGTAATGAAATAATATGCAAAGTCTAAGCTTCATCACTGACAAAATCATCTTCATCATCATTGTGGGAGTCCGATTCATTCAGATCACAGGATAACAGGAAGAAAATGAGATGCATCAATGTATTTTTCTTTTTCCCAGTCATTACTGATTAATTGCTTTGTGTTCTTGATATAGTGCTTCCATTTCTCAAGACTAACCTAAAATAAAATTTTATTTAAACACCACAAAATATTCTGTTAATAAAGGAATTTAAAAACAATTTCACTCGTTAATAAAATATCTCATTTTGGCCTTACTTATTTTAAAATTCTAGCTAAAACTTCACGCAATCTAACTATAGCCTGAGGTTTTATCATATTTGAAATACATACAGGGTAAGCTCGACTGGTTCAATTTAAATCAAAACAAACGGTTTTTTAATTAACATTAATAAAACCAAATCTTGCCTGTGCAAGGGCTTCATTCCATATATTTAATACAGCAGAGGCTGTAACAGGGTAAACCGAGGTTATTTTGGAATCATAGTATATATTTTGCACTCTGACCATACCATCTCTAAGGCTTTATACTGGCAGTGATAGGGTGGAAGACGTAAAACCCGATGACCATGTTGTAGGGCTAGTTCATCCATTCTGAATAAAATAAAGAATTATGAAAATATGCAAGCATATGAAATATTTTAAAAATATGCTCCGAAAATATCCCACCTATATATTTTCTGGTAAGTGCATTTTATTATATCCCACAGTTGATTTTTCATAGCAAATTGTGGATAGTGAATTTGCTTTTCCTCTATCCACTCCACCAATGGTTGCTTCTTCCAACTTTGATTTGGTATTTTCTCGACAAGACCGCAATGATACGATGCATTGTCCATGATTATCATTGAAGGATCAGGCAAGTTTGGTAATAATTGTTCAGTAAACCAGTTTTCAAAATTTGTGCAATTCATTGAATCATGATAATCGCCCGATTTACAACCTGACTTGAAAACAAGACTAGTTGGACAATATATGACGTAACGGCAAAGGATGTTTAAACAAAGTATATCTTAGAATTTCCATAATTTGTTCATTAAATAGTGGAATTGATTAGAAACAGTTTTTTTCATTTATAAGAGTAATGTAAGTAGATTCCACACAGTAATGGTCCAAACAGTGAATTCAATCCTATAACCTTTGTTGTGGTTCATGTTTTTAGATGAATTGATGGTTAAGTAAACTAAATAAAGTTTTATAATTGAGGCCTTCGTAGGGTACATGTTACTAATAGTTGGGGTAAGCATGACTTTGTTATTTCCAAGTTAATATAAGTTATACTTCAAGGAAAATACGAAAATTAAATTTAAAAGCTGCCATCAATAATGGACTGAAAGCTGAATTATCTCATGGGGCTGGGTGTCTTGATCAAAAACCCAGTTAAAATCCACACACCAGAAAAATTATTAATAATGACAAGTCTGGTTTTTGGAAACCCATGAGAATGCTTGGCAAGATCAGATCACCCAAGTACCCAATTCACGTAGGTCTACATAGTCCAATCTACAGGGTCGAGCGATAGTGGAATTGGGTTTAGTCTCCACATGTTCCAATTTGTCAGTAGACTTGGTGAGTTCGAGCTGGTGCAAGCAAACAACCTCGTAAAATCCACACACAAGGTACGATTTGCAGGGTATTGAAGAGGGGACAGAGCAGAGAGATTGAAGATCCCTGTATATTGCAACGTGAGTAGAGAATGTATACGAGTCACAGCCCCATTGAAAGCAATCTTCGACCTACTTTTGCTGCACTTACATGTCAGGAAGATCCAAAAAGGATAATCAGAAATAGACGACAACGCAGATACTGAAAAGAACAGAGGATTAATCAAGGAAGCTGCAAACCTCTACAGCTGCTTTTGTTGTATTAAATCCTTAATAATCTTATTACGGCGCAACAATAATATATGTACGTCCGTAGGAAAGTGTATTTTATTACGGTTTATAGGTATTAATAGCCCTTTAAATATAAACATCCTTTACAGGAAACCACTTAACGTGTACAAAACAATGAAATTAAGCGAAAAGATGAGTGTTATACCTACAGTTTCGAAACAAACTTTAATAGTGTTCAAAGCAATTTCACATGAACATAACATATAACCGGGATTATTCTCAGCAACTCGGTGGCAATTTAACTCAGAAAATACGTTTCGGATGTTGGCACTGAATTGCTTCAAGTTACTATCTACATACTATTTGGTAGAATAACTGATTATGTACAAGTACCGAGTCGCATAAAAGTCAAACGAGTCCTTCACGTATACCTTGGATAATAAAAGTTAAATATGAACTCTTCGTACAGTAGTTTTATAAATGCAAATTAGTTGAAGTTTGATTAACTTTTTGGTGATTGGTGATAAAAAATAAGAATAAAGGTAGTTGCACTAAACGAAAATTATCTAGCATGTTTAGTTCACCGGAATAATTATCAAGGACTTTTTTATGCACCGGGTGTCATGATAAGAATGACTCTAGTTCATATCCAAGGAACCGCTGAAAGTACAACTTTGGAAAAAAAATGTATAACAAAAGTGGCCTCGAAAATAAAAATTATTTACAGACTTGTAGGTCCACCGCTAGAGGACGTGATTGGTGAAAAAAAATAAAAAGTTATATTTAACAAAATTCAGATTTAACGAGAAATTATTAGTTCCACTAATGTTGACTTAATTGTATCCAGCATACAAGTAGGCTATTCTCACTGACAGTTACAAAAAATTATTGTTCGATACTTCGGTACCGAACACTTACCACAGTGGTATTTATATTGTTTGCAATTGTTTTTGTTATTTCCCACCTTCCTAAATTCTTTCTTATTTGTAAACATTTTGGTATTTTTGGTTCACGTAGGTTCTATTTGTATGTAATCCTCAGAGAAATGAACCACACTTCTCTGGTAATCCTATGTAATTTTGTAAAGCGCAATAATCAACTGACCTTTGAAATGAACAAGCCGAAAGTACGACCTATCGACCACAATTATAAACTTTCCAATTTTTAAACCAGTCAAAAACAATGTCTTCCCATGTAATGGTTGAAAGTAATTTTTTTTAACTTAAAAAATTGTTTCCCCGCGAAAATATTTAGGTTTATCCAACAAATAATCTCAAGCCAGTGGAAAACCCTTTCTTCTTCACATTCCTATACTTATATCCCACATTTTGAAAACGCAAAATATTCTGTTCTATTCTGCTCAGAATCTTTGATTTGATTGCCGTTAAGAATCCACTTCTTCAACAAGCACTGTCGCATTTCCTTTTGTTTCTTCTTGACTCGATTTTTGGCACTTCCTAAAATTTTCCTAATTTTTTAAAAAAGTTGTTTCTCCAACTTCTGTCTTAATTGTATAACTACTAACGATTTCTTTAATAGTATTGTTCGAAGTTTTTTGTCCCTCATAGAATAAAGATTGTTATTTTCCAACATTTTATATTAAAAGTAAACGCGCATACCATATAGGAACAAAAATTGTACAAACATTCATTCACTACTATACTCTGTTCAAATGTGTTTTAATCCATCTGCCACAGACACCTCAGATGTTCAGAGCAATATTCAGCCCCTAAAAAACGACAAAAATACCCCTTTCTCCGTCAAGACAAAATGATATTAAAAAATAGTTACAAGAAAAAATATATTGATTTTGACCACAACATGCTCAAAATCCAACTCAGCAATATTAAGTATGTGTTTCATGAAATGGCTTAACAACAAAGTAGAACAATTAATAATACTATCAAGTTAATATGGGCCGATGTTAAGCAATAAGTAATCGATAGGTTTGTACCAACACATCAATATAGTTTGGAAACCAACTAACATGCGCAATAATAAAATCGCGTTCCAATTACAGAACATTCAAATTTGGAGGCATGAAATGGAAGTTGAATTAAAAATGTGGGAACTGGAGAACTCAAACAATTAATGAAGATAGTTGTTCAGGCCCATCTGATTCATCCGAGTTGGAGTATCACTATATGATACTATGCCTATCTTCAATTGTTGTTAAATACGTAAATTGACATTTTTATGAATGACATTCACTCCTGTATTTGCCAAACTGTATGTCATTATACTTGAAGAAGCACACGTAAAATGTAAACATTATCAAATAAGTCGTGGACAAAATAACTAACAACTCTCAAAAGTTTTAAAATCTAGATTGGCGTTGACCGTTTGACGTTTCTTGATATTTTATACCCATTGTCATTATTGTCATTATCAATCGTTATTTATGTGTACAAGAATACATATTTCTTCTGTTATAATTGTGTTAGCTTTGGTAGGTCTTTTGTTACTTTCGTTCAAAATGCCACATCAGTTTTCGACGACAGAATATGCCGACATAATTTTTATTTATGGGTTCTGTAATGGGAATGGTAGAACTGTTGCTAGAGAATATCACAGGAGATTTCCTGATCGTCGAACACCCAGTCATCCAACATTTGGTCAGTTTTTAATTATTCGCGAGAAAATGGCACTTTTCCTAGTGGAAGAACAGAATGACATGTAGATGAAGCGAAGGAAGATGACATTATTGACGCTGTTACAAGGATCCCCACAATATGCACTGGACAAGTAAGTCGAGAGCTCAATGTTACTCAATCAAAAGTAAGTAGAGTCTTAAAAAAATAATCTATACCCATATCATATTCAAATGGTTCAGAGATGAAATCCATAGGTTGGAATTTTGTAGATGGATTAACAATCATCTACCAACGCTGTACACCTATTTATAGATGAAGCCCAATTTACAAGAGACGGGAAAATAATTCCCGTAATTCACATGTGTGGGCAGCAGAAAATCCCCATGCTATTCGAGAATGACGTTCCCAGTTAAGGTTTTCGGTTAACGTGTGTATTGGTGTCATAAATGACCAATTAGTAGGTCCTCACTTTTTTGATGGTCCTCTAAGAGGACAGGTCTATTTGGACTTTCTACAAAATATTTTGCCGAATTTGCTTGCCAACGCGAACGTTCTCATCCGAGAGATGTATTTTCAGCATAATGGGGCATCCCCCCACTTTTTACTGGCAGTGAGACAACATCTAAATAATGTTTATGGCAACAGGTGGATGGGACGTGCAGGTCCTATTTCATGGCCTTCAAGATCCCATTATTTCAATCCCGTTGATTACCATATTTGGGGACGATTGAAGCAACTAGTTTACACCGAGAATATTAATAACCGACAAAAATTAATTGATAGAATTATACTTTTTTGTAATACCTACTATTAGAAACGATCCCCCACTGGAGTATCCGTAATTCAATACGGCAATTAACAATTCGGCAACAAAAATGTGTAGAGGCTGCAGGGTTCCATTTCGAGAATCTATTTTAAATTATTTTTATTTTGTTACCGTTATTGAAATTTTTTCAGTTTTTATTTATGCGTTTATCTTAACTACATAATTTTAGTTATTATTTTAAAATTGTTGTTCTTAATTGTTATTAGTTACTATTTTTTGTTGTTTGGTGTTTGTCGTTATTGTTATCCGATACAGTTTATCATTTTAGATAAAATACTTGAAATTTATAACATTTGTTTAAATTAATATCTTATTATGTGATACGTCATTATGGTTGTTCTATTTTTGGTAAGATTTGATAGTTCGCTAAAAATTGAAAAAAAGTGCGACAACATTGTCGCATATATCGTTTTCATTGGCTTTTTATGTAGTTTGAAAATCACTTATTGCATTTGAAAAATATATATACAGGGTGCAATATTTAATACGAATCCCTAAATTAATTTTCCCAACGCCGGTTCTGGAATTTCTAAGTTTAGCTAATATCAGTCGAATGCTTGCTAGTAGTGTACTGTTTCATGAAAAAATTAGAAAGCTCAAATGAGCTGTGTAAACACTATAGCCAATTAAAATTTATGGTGAATTTCACAAATCACCCTGTAAATTAATAAAGAAGTGGAGTTTACACTTTTTAGTAGCCACATGATATCCTCCCTGAGGGACTTTACATATTATGCATGAATTAACAGAAGATGATCCTGATAGACGACTCGAATTTTGCGAGATTATGTCAGGAAGAATCACAGGGAATCAAAACTATTTGCGGAATATCTGTTTTAGTGACGGAAGTACTTTTTTTCAAACGGAAGAGTTAATACTCAAAACGGTAGGTACTGGAGTGATGAAAACCCCCAAGGTTTCCGAGAGGGACACACACTGTTCCCCCAGAAACTTATGTCTGGGCGGGCATTATTTTCCCGTCTCGTTACGATATTTTCCCAATTTCGCAATATTGGTTGGTTGTAGTCTTTCTGCTCTTATTTAAATCCATAAGGTTTCTCCAACTTGCAAGTGGCTCATTCACAACTTGTTCGATTACCTGGTATATTAGTCATTTATTTCGCAATATTAGTAGTTTTCCGCTTTCATTTAAATCCAAAGGGATTCTCGAACTTTCAAGAGGCTTAGTTGTAACTTGTTCGATTACCTGGTAGATTTGAACCGTATTTGATAACCTGACCGGCCCTGGCCGTTACCTCCGTCAAAGTACCAAGTATGTATTATAAATACCTTATTTTCTTATCCCTGATATTTTGCTTGTCCCTGTAGTATTATCAATAAAATAGACCACAGAGTATTAATAGAGTGAAGGTTTTTCTTATTTTGTTGTAAAACGACTTATTGTGTCTTAAAGTAAATTCAACAAGAGCCCTGAAATTTTCCGTAACCTCCATCTGAGGCTATCTCGAACTCTGGACGCTAAGGGTCAAGGGACCAATCCTCGTTAAAAAATCTGGCGCCCGAAATTTGAACCGAATTTTGCATCAAGGGTGTCCATAGTGACGTGTTCGTGTGGTAGGAACCACGAATAGGAATGAAAGCACATTATAAATTAATCGTTCTGGTGGTTGTTTGTACCAGCAACAAGCAATACAAAAAAAAACGAAAAAAAAATGTGTTGCTAGATGTCACCAAATAAGAACAAAAATTAATTATTGAATTAAAATATGTATTGCTGTTGATACGTAGCAAAGCCCACGCTTATTTTTATAATCGAAACGATTGGTATACAAGAAAACAAAACAAATAAATAGAGGGGATTAATACTTCTTATAATCATCTGTTAGCAGATCTGGATTTTCAGTGTGTGTTGATAATTTCTGTGACATGGTCAACTGCTAAAATACCAAGGTAATGTAGGTAATTATAGTGATTCAAGTTTTAAAACTGCATAACAAAAATCAAATAGAGTCTATGTATATTATTTTTACGGTTTTGAAAATTGAGAGGTACCTAACAAATATTTTCTTGTAAATTAACATATTTTTTTAAATAAATTACCCAAGCAAAATATTATATTGTAGATATTTGAAAATGTGTAAAAAATGCGGTGAATTTAAAGGATATTGTTTGGAGTCTCGTTCCCAGAATTTAACGGCGTATTCGGATACCTTGTTTTGCTCTTGAAGTTAGGGAAGGTAGGGAAGCAGTTTCTTTTACATTTGGAACGATTTCATGCATTTTGCTATGGATGTTAAGGATCCACTTACATTGCCACTTATCCAGAATACAATTATTAACAGATGACTTATGGCCTTGGTGTGGTATCAACTCTAATTTTGTTATTGACTGATTCTTGGGCTGACATATCTGCTTCTTCTTTGCCCAGTATACCGGTAAGTGATGGTACTCATAAAAGAAAGACATATTAAATAAGGCGGAAAGTATTGTTTAGCAGCCCTAGGGCGGAAAATTCTTAACGTCACGACTTTTGACGTTTTTTACCATCTGTCACTTTAGTACTTTGACGTTCCACGTAAATTTTTCAATTAAATGACACTGTATGTCAAAGTTTTTAGTTACACTTTCCTATTTTTTGATTTATTTGGTAGGCGAAATACAGTTGTGTGTTACCCATGAAGGAAACGCTTTAGCCGCCCTTAACTATATAGTCTCGGGTTGCTAAAGCTCATTTTCTGCCCTTGTGACACAATATACTATTGTTATCAGGCACAGGCGGTTTTAAGTAATGAAATATAGCTATAAACTCCCTGGTGAATATGCTGCTGATATCGGGTATAGTCGAAAAATCTACCTAACATCAAATTTTTCCGACATGGAATATTATGCTTCTAATCGAAAAAATATCGACCCCTTATAATTTTCCTGAATTCTCGAATAAATTCCGCTGGAGCTTGCGACGCGGCCTGCAAGCACAACGTAGAACACTCGAAAGACTTTCACGCTGATATCTCTTTCAGTTTTGCTCGCACAAAGTTATTGTGGTCATCAAAATTGTAGGAAATCTTATTCCCTATAACATAATAGAAGTGTATTTGGGAAAAAAATTCTTCCCTTTTCACCCCTTAATTTTTCAAAAATTGTTTTGAACAATTTGAAATACTGTTTATTTAGGCGGCAAGTATATTGAAAATGACAAAATCAAGGTGAAAATATAAGGAAACATAGAGGAAATGTTTCTAAAATAGTTGGTGGCCGCGCAGACTGACTTTATATATATATTTTTTCAATCGCTTATCAATTTATGAACAATAACAATTTTGAGATGCGGTTTGTTGCAAACGACAGAGTAAGAATTGTAGTATAATAGACCATATGAGCAGAATTTTAAGAATTTTATTTACATATTTTTCTAACGCTTAAACTTTTACGTTTTTTAAATTTTATTGTTAAATAATGATTTTCAACTTCCGTTTCGAATTATAAAAGAATAGACAATCCAAAACCATACATTTTGAAAAAAAAATTTCAATACGATCATTAGAAGACGAGGAAACGAAAATCAAAATTCGTTAGGTACTGATAGAATACTATCAGGAATTTAAAGTTCGTGATTGATTCGTTAGGTTATTAAATCCAATCTGTGAATTAATTCATTTTTTCATTTCCGTTGTACTATTCCATGTGTACAAAAGGGGCAATTATTCCAGCGCGCGCAACGAGACTATAGCGCAGCGCGATTGGGCGTCATGGTGAGGTTAAATAACCCAACGAATCAATTACGAACCTAAAATTCCCTATAGTATTCTGTCAGTGCCTAGCGAACTTTTTTTCAAAATTTGTAGTTTTTGTATGCCAACCCTTTTATAATTCGAAACCGTTAAGGTTGTAATTAATTTTTCAAGAATATATCTAAAAATACGTAAAAAATATTCTTGAGCGATAAAAAAATATGTATATAGAATTTAGAAAATTTTGCTTATGGTCTATTAAACTAAAACTCTGTCGGCTGCAATAAACCTCATCTCAAAATTGTTAATGTTCATAAAATGAACAGTGATTGAAAAAAGTATATACATTATGTCTGAAAAAGTTGGCAACATATGGAAAACTTTTTTATTGTAAGTTTTACGAAAAAAAGTTATTCTTTGTGAAAATCTCTGTTTTCGAAAATAATAATATTCAGGTATTTACATTTGGCATTAGGATGTACGGGGTGTCCAAAAATTGCAAAAAATTAATAGGAATATTTTGACCACTTCAATTTCAACTTAAATTTCAAGTCAACACACCTCAAATGTTTATTTGTTGATTTGAAATATCATAGCAATGAACTTAAATCAGTAATAAATAAGTAATGCCCAACAGAATAATGTATTTTCTACTGTAATACACAAATTCTGAACGTTACTTAAAATTTTTGAATGATAAAATTTCCGATTTTATTGATAACCTACCAATAATAGAACAGAAACAGAAATGTTTGATAATATCTACTGCAAACTCTTAATGGACGAGTATTAGGAAGATTTGTGGAATTTGCTTGGCATGGAAGATCTCGAGACTTTAACCACCCACTAGACTTCTTTTTGCACATAAAGTTTGATGTTACGTTTTCGAAATAAATAATTCTAATTTTGAGATAATTCTTAACAGATAAAGTCAAAGTTTATCAATTTTGCAATAAGATAATGAGTGCAGTAATCATTGCACTTAAGAGTAATTTTTAATTCCTATCGACACCTTGAAATTACATTTAATATTTTGAGAACAATTTGTAAAAATAACATAATTATTTCAAGTAGCATGATCTAATTGCATATTAAAACATAGTTTTCTATTTCAAACAACTTTTCATAATTAAAGTTTTCGATATTGTAAAAAATAAAGGTACTTTACTCTTGTATCAAATTAATATTTTTTGACAAACCTCGTATACGATTTAAAAAATTGACACACTGACATTCGCGTTTTACTTTATGGGCCATGCAGAACTGTTTATAAAGAATAACTTTTTTTCGTAACATTACAAATAAAAAAGTTTCTCATATGTTGCCAACTTTTTCAGACATATTGTATAAAGCCAGTTTGCGCGTCCAACATTTTCAATTTTCAAAAATCAAAAACAACTTTTTCAAAAACATTTCCTTATATTACCTCCTTGATTCTATCATTTTGATTATACTAGCCGCTTAAGTAAACAAAATTTCAAATTGTCTAACAATTTTTGAAAAATTATGGGTTGAAAAATTTCTTATTTTAATCTACTTTTATCATGTTAGGATTTCCTACAATTTTGATGTCTACAATTTTTTTGTGCGAGCAAAGCTGAAAGAGATGTCTGCGTAAAAGACTCCAATTTTGAGTGTTCTATGGTGTTCTTGCAAGCTGCGTCGCAAGCTCCAGCAGAATTTATTCGAGAATTTAGGAAAATGTTTGGGGGTCGATATGTTTCCATTTAGTGACATAATATTCCGGAAAAATTTTATGTTTGAGTCGTATTTTTCCCGAACTTAAGTTATATTTCAAATCTCCTATTCCCACAACAACTGTAGATGTAGATATCGAAGAATACAGGAAACTGTAATAATTCAACTGTAGATTTGGATGCATCTGTGAACATTATGCGCTGTTGTTGGAATACTTCATTCCAAGATATTTCGTTTTAACTTAACACCAACATGATTGATTCAAGAGAAAAGCCAACAGCAGGTAGTCGTTAATCTGGTAACAATAGCACAGTATCGTATCGTACTCATTTCTTCGAAAAGATAATGCCTAATAGTATGATTATTTTACAACTGGAATGTTTGGCTTGTAAAATAATATTTAGTTTTAATATCTAAATTGTACCGACTACGGATCGGTTACTGTTTACTATACAATGAGGGATTTATAACTTTTATTATTAAATACTTAAGACCAGATACCGGGTCAGCGAAATATTTTGAAATATACTTTAACAATTCAATATTTTTTCTCTTTAAAAAAAGTCGTATGTAGTATTTGGAGAAAAAAAGCTTTTTTGTTTCGGCCAATTTGGCTACCTCACTTCGTTCGGCAGTCGACTCATTAGCTTCAGCACAAAAAGATTTATTTTTGTTCCTAATAATAATATAATTATAATCTACTACTGTTATTGTATAACCAAAACAAGTAGGTGGAATCCATGGTCAAACATGTCTACAAATCAACATCCCGATTAAAAAAGTATGATTTTTATGTAAATTTGGGTTGATACTTCTATTATTAAATACAAAAATTGAATTGTTCAGGGTTTTGGTGACTTTGAGTTTATTTATAGAACTAATAATATTTTATATTGATGATTCAAATTGTAAAAAAATACATTTTATTATTCTATAAGAAAAATTCATTTTGAATCCAATTTTCGTGAGAATAATGGAGTTAATATGGATAAGGTTTGATTTCAGACAAATAATTCGAACGAAATTTTTATTGGAAAAGTTTGGTTTATTAGACAATCTCACACTAAATATTTAAGAGTAATATTAATTAGATTATATGTGTTTATTTGTTCCAGATGAGAAGTTTACTGTGTCCGCTTGCTGTGGTTCTTATTCTCGAGTGCTTTACAGTTGCTCTAGGTGAGCCATCATATTACAGGCAGTACAGGGTGCTCGCTAATTATCCACAACAAACATACTACGGAAATCCGTACGCTGATCACAGATATAGATATGCAAGCGACAGCGATGTTTATATTACCGACCGAAATGGAAGAACTTCTGTTCAATCTGGAGACAGTTATAGAGGTTTTAAATCATTACTAACAAAATCAAGAGATAAAAAGGGATTGTTTTAAAAAAAGTGCCAATTATTAGTTGAAACTAATTTTAGATTAAATTCGGTGTAAATTCATTCATTCTTCATATTTGTTTTTTTTTAATCAATAAAACTAAGAATTATACTACAAAATTATAATTCACCCCCACAAAGTTTTGGTGAACAATAACCATCATCAGGCTATAAAGGAAAAATAGGTAATGCCGGGTCCAGATCAAGCAGACAAAAAGTGAACACGATTTTGAGACTACCACACGACAAAATTGTCTCAAAAAAGACAAAACAAGGACAAGACAAAATTGAGACCATAAAGACAAAAGTGCAACAAGAAAGATCAGTTTTGCTTAGGAATCAGTATTTTTACCATGTGGCGTTTCCACCAAGACGAAGATGAAGATTTATTACTGGCCGCTAGTTCTTTTATCTTTTTGTCATCCAATGCAGCAAAAAGAAAACGCAAATGTTTTTGGATGAGACCAAGTTTGAAAAATCGAGATAGTTATTCCATAGATGAATTGTTAGTTGACTTACGTGGACTAAGTGGTGAGATTCGTTCAAGCTTCAAGAATTTTCTAAGAATGACCACCGAAGATTTCGAAAATCTGATTTGCCTTATTGGTCCTGCAGTTGCTAAAAGACATACTAATTATAGAAACGTTATAAGTGTAACACGAAGATTATCAATCACTTTAAGATTTCTAGCAACTGGCGATTCCTACCACATTATAATGTACTTGTCAAAAGTATCAACTCAGTCAATACCTGTAATAATACCTGAAGTATGTGAAGCTTTAATTCACAGTCTTAGTGGTTATATATATATTCAATGCTCCACTTTTTTCTCCCGGCAATTTTTACATAGACGAGGTACTTATCACAACAACAGCAGAACAAAATTCCTGATTTCACTAGCCTCCTTCTTGTGTCAACACACGCTATCGACACTGCGCCGACACATTGTCGCAAAAAACACAGACAAAACAGAAACTCTTTGATCTTTACCGACTTGAGACGGGACTTGCAAAAGTCTCCGTATTTGGAAACAAAACAAAAATGAGACAAAAAAGGTGCTGAAATGTATTGGATTTGTCGTCACTTTGTTTCTAAACATCAATGTTTCTGCCTTGCCGTTGTTTTGTCCGCTTGGTCTGGACCCGGCATAATGGATACTTCATCTTGTAACTTGATGTTAGCTTAGGCGCTAGTTAAAGGCCACTCAAGAATAATGCCGGCATGAGACTTTTCTCAAGGGTGATTCGACTCCATATTTGTGTTGCACTAAGTATGTCAGAGGGTTGTTAGACTATAAGAAGCTTTAGGGCGCCACTACCATTTGGACATCGACTAACAAAAAAATTAAATTAAATAATAGAAAACAACTAGGGTGAGAAAAGTAGAAATACCTTGTAGAACTTGAGTGAAGATAATAACAGAAAAGTTAAATAATTACGTTAACCCAGAGACGTTCCCCTACATCTCTTATAGCCGACTGGATAAGAAATTAAAATGAAAAAAAAATTGAAACATTAATTATATTTTGCAGGTAAGGCGCAAAAATAAATGAGGCCTGTACTTTTTAGGTACTTATCTTTGAATATATTTCCTCCTGGAAGGGTGGCCGGAAAAGTTGACCTGAAGGTATCCCAGTGATGGGTCGTTAATCAATTTTTGGGGGTGTTTTTGAAGGTATCCTTAGAGGTATTCTTGAAGGTATCTTGGGGGATATCCTTGAAGGTATCTTGGGGCTGTCTTTACCAAAGCAATTTTCAATAGGAGCAAAAGAAGATAAGAAAAAATATAAAATTGAAAAAGTCTATTCTGTCTTGAAGACAGTCGATAGCGAAAAGGAGCTTTGCTCGTGGTGGTCAGAGGAAGTGTGGCGTTGGCGTTGGAGGCGGCCGTTGGCAGATGACAATTGTCTTATGGTCAGGGTTGGGGAGTTGGAATTGGCTAATGAGACGTCGAGCGGAAGTTGAAGAAGGATTTGCGATATAAATTTTAGAAAAGTCCGTAGACATGTTACAATCTAAATAGACCGCAATATTAAAATACAGGTCGAGTGTATAAAATAATTTAATGATTATGAACAGAGATTAATTAATTATTGGATTAAAGATTAAATGTTTAATAAAAAAGTTTGTATCATGTTATATATTATGAAAATAACACAATATAATATTCAGATCGTCATAAAATATACAACATTACCATACCGTATAAGCATAATAGTTTATTACTTTCCTGAAAATCTTCTACATGTATAAGTATAGTACCAAATCTGACAATTGGCATACTTTTTTTGACAATGCTTTATGAAATTATCATAAAATTTAACTACATCTATAACTGTTTCATATTTTATATGAAATTAAACTACTAAATCAAAAACTAAAAGAATTTTCAAATTGTCACTTTACTTTTTGGAATTTAGAGTCAATGAGAAATCGGGGGACAACCGAATAATGAAATTTGGTTAGATTGGTATAGAAAACCAATGAATTCTGAAAGATTCATTAATTTCCACTCATACCATACTAAAAAAATCAAAATAAATCTAGTTTTGGCTATGAAAAATAGGGTAGATAAGATCTGTCATCCATCAATGGTACAAAAGAATTATAATAAATTATACAATATTTTCTTAGAAAATTCATATCCGGATAAATTATTAAAAAACTTGATATTTAATACTAGAAGACTAGAAGAGTCACGAACATCCATATTAGACATTCAACAACAAAATGAAAATGTATTGACAGCAAGAATTAAATATGTATGTCCCAATACCCTTCATCAAAGATATCTCAACAAAAATTATTAATGTTTTTAAAAATGGAAGTAATATCAAAATAAAACACAAATACAATAACACAATTGGTAAGAAATGTTTTTCAAAATTAAAAGCTGATGTTCACATTTAAAAAAAATCAGGAGTTGTATATAAGATACCTTGTGAAGACTGTGATAAAGTGTACTATGGTCAGACATCTAGAGTACTTAAGAGTCGTGTCACTCAACATCAAAGTGATATCAGGCTAGAAATACAAAGTTGTGCTTTAGCTGAACATAACATTTTATTAAAACATAAAGCTAACTTTGAAGATATTTCTATAGTATATAGTGGATCACATAACTTTAAAAGAAATTGTCTAGAGATATTTGAAACAGTATCTGATATAAATTCCTTGAATAAAAAAGAGACACACAGCATCTAATGCACACTTATTCATTTTTACTTACTATTAATAAAAATAATGTTAACAATGAAACGTCTGAGTCAATAAAATAAATTGAATGACATAGTCTTATTTATTTGACAAATAAACATTTTACATAATATAATTTCATATTAATATTTCTCCGGCTCTGTTAAAACTTTCTTTTTGACAAGGCTAATTTCTTTCCCATTGGATATCACATACTGCATGATCTTTATTGGTGGCAAAGTAATGGATCTTGTAGTGTGTGCTAAACAATGTAGAAGAATAATGGTAACAAAAGTGATGTTTGAGTTCTATTTCTATAAGAGTGACAAACTTATAGATTTAGATGTTGAATATTACAAGAGCCATGGTTTTTGTTAAAAAGATTGTTACGAATATACATTTCGATTTTGTCGTCCTACTTTAACATAATAATAAATTTCTTTTCTTTTGTTTAAGAGTTTTGACTTACAATTATTTATTATAATTTATTCATTAACAATTTACTTGACCCTGTATTATATTACTTACAATAAAGTTCATATAATACCCTTCTTGGTGTGCGTCATTGATTGTTAATGTCTTTCTAACACATTACGTAGAAAGAAATGGAAAAAAAGGCAGGTCTGTGATTAATCCTAATCAAAATATAACAATAATGAACCGTTTAAACGTAGTACAAACGTTAACCCTAATCTTTGACTTACAAAAATTTGATTGGTTGATTTTTAGATTACGCGCAAACGCGACCTATCAATCGAGCGAAATTACATCGTTCAAAATACTATGCAGCCGTTCCTTTCGTAGCGGCAATGTGTCTTACGTATTTTTCCAATGTCCAACTGACAGTTCTCGTCAGGTCTGTACTTTGTTGTTTACGGTAAATTATTATTTATGAAAAGTGAATATTGATCTTATTGTTAGTATTTTATTTATTCAAATGCAGGACTATATTTACTAATATTAAATTATTTTAATATGTAAATTGAATATACAATTTGTTTTATTTTGCAGTGTTTTCATATCCCAAGTATTATTAATTTCATAGCCTTTTCGAATTTGGCTGAATACGATCCTGATGATTTTATTTATCAAATTAAAGGTTAGCTATATGTCAAAATAACAAATTAAATATCGACATACCCAAAACCCGGATATACGTCACAAACGATGACGCACACCAAAAAGGCTGTTGTATGAACTATAGTAAAGTTCATATAATACCCTTCTTGGAGTGCGTCATTGATTGTTGATGTCTTTCTAACACATTACGTTGGAAGAAATGGAAAAAGGCAGGTCTGTGATTAATCCTAATCAAAATATCACAATAATGAACCGTTTAAACGTAGTACAAACGTTAACCCTAATCTTTGACTTACAAAAATTTGATTGGTTGATGTTTAGATTACGCGCAAACGCGACCTATCAATCGGGCGAAATTACATCGTTCAAAATACTATGCAGACGTTCCTTTCGTGTCTTACGTATTTTTCCAATGTCCAACTGACAGTTCTCGTCAGGTCTGTACTTTGTTGTTTACGGTAAATTATTATTTATGAAAAATGAATATTGATCTTATTGTTAGCATTTTATTTATTCAAATGCAGGACTATATTTACTAATATTAAATTATTTTAATATGTAAATTAAATATACAATTTGTTTTACTTTGCAGTGTTTTCATATCCCAAGTATTACTAATTTCATAGCCTTTTCGAATTTGTCTGAATACGATACTGATGATTTTATTTATCGAATTAAAGGTTAGCTATATGTCAAAATAACAAATTAAATATCGACATACCCAAAACCCGGATATACGTCACAAACGATGACGCACACCAAAAAGGCTGTTATATGAACTATATCTTGATGTAGATTTGAACATTCTTTTCGACTTGACTAGTTTCTCTCTGGTTGGATGTCAGATATCTTTGGATCCAGCCGCCACCTGTCATTTGTAAAATTATTATGGGATGACGAAATAAATTAGTAGTCAAGGAACACTCCAAAACCTCTCACGTCAGGTATTCCCAAACTACCAATCCATTCCAGCATTGTATTATTGTGATGAAAAAACAAGAAAAATCCCTGTAGTGATTCAAAGGATTTCCACTCATGTCTGATATGCTGTTGTAATTTTATAAAAAATTAAATATTCTTCAAAGAAATATGATCTAGTGTATGGACTTTAACCTCTCACATTGAGGCCCGACTGGATGGAAATCATTTGCACCCCCACTAAGCTGTTCTTGTTTATTTGTAAATTTTGTTACTATAAAAATAATGTTTGTCTTGTCAAAAAACAGCAAATCTCTCACTATTTGCTATTCTCAAACTCAAAACCTTAATCAAAAGAACAATCACCTTCATTACCTGATTGGACATTTTTGTAATGTATTACTTATGTGTAAATTTTACTGAGTGATTCAACGCCAGACTTTTTGTTCATTGGGTCCTTAGTATTATTAATGTGATACATTTCTAAAAATTTTCGTTTACTATAATTCTTTTCAGTATCTAGGATTGTTATATTATCAAAATCAATGTCATGTTCTTTGTCTATAACATGTTCTGCTAAGGCACATTTCCATTTTTTTTAAATCTTGCATCACTTATGTGTTGGGCACAACGAGATTTTGAATTCCGAGTCGTCATTCCAATATATTTTTTATCACAATCTTTGCATGGGATACTATAGACTACATTTTTTTCATTAATAACTCATCTGGTTGTTTCAGTTTAGTGAAAAGAGACTGTAACGGTTTCGATGTTCTTTGTGCAATTTTTACATTGGCTCTATGCCTCTAAAATTTTTAATGATTTTTTCAGATAAAGTTTTTATGTAAGGAATAGATCCAAAAATTATTTTTTGCGTTATATTGATGTTTTGATCAACTGTATTGACTAAACTACCATTTACTACCTGATTATTAACTGTGTTATAAATTAACCTCTAATAATTGATTGGGATAACTGTTTTGTAACAAAGTGTCAAACGATATTTTCAAGTTTTTCCGTTGTAAAGTTGGATGGGAAATTTTCATTATTCTATTCTTCATCCCTAACACCAAGTTAGTTATCAAAATAACTAGACTTTGTATACTATTCAGTTACTCTATGAACTAGCCATGTAAATACTTTAAACGTAACATAATATAATATTCCGGATACTAACTTGTAAAATTAACCAATATTTTATTTACATAGTCGGTTCCTATTCTTCGACAACATGTACTGCTAGTACGTGTGGACAAAATGCCCAATGCCAAGTAGTAGGAGGACGTCCTGTATGTTCGTGTTTACGAGGACATTCTGGAGACCCTCTTTCATATTGTAAAAGGTGAATTTTGTAGACATTAAATCTCAACAAAATGCGATAAGTTGAAAGTTTTATTTTATCTATGATGGAGCAAGCTTTCAATCTTTTTATTATAAAAAAATTATAATTTTAGAGAAGAATGTTTGGATGACAGTGAGTGCAGAGGTCTATTAGCCTGTCGAAACGGTAAATGTATAGACGTTTGCATTGGTACTTGTGGAGCAAATGCAAATTGTGAAGCAAGAAGAGGTGTACCAACTTGTACCTGTCCTCCTGGATATACTGGAGATCCAATTACCCAATGTAGAAGATTTGATCCTGGTAAGACACAAAATCGAAAAGTATTATTTAGTCGCATCCAACTAATCCCTACCTATTATTGTTAGATTATTATTGGTGTTTAAGTGCATAAACTGTTTTCAATTAATTATTTGCTTCTCAAACAATCAATCGCCATAAAAGTACTGTTTCTGTTATACTTTTATTAGAGGAACTCTGTCACCCTAGCCCATGCGGACCGAACACTCATTGTGAAGTGAAAAATGAAGTACCAACTTGTTCCTGTATACCAGGTTACCACGGATCTCCTTTGGCAGGATGTCGCCACGAATGTGAAAGTAATGCAGAATGTGGTCCGACTCTTGCTTGTATTGAATTCAGATGCCAAAATCCATGCTTGAGCCAGTGTGGAAAAAATGCCGAATGTGAAACTATTAGCAATCATAGAGCAGTCTGCAAGTGTCCCAAGGTAAACAATGTGTGAATTTTTTTTTAGCTGAAACCAGTTTCAAAAAAAAATTTAGCATATAGATGCCTCCCCAAACACAAAATCACAAAAAACTTTCTGCGGAAATTCATCATTTTCCCGACTTTAGAATAACTGAAACTAATAAATAAACTATAATAAATAATATAAACAATGTAAAAATTGAGTTTAATCATTGATTAAAATTTCTTTAATCAATGGTTTAATCCTCTTCCCGACCTTTAACACAGATCAATGAATAATATCTATTCTTATCAGCTTAATATCGCTTCAAAAATCTCAAGAGACAAACGTTTTCGTACACGCCTGTTTACGGAGTCCAATTGCCGAGTATTGTTCGAATCATTCTAAACTCTACAATATTTAATCAATAAATGAAAAAATATATATTTCCGCAAGAAGTTTTTTGCGTGTTTATGTTTAGAAAATTGTCTAAAATGTAAAACAGAAACGTATTTTCTTGTAACTGGTTTCAGCTATTCTGAAGTCGAAAAAATGAAAATTATGCATTTCCGCAAAAAAAAAATTCGACTTTCTGTTTAGAAAAGGTTCCGAATAGTAAATAAACGAATATTTCTTACATAAGTGATTTCAGCTAAACGAAAGTTGATCCTAAACAATTTCACTTATCTATAGTCTATTTTTATGAGAGAGAGAGAGAGAGAGTATTAAAATAATAAAGCATTCGTAATCCATAGGCGTATAACTTCTTTTAGTAGACAGTTATACTCGATTTCCTATTGCATAGGAGCACAGGAAAGGGTCAACACCCATAAAACGGCAATAAACCATTGGCGTTACATTTTTCGGTAAAGACCTGAATGGTTTCATTTTTCGGGTTTATTTAATAGTGCAAAATTTGGGCAAGTATCATATCATTAGTAAGTAATTATTACAGTATTAAGAGCCGATTCTATGGAGACTATTCAATTGGGCCAAAATACCTGCTATAATCCGTTACTGAAAATGGGTATTAACTAGGAATTCTAGATACTGCTAAACAATGAAAGTTTTGACCAGTATGCGGTAATAAAGTATTCCAGGTAGCTATAAATGTAGATAGGTACTTGAATTGTGCAATCCTTAATATAATTAGGCAGTTATCTTTCGGTATATAATATATATCCTAAAAATAAAATATATTTTTCAGTATTTGTGGCACTTTTGTAGTCAGAATGTCGTCAAAATTTAGCCCCGTAGTGTGTAAAGGTGTTTTAGATTTTAAAGCAAGGACTATAGTACTAAACGTACATGATGCGCTTGAGCTTGGCAGGACCAAAATGTCGGAAGCTCTCACCATTAAAATCTACATCTATTGTAAATATATAAAAACAAATTTTATTTATAATTTCAATAATTGCACTTCTTAATTTTTCATAATTTTGTATGCTGCTTCTTTTTAGTAAAGCAAAATAAAAATATTTGTTTGTGACTTTCTTTAAATAATTATTATCTTTATCTTTTGCTTTTTATATAAATTTTAGATCTTTAGGATTCTTTTTTATAATTTATTAAATACCTACCAAACCATACTTCAGCCTATACTTTTATCTAATAGAAAAAATCCAGATATATAAATTTATCCAAATACAAAATTATTTAACAGAATAAAAAACTGTAAGACCCACCCCTACTAGGCAAAACCCTTAAACTGACGGCACGACACTGGCCACCGGCTTATCATATTAATAAATCCCCATCCATTGTTGTGAATTTTACGACCCTATTGTATTTGAGGCGATACAGGACGTGTCGATTTAATTTTGGTAAAACCAACCTGTTTTATCATTTTATTCCACATAGAAAAAAAGAGAGACTCACCCTATATTTATAGTACTTTTGAATAAATAATGAGGCACTTTGCTCTTACGTAAAAGGAAATATTTTTTGAAGTTATAGCTCGAGTTTTTTTGTATGAAATAACATTTGTATAAATATAAATATATCGGGTGTATGCACTTATATTTTCACCTAATTAACCTGCTTAAAACTTCTAAACAGCTGGAGATGAAAAAGTGCAATTTTTTCTAAAATGTTTTATTTTTCCACAAGGTATGTTAAGAACATTGTGTCATAGTGGTTTTATAGGTATAAGGGTTTAAACTTTGACTTTTAAACAACGTTACGTTCATAAATAATAATTTTAATACGAAAACTCACCAGTAGGGGAGACCGGGGCTAGTTGGTTCAATATTGGCATTTGATTTTTTTGTAACCTACGTTTAAATATTAATAAAAATTTAGCACAAGGATATTAAACTACCATCATTTGGCTACATTATTACCTATATTACAAATGCATTTACACAAAGTGAAAGCAAAAAAAATTTTTTTTCTTCAACACGTAATGTGTACCAACAAGCCCCATATGTGGGGTATGTTGGTACACACTAAGGGGTAAGTTGGTACAACCAACACAGCTTTACTTTTTTAAGTAAGTAACTTAACAATAATAACTTATCTTAATAATACAACAAACTAAATGGTAAAAGGATGTAAAATATAAAAGTTATCTCACTCAGAGTCGTCGGAATCGCAGTTATGACATATATAAAATTTGGTAGAATCACAACATGCTTCGTGCGACCAAAGCTTACACCTGGTGCATTGAATCCATGTTTCACAGGAAGCACTATTTGAAAATGGTTCCATGCATACCAAACATAGGGTGTCATCATCGTCATCAGTGGAATCTTCGGCAGTGACCAATTTTTTCTTCTCTTTTGGTTTTCTTTTTTTATTCCCAAGATCTTTTCCAAATACATTTTTCTTAACTACATCTGCCCTAACATTATTTTTGTTGGACTTTTCCTTGCTTAATTTGGCATTTTTCTCGTTTTCCAGCTCGTCTTTGACAGGCGTATCAGTTAAGATAGCTGATTTTCGTTTACGTCGGTTTCGTGTAGATTTCCTTGGGGCCGCTTTGGCAAAGGTTTTAGTATTTCCAGAGAAATGAAAGATTTATTGCAGCTAGGTAAGTTCAAAATGTCATCAGTCGGAGTAGCATGACGAGGATTTTCCGCTAAAGTCGACGGAATAGGCGATTTATGAGCGGCAGGTTCAAGATTAGTATCGTTGGCTTCTGTAGATTCGCTATTAGGCGGCAGATCTGTTGCTTCATTGTTTTCGATATTGGGGTCTGGTCTGTCAGTTACATATGATGCCATATATTCGCTGTCTGGGAAAATCTCTCGATTAAAGGGTGAAATACCTGACACTTTAAAGCCACCCGTGATGTTGTTTGGTGTCGCAGCCAGAGGTAAAGCAGTAGCAACAATCCCAGGGATATCATATATTGTCATTGTGCACCCCGGATTATTTGTCATCCATGCATCACAAGAACTGTTAACATATTTCTTTAATGGGCCATAGACACTTCTGTCAAGCGGTTGCAGCTTATGGCTGCAATGTGGGGGGAATGACAAAACTGTGACACCATTATTTTTACAAAAATTAAGTGCTTAAACTGACAAATGTGAATCATGATTGTCGAGTAGCAACAGAACTGGTCGATCTATAGAGGCTTTTGTGTGTCTGACAAAGTGTTTAACATAATCAATAAAATGGTTTTCTTTCATCCAGCCGGACGGATTGGCTCCACCTACGCTGCCAGGTGGACTTTCTTTCAAAAAATGGGGCTTAAAATTTACCCTTGGAAATATAAAGTAGGGGGGCACACTATTTCCAGTAGCCGAGACAGCAAATGCAATTGTTACGAGTGTCCCTCTTTCCGCAGAAGTTATCCTGCCCACTTGTCTAGCACCTCGACGGGCTACCACCCGATCAGGCTTCTGTACCGTAGTTATACCCGTCTCGTCCATATTCCAAATATCCGCAGGTCCACACTTGAGTCGATTTAATACAGTTTAGAGATTATCAAAAAAGGCACTTACATTAGTTTTGTTAAAGCTAGTTGCTCTTGAGAGGCTTGTGGCTTCAGGTGAATGGATAGAGAGTGTTTTATTTCTTTTTAAGAACGCAGAGAACCAATCCGCTCCAGCCAATTCATTTTTCTTCCATGTGGCAGGTGTTGATAAGTTTAATGATGTCGAATATAAAAATGCGATCCTTCTTACTTCCTTAGGGGAAAGACCATAATAAATATCGCAAGCTTTCTTCAAGTAGTCAGAAAGGTGTGATTCTTGTTCTGATGTAAATACCTAAAAAAGGTAGGTTGTTAAATATTTTATTTTTTATATAGATACAAATACAATATTCTTACCTGTCTCACTCTTACGTATCCAACCGATGTAGTTGGTACATTAACATTTGCTGCATTAATTTCCTCAACTGAAAATTTTTTACAGTATCTTCTTAAGGTCATTAATGGTATTTTAAAATCTCTAGACGTTTCTCTCGAAGAACGATGGTCAATTTTGACGGCTCTTACAGCCCTAAGCATAATATCAGGGGGAGTCTGTCCTCTTTGGGACTTTTTTTATAAGTCCTCATTATATTCTTTGTGCGATGATATGCTACAAACCTATAACCAAACTATGTTTTACTTATTAACCAAATAAAAACCATCGTTATTGGCATACGGGGTTAGTTGGTACAGTACCAATTAGCCCCAACAAAAAAGTAACAACCAACCCCATAGCCACGTTTTTTCTTAAATATCACACAATTCTCAAAATCTTGGCTTTTATGATTGTTTAAATTGCTATAATTGTAGCTAATGTACATGTACACAAATCATAAACCACAATTAAAACATGCTGTTTACTTACTTTGCACTTTTTGGGTGTTATAAAAAAACAAAAAAATTTACTTTGAAGTAAACAAAACACAAACAGCGTTCTAAGTCGACAACCGGTAGACTTCTGAGCCGCACGCATTTTGAGGTTTTGTTTCACTGCGTAACGGATCACCTGACAAAGTCATGTTGCCAGATTGTTCATATTATATTAAATATGGCGGCTGTACCAACTTGCCCCTGTGCTCAACTAGCCCCGGTCTCCCCTACCTATAAGTAGAGCTACTTCTTACAAATCCAAATCAGAATCGGAATCAAAAGATGAAATGTCGCAACCAATATTTACAATGAGTGGCTGGATCCATCAGTAATATTGTACAACTTCCACATTTTCTCTTCTTCTTTAATCGTATGATTTAGGTACTGCCTTTTCCCAGTTTTCAGGCTTCACATTATTTACAGCCTCCAAAAACAACATCACTCATTTTAAAAGAATTATTTTTTCTTGAAGGAGTGGCAACGCTGTGATAATTTGAATAATTGTTCTCCTGAATCTAACCCGAAAATCAAGCGATACAGAGAAAATTATTTGCACCGATACTCGGTGAAAATAAAGTTATACATTTAGTGAAACGTGAGTTAAAAGCAATAAAAACAAAGAAAACACGGACAAAAACAACAATATAAAAATTAAAAGTAAGTGATAAACTGATAATGTTGATGACACGTCAGCTAATTAGTAAATTCCTGGTCGATTTTAAAACACTGTTGCCATACTTGAGAAAACAGTAAAGAACCAAAGAAATTAAAAAACAAACATAATAAGCAAAAGGATAGATAAGAGCGAAGATCTTCCGAGCCGTTGAGACGAGACAGCTCTTTACGCCTTCCAAAAAGCATGGATAGCGATGATTATACCACGGACGAGGTCAGAAGAAAAAGAAGCAGGGAGGAAGAAAAAATATTTACTAACAGTGGAAAAATATCACCACGAAAGATATACAAATAGTCTGAGGAAAAGCTGGATTTATTAATAGAAATGATCAGAGACATGAAATCAGAACAACAGAAAAGTAATCAGGAACAAACTGAAATCAAAGAGGAAAAAATTAGGGAAGAAAATAAAATGTTAAGCCAGAATGCGAAATTAGTAAAATAAAATAAAGAAATCAAAGAAAAAGGTAAAATAGTGGAAAATCAATTAAAATGGTTGGAGAAAGAAAAAAAAAAGGAATAATATAATAGTTACAGGAATAAAAATAGACCCCAATAATTCAGACGAAATCAAGAAAGAAATAGGAAATATGTTGTGCAATGAAATTGGCATCCAAACGCAAATAAAGAGAGCACAAAAACTGGGGGAAAAACGTTTTTAGCAGAATTTGAGAATTATGCATATAAAGAAAATGTTATAAAAAGAAAGCATAAGTTGAAAAACGCAACAGGCAGAATATACATCAACGAGAATAAGACAGTAAAGGAAATGGAAAAAGAGGTTAATTAGAAAAAGAGGACAGGAAGAAAGAGAGAAAGGAAATTATGTTAAAGTAGGATACAACAAAATAATTATCAACAATCAAGAGTGGAAATGGAATTATAATAATGAAAGGCTAGAATTAACTCATTCAAAAAACTAAGCATGGAAACTCCAACGATAAGACAAGAGCAACGGAAGAGGACAAGAAAGTGGTAAAAATAGACAAAAAAATCAATAAAACTGAAAAATTGGTAAATAATGATAAAACGACAGCAATATGGAAAATAGGAACGTGGAATGTTAGTTTATCAGGAAAATAAAAAGAGCTGGATAAAGAATTTGAAAAGAGAGGACTTGAAATATTGGCGCTAATTGAAACAGAAAATAAAGGACAATGGATGATACTAACAGAAAACGGACATGTTTTATTACACAGTGGAGTCTCAGAAAAGCAGAGAGCAGCAAAGGGAGTAGCTTGTTTGATGCATAAAAGAACAGCAAAAACTATTACCTAATGGAAAGGATGGACAGAACGAATAATGACAGTAAAGATCAAAGATCAAAATAAAAACATAAAAATAGTTATTGTGATATATGGGCCAAACGAGGATGACGTAGCTGAAATTAAAAATAAATTCTGGGAGGAACTGACAGAAATAACACAAGAAGCAGAAGGAAATATATTTGTATTAGGAGACTTTAACAGTAGAGTTAGGAAACAAGATTTAATATATAATAATAGTATACTAGGAACACATGGAGAGGAGTGAAGAAATAATAATGAAGAAAGAATGCTAGATTACTACACAATGAACAATCTAATGATAACAAATACGTTCTTTGAACACAAGGTGATCCACAAATACACGCGGGAATGCAAAAGCAGAAATGAAAAATCAGTAATTGTTTACATTCTAGTAGAAAATTGTAATAGGAAATAATAGACACAAAAGTAAGAATGGGACCAAAAATTGGTAGCGACCTCTACCTACTAGTAACGAAAATAAAAGAGCATACAAATAACCTGGAGGAATATAAACAAAACACAAGAGTGGAATATGAATCAATGAAGGCCTATAAACTATCAAATAAGTTAACAGCAAAAATATTCACTGATTTACTAACACTGAAGTTTGAATTGCTGTCAAAACCTCAACAAAATCACAGTCTGAAAGCAAGGTGGAACTACTTCAAAAATACAATATTAGAAACAGCTAAAGAAATATGTATAACTAGTAAAAAGAACAACTATAAGAAACATACCGCTTGGTGGACAAAATAAATAAAAAACCGAATAAAACTTGAAAAGAAGATGTGGAGAAAGTACTTGAGTAACAGATGTACAAAAAATTATTAATTATACAAAAGGAGAAGAGAAACAGTGAAAGAATACTAGACATGCTAAAAAGGAAACATGCAAAGGAAACATTTGGAGGAAAAATGGAGAGTGACAGAAAAACGAACCAAAAATTATTTTACAAACAATTAAATCCTTACGACAAGAAGAAAAACCGGACATGACAAGTATTATAAAAAGATAAAAATGGAGAATTCCTAACGGAAGGAACGGAAATAATGAATAGATGGAGAGAATACCTTCAAGACCTACTAGATGGACAACAACAAACGGAAAAAGAAAAAAATAACTAACAATACCCTGATAGATAAAGAAAAAGGTGAAGGTATAAATATAGAAGACCTAGAAGACCTAGAAGACGAACACTTAAAAACGGTAAAGCTCCACGGTATGACAAACTTACAACAGAGATGTTTAAAAATCTGGGACCAAAAGGAAAGAGTTATCTACTCGAAATAATCAAAATGGCATGGGATTAAGAACCAATACCTGATGATTGGAAAATGGCAATGATCGTACCAATTTACAAAACGGGAGACAAGCACAATTGCAGCAATTACACAGGAATAACTCTACTTAGCACGGCTATGAAAATATATGAGAAAGTAATAGACAAGAAACTGAGACCACATATAGAAACTACATTAGAAGAAACGCAAAGTGGTTTTAGAAAAGGAAGAAGCATACAAGATCACCCTCTTAGAGTTAAATTGTTAGCAGAAAACTTACTACAACAAGATAAAGAAGCTTATGTTGGTTTCATTGATTTGGAAAAAGCTTTTGATAAGGTGCCACGGGAAGCGTTATGGGACATTTTAAAAAATAGAGGAGTTGACAAGAGGACAATAAGAATAATATAAAATATATATAAAAACAACTTATGCTGTGTAATTCGCGAAAATAAAATTTCGGCAAATTTCAATACACAAAAAGGACCAAGACTGGGAGGGGGATTAAGTCCACTACTATTTATTATCTTTATGGATGAAATTATAAAACAATGTTCACCAAAGATAAAAAAGCTACATATGGGCTATAGAAATTTACGAAGAATAAACATCGCTGAAGGAGCCTTTGCAGATGATTTGATTATTATGACGGGGACAAAAGTACCTACAACATAACTTAGACACATGGAATCAAACTTTAAAAGAGAATGGGATGAACATAAATAAAACCAAAACAAAAGTGATGCAGATATGTAGAGACAGTAGAAAAATGAATATTGCAATAGATGGAACAAACATTGAATAGGAGAAAAGCTTCAAATACTTAGGAGTGGAAATTCAAGACAACGGAAAACAAGATATTGAAATTAATAATAGGACACTTTGAAACTATACTATGCAATGAACAGGTCATTTGTAAACAAAAAAGATATATCAAGGAAAACGAAAATGAATGTTTATAAAACCATATTTAGACCAACCCTTACATTTAGATGTGGATTATGGGTGCTCACACAGCGACAAAAGAGTCAAATCCAGGCCGTAGAAATGAAGTATCTCAGAAGAGTGTGGGAATCCAAGGTACAAAGAGCTAGGAAAAGGGGAAGACTGAAACAGACATGGGATGGAGTAATAGGAGAAATAATGAAGAAACGAGAGACAACATGGTTAGCGGCCAAGGCGCTAGCAAATAACAAAAAAGAATCTGCAAAATTTGTGTACAGACATTAAAAAATATTTTTAATAATACAGACATTAATATACCCTACACCTTTAAATGGTAAAAGGGATTTTGATTATATATATTATGTATATTATATATTTTTTCTTGAAACTCCTCCCTTTATCTGCGCCCATGCCAGTTCAATCGAGCTTTAGTTCGCAATGATGTGGTGGTGATCTAACCAACGTCATCCCACGATTTTTTTTTAATTTTATCAATTTCATATTTCTTGAATTTCTCTTTTATGAAGGGAACACAGTTCTTTTCTCACAGAACCGGGATGGAACTTAATATTCTTTGAATTTAGCTAATTCTAGACGTCAAAAAATAATAGTTCAATACTATTAAACGCTTTACAAAATTAGAAAAATTAATTTCCAAAGAGCAGACCGTCCACTAAGAAGCAACAACTACTTCTCGGGCTATATGCCCCGACAGACATTGAATTACACTTCTAAAGTAAACGGGGTTGGTATATCTGTTAAGATAGAACCAACCATTCTGGTTTGTGATCAGAAGAAATAACATCACTTGTGGACCGGTTTCGGCGTATTGCGCCTCATCAATAGGATGACTACGTATTTTCATAATTTAAAACTTTAGCAATACAACAAATATTAACAATGTATACATTGTATACCTACGAACCCCTAATACTGTTCCTAAACCTACGCCTATTATACCCCTAGAAAGTATTAAGATAAAACTCGGTCATTGTTATCTTTCTACAATATCCGTCGGCACAAATAAAGTTCTTGTTTTCACAACATTCATTACAGCAGGTAGTGTAAAATCACATATTTTGTTTGGTCCACTTGTGCTGAGCAAGTCCCATAAAATTTTGATTTATTACTCTGCACCGATTGCGATTTTACTATAGTAAACTGTTAAGAATACACAACTTGGACCTCCTTACTGAATGGAAAAACCTACAATCGCATTTTCGGTGAAATTTGTTGGGAAGGTATTTATCTACTTATCACTCGATTACTGTAAGAGATTCTTGGAATTAAAATGAAACAAAATTTCAAACCTTTATTGGCAAATAAGTACTTATTGAAAATAATCTTATGATACGGCTATGTAATCTTTAATACACAGGGCTGTCCAAACCTTTTTTTATTGTTCTTTACAGCTTATGGTTATAAAAGACCAATAAAAGACCTAAAACTTGAATTAGCTCAGATACATTTATGAAAAATTTAGGAAATATTTAGATTATTCTGTAATAATATTTAAAATTACCTTACTAAGTTTTGCATTCGAAATTAGGTCTTATTACTCTCTGGTACAAAAAAATTGACTATAGAGATAATTATTTTAACATTTTCTGAATAAAAAAAAATTTGGTGCTGTGATTTATTTAATTGTAAGTACACAAGGCAAATTTAATTTAATTCTTAGAATTACTTTGGCAACCCCTACTCATCCTGCCAACCAGAATGCTACGGTGACGTAGATTGTCCCAGTTCAAAACCTGCCTGCTACTACGGAATCTGCAAAAGTCCCTGTGACAGAGCTTGTGGAGTTGGCGCAAATTGTGAGCTTAGAGGATTAACTCCTGTATGTTCTTGTCCAAAAGATATGACCGGTGATCCCTTTACTCGTTGTAGACCCTTCGAACCAAGTAAGTATTAAAATCAATTTATTTATATTGTCCCCGAAATATTAGCCAAGACTATCATCATCTCGTATTGTATAGAGGGTACAACAAAACTATAAAAATAATATTAATGTTATAAATGAAACTAACTGTTTCTAATTAATTCCACTATGTAATTACAAAATTTATGAAAATTATATTTATTATTAATAATTTTCATAAATTTTGTAATTAAATAGTGGAATTAATTAGAAACAGTTAGTTTCATTTATAACATTAATATGAGTAGATTCCACAAAGTAAGGGTCCAAACAGTAAATTCTATAAAAATAATAATTAATTTTGCATTCCAACCATTAACCATTATTATTGAATTTATTATTTGTAAAAAAAACTGGTGTTGACGTAATCACTCAAAGGTTATTCACCATTATGAAATATTATTCTTTTGAAAAATAGTAAATTGAAATGAAAAATCGACCTGCCTTTTTAATAAAAAGTTGACAGGTGCATACCTTCATATTGAAAATTCTGTGTGAACATCCCCAATGAAAATAAAAAACATATTGTCGGGTTGATTAGTAGGACGATCAAGGTCACTGGTGACATGTCGAAAACTTATTTTTTGTATACAGGTTTTTTTCCTTTTTGGGAGCCGTTCTTATACCGGGAGCCTGTTGGCTTATTGTACTCTATTCCCACATTTAATCCACCCACCCAGTTATCCATGTACCTTCGAGTAGACGATTTAGGTCCACTGGATATGTGCCATATGTTTCAGGTGGCTCATTGGTCTCTCCGAAAATTGTGTGTCTCCTCGAGTCCAGTGCTTCACAGTCAGACAAGATATTGGTTACGGTCTCGGTCTCCATGCCACAAAGTCTGCAGCTGAGATCCCCGTTATATAGTCCCATTTTATGCAGGTGATCTTTTACTAGGGCATGACCCGTTAGATAACCTTTTATGAGTCTTAGCTGATTCCTACTGATATTCAGTGGTTCTTCGGCCCGTTTAACACATGTTTCACCTATAAAAGTCTTACTGTGTACTTGCTTTGGAGTGTTCCTCCACTGTAGTCTATGTTGGCTTTGTACCCATTTTTGTTTTTGTCCTCGGACCACTTTCTTTGTGGTCCCAAGAACTGATTCTGGTCCAGCATATGTCATTGCTGAACCTCTTCTCGCGGGTTCATCAGCTTGGTTATTTCCAGAAATATCGTCATGTCCCGGCACCCACACTAAATTTTACTTTAATTTGGTCTGCCAGTTCATTTAGTTCTTTCTGGCATTCCTTTACCAGTCCGGTTTATACCTTGCGGCTATTTAAAGCTGTAAGGGCTACCTGGTTGTCAGTTAATATATTTATCCTATGAGTATCAGTCCTGTATTTGTTAATTCTGACACATTGTAGGATAGCATAAATCTCCAACTGAAATACAGGGGTATGTTTTCCTAGTAAGAAGGAACATATTATGTTCCTCATCCCCAGTCTTTGACCCGTCTGTATACCAGGTCTCGCCTCGGGAAAGCTTCAGTCTGCTTGGGTCTCGCCAGTCCTTTCTGCGAGGTATATCTACCTCATATTTATGGTCGGAGAGAAGTTTAGTTGCGATATAGTCTGTTTTCATATCTAAAATTGTTTCACTCACGATGTCAGTAATAGATATGTGTCCTGATCTAACTGTTTTGTTGCTCAGTCTATTTTGCAGCCCAAATAACTCCATCCTTGCTTCTCCCATTATCACGAGGTGTAATGGAGGAAGCCCAAATAAGGCTTCTAGTGCTGCCGTTGGCGTGCTTCTCATGCACCCTGCAATACTGAGACAAGCAAGTCTTTGCACCTTGCCTAGTCTCATAATTGATTTTTTTTTGTCTTTGTCCACCAGACCAAAGACACATATGATATTATGGGCTTAACCACTACACTGCAAATCCAGTGTATCATGCGCTGACTTAACCTTTAGGTTTTCACACAAGTTCGCCTTGCCATAATTAATGTGTTCTCCGATCTTGTTGTTTTCTACCACCCTCCTCTACTGTGCATGTCTACCAGTTTTTCCATTGACATCAGACTTATGGGTCTTAGGGACTTCGCTTTATTGTCACCTGTTTTCCCAGGTTCAGGAATAAAGACCTTCCATACTTTCCTCCAGACCTTTGGTATGTACCCTAGTCCCATGCTTGCTCTGATGATCGTACAGAGTCTGCTGAGTATAATGCTGTTTGCCTTTTGCAGCATAATTGGATAAATCCCGTCTGGTCCCGGTGGTTTATATGGTTCAAATGAGTCTATTGTCCATTTTATTTTACTTTGATTTATAACTGCTCTAGATACCTACTTTCCAACTCTCCTCGTTTCTCCGGTTTGGAGTCTTCGAGACCATATGTTGTTCTTCACTTTCTTAACTTTTGCTTGAAAAGAACTGATATGTGTTAAATTGTTTAATATTCTCTTCACTGTGGGACGGCTGGGTCCTGGTCGATCTAAATAACTTGTAGCAAATAAAACACATGTTCTAGAAACAACTCTGTCACATTCACCATGTTTTAAAAGTAAATTTAAATAATCTTCATTGTTTAATTACAAACGAGCCATTTCTATCACTGTACCATGAGATTGACTTCAAATAATGACAATTAATATTATTTAATTAAGACAGGTACACAGCCTGCTAAAATAAAAGAATAAATAACACGACCCACGCCCACGCAATAATGAGGCTGAAATAATTAATATTTTTAAATACATCTTAATATCTCAAAAGCGCTTAAGATTAGGTATAGGGATGTGAACATAAACTGCCCTTATTTTCGGCCTTAGAATCAAGTAAAAGAATAAACATATGGTTGTTTCATTTGAAAAAATGAAGATATTTAACATTTTTCAACTTGAACTTTTCATCATTTTTTACTTGAACTTTTCATCATTTTTTTAACAACCATGTATGCAAAAAATAAGTTTTCCACACATCACCAATTACCTTGATCGTCCTACTAATCAACACAAGATGTTTTTTATTTGGTATTGGGGATGTTCACACATAATTTTCACAGAAGTATAAATTTTAGATATAGAATCCGAAAAGTTAATAATATACAGGGTGTTACATTTAAAATAACAAAGTTGTCGTTCACTTTCGTTATACCCGGAAGTGACATGTATATATGTAAGATGTAATCTTCTGTAATTTGTGTTTTATCGAATAAAGACACTATTGAGTTTCTCCTGTAAAAAGAGGTTTTATTTTCAATTACAAACATTAACATTAACAAAATCTTACCTGTAAAAAGAGAAACGACATTAAATGTCTATTATTCCAGTCTTTTCTCTAATTACAAATTATAATTATTTCTATAATAAAATTATGACATTAATATTTTTCACTGTCATCAGTTCGTAACTGTCATTTCTACCAACACTCGCCATGATAGAGCGGGTGAATAAAAACCATTAAAAACAAGGCTTAGAAAATATGAGGTATTTTCTTACATCTCCCCTACAAAAAAAAAATTTTGTTTGCAAAAATTCTATTATGACACAAACACATCAGGATCACTGTCGATAACCGGGATGAGTTTTGTTACATGGAAAAGGTTTGACTCTGAATTTCTGTGACCAGTATCTATTTTGTATATGGAATTGGAAATTTTCTCCAAAATTTTGTACGGTCCAATCTTTAGTTCGTCTAATTTTTTTCTATTTAGTTTGTTACCATTTTCCACAAACACCGTATCTCCTACTTTAAATTCCCAGAGTCTTCTGTTTTTGTCGAATATCTTCTTGTTGTAGTTATGTGATTTTATGGTATTCTGAAGGGCGAGCTTCCTGTCTCTCAATAAATCTATATGTGTTATTTTTTGTTTTAGTTCTTCTGGTAAAATTTTAGTATTCTCACCCTCTAGTAGATAAGTAGGTGTAAAACCAGTAGTCGTGTGTTCTGTGTTATTGTATTTTTTTGTACATTCTTGCGCAATGGTTGACCAGGCTACTTTTTTTCCTGTTCCATGTATTTTGCATCTTATTTTATTAACCAATGTTTGGTTCAATCTCTCATTGAGCCCATTCGAAAAATCTGCATTTACTGCAGTGAACACAATTGGTATATTTTTTTCTTCTAGGTAGCTTTTAAATTCCCTAGAATTTATTCCTGGGTATTGGTCGGTCAAAATCATACCTATTTCGTTGTTTTTCGGGACATTCTCCAGAAGTTTTATAAAATCATTAGCATTTTGAGTCTTGGATGTTAATATGTATGCATACCTTGTAAAGTGATCAATGAGTAAGTGTAGATACTTCTTTGTCGACCTTGATCCTCCAAATCCTCCAACAGTGTCTATTGACATAATTTCAAAAGGATTTTCTGCTGGTCCCAAGTGTGACATTAGTCCGTACTTTTCTTGACCTCTTGATTTATTTTTCATGCATATTCTGCATGTTCTACATACTTTTTTATGTTGTTCGTCAAATTTTGTCCTGTATAAAAGGGACAAATTTTGTTTTTCATTTGCTCTATACCTATATGACAGTGATGTTCATGTACAGTCTTTATAAATTCTATACTGAATTTTTCCGTTAATATGATTTTTTCTTTATTCCTAATTTTTTTGTAGTATATTTCACTTTTTCGTATCAGTTTCCTTTTTTCATTTTTCAAAATTTCATTTTCCTTTTGATCGTTTAGAATATCTTCTATCTTTATTAGATTCACAATTTTCAATTGTTCATCTTCATTTTCATGTGGTTCCAATACCAGATTTCTACTTAAACAGTCGGCTCCTAAATTATATTTTCCTGGGCAATATTTTATATCAAATTCGTATTGTGACAAGTAATATGTCAGATCTCCTAGCTCATCATCCGTTCGGGATTTTATATTCATGTTTTCCAATGGTTTGTGGTCTGAAAAACCCGTAAACTTTTTCCCAATGAGTCTGTGTTGCCAATATTTAACAGCTTCTTTTATGGCCAGACATTCTAAGTAAATGGCTTTTTTCTTCTTTTGTGTTTCGTTTAATTTTTTTGAAAAGTATGCTATAGGTTTTTCTTCTCCGTTTGTTTGAGGCTGTTTGAAAATTGCACCTATTCCCTTCAAACTAGCATCTGTATATATGTTTATTGGTAATTCCGGATCAAATATTCCTAACACTGGTTGACAACAAAGTACATTTTTTATTTTTTCAAATGAATCTTGACACTCTTTTGTCCAAATGAATTCTTGATTCTTCCTCAATAAATTATGAAGAGGATCCAAAATAATTGCGTTATCTTTGATATATTTGTTATAAAAATTAATTTTTCCTAAAAATTGTCTGAAATTTTTCTGTTTTTCTGGTACCGGAAAATTTCTTATTGATATCAAGTTATCTTTTATAGGTCTTATTGAATTATTATTTATTACGTGACCCAAATATTTTACTGAGTATGCTGCGAAAGTGCATTTTGAAAATTTCAATCTGAAGCCTTCTCTTAATATTGATCCTAATAAATGTTTCAGGGGGTATATGTGTTCATCAAACGTTTTTGAAAAAATCAGAATATCATCAATGTAATTGACTGTGAAATCTGTTAATTTGTTTTCTCTTATAATATTGGACAATATCCTTTGGAAGATTGCTGGCGACGTTTTTAATCCAAAGGGCAAACAAGTCCATTGATAATGCCCTTCTTGCGTAACGAATGCCGTTTTCTTTCTATCTTCGATTTTCAATGGAATAGACCAAAATGCTGAATTTATGTCCAATGTGGAAAAGTACTTACAGTTTCTCGTTTTTTCCATAAGGTCCTCAATCAATGGGAATGGTTGTGATTGAGGAACCACAATTTTATTTAAATCACGAAAATCTATACAGAGCCTAGATCTCTTATTTTCTTCCCGTTTGTATGCCAAGGTTACTGGGGCAGCAAATGGACTATAGGATTCTTCAATTAATTTTTTTTCCAGTAATTTTGAAATTTGTGCTTCTATTTCTTTTTTATCCTCTATCGTACATCTTTATGGTCTCTTACTTGGATATTTATCAATTAATAGATCAATGTGAGCTTCATAACTTTTTACTGTTCCTATATCAAATTTGTCTTTCGCAAAAAGTGGTTTATACATTTCAATTAAACTATCAATTTCAATTTTCTCATCGTAATTTAGATAATTTGTAGACATAATAAAGTTCTCTTCAATTACATGCTCATTGAAGTTTATCATAATATGGTCTTGTATATGTTCTTTAACTTCAATTGTTCCTTCATAATGTCCCATTTGGAAATCATGTTTAGGTTTTGTTAAATCTTCACCTATTAAATTCGATGTAATGTTTTGATTTATTTCTAATTTATCATTTTGACTTAATTTGAAACTTCTTATACAGTCTAAGCCTATTAGGAAATCATAATTGAAATTTTCACTATTTATTACAAGGACATGTATAATTTTTTTCTATATTAAAAATTTTTGCTTTTATACAAATTAGTCCATCTGTTTGTTTTACACCATTGATCGTTTTCAGATTCATATTTTTATTATTACGTAGTTTATCTTTTTCCATTTTTATTAACTTAGAATTTATCAAAGATACGTTTGAACCCGAATCATAAATTCCATTTACGTTTATAGTATCGTTAAGAATTACTTTTAGTTTAATCAATGGTGGCAGATCTAGTTTTTTGGATTTTCTTTTATCAATTCACATTCCAATTCTGAATTATTTATGCATCTTATTTTATCATTCTTCTTGTCTTCATTATTTTTTGTTTTGAACCAACATACTGATTCAAGGTGGAATCGGTTTTTTTTGTTAAGTTTTTCGAAAATCTCACAAGGTTTTTTTCTTTTACGTTCATGCTACTATTATTATTCTTTTCTTTCACTGTTTTTCTCTTCGTCAAATGTTCTAGACTTATCAATTCATTGAAAAGATCTTCTGTATTAATTAGACTTCTTCTATCGATCCTGTCTATTATAACGTCTGGTAAACTCACTGCAATTAGATCTATCAAGGTGCGATTATCCATTGATTTATTGTATTCCAATAAAACTCTCTCTTTTTTCAGTGCATAATCTAATAATGCACCATTCATGTACTTAAATGTAATTGCATATTTGACTGGCGACCATCCTTTATCTGCATATGTTTCACAGAAGTTTTCTTTCCAGGTTGTCCAATTAGAGTCTATGGTAAATTTTATAAGCATTGAACTATACCAATCTAAGCAGGAGTTCCTTAAAAATAATTTGAAAATTTCAATTTTCTCTGTCCCATTCTGTATTTCCAATCTTTCACATTCTTTTTCAAAAAGGCTTATCCGCTGAATCACATTCGCACTTTTTCCACTAAAATTTTCTATAACAAACTTTTCTGCCAATTTCTTTAAGTTTTGTGGTTTCTTCATTCCATTCTCTTCCTTCCCGATTGCATTCAGGATTTTGTTAGTGCTTCATTTGTAATACCAAGCTGTAAGTTTTGCCTCCACGAGTAGTAATTGAGATTAGGCATATTAAATTGGTCTTCACATCTTCAGCAGCTTTAACCGTAAATTCAAAACAAAGCTTTTCCATCTTTCTGAACTAATCTAGGCGTTAATGTCGTTTTGTAAGATGTAATCTTCTGTAATTTGTGTTTTATCGAATAAAGACACTATTGAGTTTCTCCTGTAAAAAGAGGTTTTATTTTCAATTACAAACATTAACATTAACAAAATCTTACCTGTAAAAAGAGAAACGACATTAAATGTCTATTATTCCAGTCTTTTCTCTAATTACAAATTATAATTGTTTCTATAATAAAATTACGACATTAATATTTTTCACTGTCATCAGTTCGTAACTATGTCATTTCTATCAACACTCGCCATCATAGAGTGGGTGAATAAAAACCATCAAAAACAAGGCTTAGAAAATATGAGGTATTTTCTTACATATATACGACCAATGTTAAAAATGCGGACAGAACAAGTTTAGGGTTTTGAAAAGTGAAGTGGTCTATTCAGGAATTTCATTATTTTGAATGTTAAGTCTATATATAATATATAATCGTGGTACTGAAAAAAGTAAATTCAGATAGTTGTATTAGGTATTACCAAGTTTCATTATAATTTTATCCTTTTGAATATAAGGTTTGTATGCGTCAGAACCAGTGTATCACAGATATGTTTTCTCATATTACCTTTTTGTAAAATAAACGAAATATAAATAAATAGTAAATTATTAAATCACGTATCCTGCGGGTGAAACAGTGTACAAAAAAACGTATGTACAAGTGGCAATCAATTTGTTGCAATATCTGTTTACACAATATTTTCTCGAAGCTGAGGTATATGATTAGAAATGTTTTAGGAGATTTGTGTGAACCAAATCCATGTGGTTCCAATGCTCACTGTGAACCAGGTTTTGACAGAACTAATAACGAACGCCCTGTATGTACGTGCCCTCGAGGATATACTGGGGACCCACTAAAAGTTTGCTTTCCTGGAGAATGTACTGATGACGTTCAATGCCCCGATAGTCAAGCATGTATAGATTACAAGTAAGTATCTTTCACAACTTGTCCAATGTATTAAATATGATATTTGTATATTCTATGATATTTTAGAAATAGTATATTTCATTACGAGTCCAAAAAATAGGCTTTTCCCGAACACGGGAAGTCGTGCAAGCACGGGAAAAGCATTTATGGATGAGTAATGAAGGTTACTTTTCATTATACCTTTCTGAAAACAAAAACTAGTAAGTATTTACTATACCACACTATAATTCAAAACACTGACAACTGCTGTCATAATACAATTGTTGTTTAGTGTTGCTGAGGAAAATAAACAATAACGCATTTTAGCGCACAGGAAATAGTATATTGTGCAACAATGTGCAACTCGTGTGTTTGCGGCACAAACTTCCACACTCGTGAGAAAAGTTGAACTTTCCCCACATGTTGCACACTATACTTTTCCTACAACTGCACAAATTCAAAGAATACAAGTAAAGTAACTTAATATTTATTTTTATGGTTAGTAAAAAAAATAACACTAAAGTAGCTCTAAACTGTTAAATAATTTTATTTAAAATTATAGTTGATGGTGAAATTTGTACAATTTTGTATGGTCAAACCCGGAACGTCATTCTAGAATTTAATAACTTCTAATATAATCTGACAGTTTTGTGACAACTAAGTTAGGTATTTAAAGATGATAGTATAGCCTACTAAGTTTTTGTCGATTTTATTTGATTCTCCTTATAAATGTATGTGGCGTGGGCAAAGTGCCGTGAGAAATGATATTTCTCACAGTATGATGTGTAATGTGAAAGGACCGGGAGAGTGGAAGAGGAGGGTAATTGGTAGGACGGTAGAGCAGAGTATGCTATACGGTGCGGAGGTGTGGGGTGAAAGAGCGGGGGTGAATGCGAGGGTTAGGCCACTTCTGCGGGTGCAGAGAGGGATACTGCTGAGGGTGGTGCAGGGGTACAGGACAGTGGGTGGACTGGCAGCAGCGGTGCTGGCAAGGTCCTACCCATTGGACGTGTTGGCTAGAGCTAGGAGCAAACGCTGGAGGGGTGCGACCAAAGAAGAGGTACGGGAATGGATGGAGGAGGAAATGGAGAGAAGGTGGGAGGAGTATGAGGGCGCGCTAAAAGGAGCGATTGGGAATAGGAGAGATTGGATGGACCGGAAATTCGGGGAGGTGAACTACTTCTTGACACAAGTGCTCACTGGACATGGGTCGAGAGTAGGGTACCTCCACAAGATTGGGAAACGAGAGACTGGTGTGTGCGAGAGTTGTGAAGTGGAGGATGATGTGGGGCATGTGTTTAGATGCTGGAGGAACGAGGAAGTGCTGAAGAAGTTGGAGAGGAAACTAGGGGAGGCGGTGTACTGGGAAAACATGGTGGAGATAATGTTGAGGGGGGAGGAGGAATGGATGGAGGTGAGTGGAGTAGTAGAGAGCATGGTAAGGGGGAGAGGACTCGATATGGCATGAGAGGCAGGAGTGATAGGAGGGAGAAGATGACAGTGTGAGCGGAGAGTGTGCGAGGGACCGCCGCCTGTCTCGAAGTATGCTAGGGTAGTGATTCCGAGGCGGGGGTAACGGCGAGTTTGAGGTGGGTTTAGTTGGTAGGCATCTCCTTGGGGATGAGTCCAACACTGTTTGGGTCCTGGACCCATTCGAACATGAGTTTCCCATCTCGGCCCGAAAAAAAAACAGTATGAGCAATATTTGGTTTTGAAATTAAGTAAGGTATGAGAAATACGTCACTTCTCATAGCAGTTGTAGAAAAAGGTCATTTTCGGTACCTTATTTGTATTCAATTACATTCTAAGTCTGTATTCAAGTTTGTACTTTATATGGGTGATTCTGTTCTAACTGTGATTTTTTATTTCCTTCACTATTTATTCGCCCTTAATCAACAATCTATTAATGGAATTTCCGTGTTAATTAGATATTCATGATCATATTTCATCACTTTTTTTGTATAGTATTACTTGCAACTTACAGTAGATCACTTAAATGTCAGTACCGTGTCATGTGCATATCTAGAATTTTTCGATAAACTTCTTTTTTTTTTGTAGCAATAAATGATTCAAACTAATTATCTCATAAATTAAAATGTATATAAATTTGTACAAAACAATAAATTAAACGATTTTTCCAAATAATGTCTACTAAATATACTTTATGTCAGTACCGTGGATATGTTAGTCAGTACTGTGGAACGGACAATTTGAAATTTGATTATCATTGTCGATGCTTTGAAGTTGTAGCAAAATCCTTACAGACTTTTATTTTTACAATAAAGTAGATTAATAATATGCATAAACAAATAAAAAAAATTATTTTTAAAGAACAAAAATTATTAATAAAAAAAGTAACAGTTAGAACAGAATCGCCCGTATAACGTTTGTCGTTCTATCGTTTCGGCATTGGTTTCAATTATCCGGTTTGATGCCTGAAAAAAATTTTAGCACACATAAGTTAAATATCACTCATTATCCTATTTGTCAGTCATTTATGTAACCTTTTTTTTCGGGCCGAAATGTGAAACTCATGTTCAAATGTAATACCACTCCCTTATAGTGTAATATAGGGTGGAGGTCCTACCATAACTTACGCGTTGTTCCTAATTCAGTTATATGATGACAATCTTCAAAGGTGAAGTAGTGTTTTTAACAAAGAACTAAGTCGACCACGCCATTTTTCGACCCAAAAAACTCAAAATTATAAATTTTTGGCGATTTTAGGCCTAAATATATTAAATTATTTTGGAAATTTCATTTCATTCCAATCATTAGCATATTGAACCACACTACATACTCTAATTCTAGTCAAATCGGAGCTCTCAACTTAAAAAATGACACATTTGACATTTATGACATACCCCCGTATATACACACGTCATTCGACACCTCGCATATTAAAATCTGACCAATAGTAGCGAAGTTATGGCTCAATGCCCTCTTTGGCGTGGACTATGCCCAGCTTTCTAATATGCCTCGTATACGTTCACGTCATTACGATCGTTTGACATTTCTCACGTCAAAATTGAACCAATAATAGCGAAGGTAGACGCTAGTGCCCTTTTGGTTTTGCAATATACCCCGTATATGCTTTTTTTTTCGGGCCGAGATGGGAAACTCATGTTCGAATGGGTCCAGGACCCAAACAGTGTTGGACTCATCCCCAAGGAGATGCCTACCAACCAAACCAACCTCAAACTCACCGTTACCCCCGCCTCGGAATCATTACCCTAGCATACTTCGAGACGGGCAGCGGTCCCTCGCACACTCTCCGCTCACATCGTCGTCTTCTCCCTAACTTCCACTCCCACCTCTCATGCCATATCGAGTCGTTATCTCCCCCTGACCATGCTCTCTACTACGCCACTTACCTCCATCCATTCCTCCTCCCCCGTCAACATTATATCCACCATATTCTCCCAATACACCGCCTCCCCTAGTTTCCTCTCCAACACCTTCAGCATCTAAACACATGCCCCACATCATCCTCCACTCCACACCTCTCGCACACTCCAGTCTCTCTTTTTCCAATCTTGTGGAGGTACCCTACTCTCGAACCATGTAAAGTGAACACCTGTGTCAAAAAGTAGTTCACCTCCCCGAATTTCCGATCCATTCAATCTCTCCTATTCCCAATCGCTCCTTTTAGCGCGCCCTCATACTCCTCCCACCTTCTCTACATTTCCTCCTCCATCCATTCCTGTACTTCCTCTCTGGTCGCACCCCTCCAGCGTTTATTCCTGGCTCTAGTCATCACGTCCAATGGGTAGGACCTTGCCAGCACCACTGCTGCCAGTCCATCCACTGTTGCACCCCTGCACCACCCTCAGCAGTTCCCCTCTCTGCACCCGCAGGACTGGCGTAGCCCTCGCATTCACCCCCGCTCTTTTACCCCACACTTGCAACGTACAGCATACTCTGCTCTACCGTCCTACCAATTACCCTCCTCTTCCTCTCTCCCGGCCCTTTCACATTACACATCAATCTCCCCTGCAAGATTTCCCCTTCGTAAACCCTTGCTTGTTGGCCCTAAATCCCCCATTTCTACCAACTTCCTCCTCAATCCTATCCTTTATCATCCCGTCCATCAATTTACCCATATCACACAACAGGCTGATAGGCCTGTAGTCCCCCGCCTGCTTCCCTTCTCTACCCGCCTTCTTCATCAATATCACCCCGACCACCTTCCATCCTTCCGGGAACTCTTCCTCCCTCAGCATCCTGTTGAATAGTTCCCAGAAGTACTCCCCATTGTCATCCAACAGCCTCTTCATCACATCACCCCTCAGGCCATTTATTTATATCTCCTCTTCTACTTTCTTCCCCATACTCTCTGCCTCGGCCTTCGTCCACTTCCATCCCCACTCTTCCAATAATTCCTTTGTCCCTTTCCTTATATCCGTCTCCACATACCTATGTAAGCTCAACTTCTCCTTATCCTCCAGCACCCACCAACTACTCACTCTTTCCCCCAGCCATTCATCACATGCTGTTACATCAATGAATGACGAACCCCCGTCACACCTCACGAAGGTGGGCAGTAGTCCAACATTCAGCACCACCCTCCCGTTGGATGTCAACACTTCTTCCAGGATCTCCCCTCTCCTGTCCGTTTTCTTCCCCCCATACAGTATTCTTAGCATTGAAGTCCCCTGTCACCATTCTCCTTATGATCCTCCTTTTTCCTTTTGACACCCTCAGATCGTCCTACAATCCTGTCATGCTCCTCTCATATTCTTCCATGCTGACATTTGGGCTTATATACACACTGTACACCACCATGTCTCCCATTCGCATCCATTTCCCTTCCTCACTTGATCCGCCCTCAGTCCATCCCCCACCACTCTTATTCCTGCCTCTCCTGTATCGTCCACAATCCATCCCTGCTTTCCCACATATCTAGCATTTACCTCAGATCCACACACCACGCCGTCCACTTCCCTACTAAAAATCATTTCATTCAATATATCATGCGCTATCCTGCATTTCCCTAAATTTATCTGTAATAACCTCCATCCATCCCCTACATTCCTTCTTCCCACGCACTGCTCTCCCCTTCCTCCTATTTAGCCAGACTCTTTCCCTCTGAGGGGTCCAGAGGGTCCCTCCCATTTTTTCCTTCCCCTTGTCCAACGTCTTCAACTCCGTCCTCCCTTCCCCTACTACATTCTCCCCTGGCTTATGTCCCCTTGCCCCACATCACCTAGAAAGGAAGGCCTGCCGAAAGTCTCTGGCCATGTGATCCACGCTCTTACATAGCGAGCACTTACTCCTCTCCTTGACTCCCTTCACCTTACACCCTGCTACTTTGTGTCCCTTCGCCCCACATCCAAAGCATCGGCCCTCCTCTCTACCCTCTACAATAGTTACCCTGTTCCACCCCAATCTAATCTCCCTTTTTCCCAGTAAGGCTTCCGCTTGTTCCCATTCCGCCTTCACCACCGCCATTTTCATCCCGTTTCTCTCCCTTACCACTTTAATCACCTTTGTCTCTTTCCCTCTCCGTCACCTCTCCCACGCCACCATCTTCTTCAGCACCTCCACCTCTACCTGCTCAAGCCTGTGGAGTCCAATGCTGTCCGCGCTCCCCACTTCACCAAACAGCCGACTCATCAGCTCGATCACCTTCTTCTCATCCCTACAATCTTCCTCCATCCGACAGATCAACTCCTTCGTCTTCACCCTTACCCCATTCCTTTCGGTAATGCGTACTTCCTTGACCCACTCCATTTCCTCTCCTTTTCCTCCAAGCATCGGGTATCTATCCCTAAACATCCTCTGTATCTCCTTCTCCATTCCACTGTCTTTCTTGGTCACCCATACCACCTTTACCTTATCATCTCCTATCATTGGATTTCCCACCTTCACCTCTAGTTCCTCCCCGTTTTTACCATCCCAGTCCCTATTTATAACCTCCTTCCATCCTTCCCGGTCCCTTTGCCCTTTGCCCCTTCATTGTCGCACCATAGTTGCATCGGATAAAATGATTTATCAAGCATAATATTTAGGAAACTATTCACCGCAACTAATTCTTGACAACCTTCGCTCATAGTGACATATTCAGCTTGACAAGTGGATAAAGAAACATAATTCTGCTTGTGTGTTCTTCAAGTTATAGTGTCACCGTATAGCTGGACAACATAGCCACATGTCGTTAAGGAGCCTTTACCTCATCCGAATATGCTTGCATATCGTCTCGTTTTGATGAATAAGTCAACCCTAGAGGTATCTGGACGAGTCGCGTCTGCTAGATACAAGAGGCTACCTACCGCTTCACTGTATAGAATATTATCACTCGTAATAACTCATTCATTCAATCTATTTCTCTAAATTTCCGATCTCTATTAGCCAGTTTAGCAGTGATCATAGGTGTTCTTTTGGCATGAGCATCGCTCATCTCGAATTTAGCGAGTATTTTGTCAACGTAACTAAGAACTATAGTTCGTTTTTCACGGTCCCTTTTGACAAAAATACCTAGAAATTTTTTTGGTTCACCTAGGTCAGTCATTTCAAATTCACTCTTCAATGCGTTTTTCACTTCGTTCAATTTACTCTCATCGTTAGCTGCTATTAATATATCGTCCACGTATAGAAGCAAAACTAAAAGCTTTCTATCATTTCGCCAGGTAAATAAACATGGTTCTGTACTGCTAGTTTTTAAACCGGTTCTCAAAGCTACTTCGATAAATCTTTTGTTCCATCTTTTAGGACTTATCTTCAAACCACACAAGGTTCGTTTAATTTTGCAAATTTTGTTTTCTTTATCCTTTTTAGGTATTTGTACACCATGAGGAATTTCCATAAAAATCTCTTCATCTATCGTTCCGTTCAAAAATGCTGTTTTAACATCTAATTGACACACAATTAAATCGGGCTTATTTATTATGGAAATAACGGATCGTACAAGAGGTAATCTAGAAACTGGTGCATAGGTTTCTTTCAACTCATAAATGTTGTTGTCTTTGAATCCTCTGATTACTAATCTAGCTTTGAATTTTATGTTACCATATTTTTCAATTTTTCTCTTAAATAACCAACGTGAGTCAATAATATTAGCCTTTTCCCGTCCGTCGTAGCTTTAGGCCTTTGGGCAATTTCCCATACTTCGTTTTTAATCATTGACTTTAATTCGCTGTCAATCGCTTCTTTCCAGGACATCACTTCATTAGATTGCATTGCTTGTTTATATGAATTAGGGTCTTGCTTTATTGTGGCCAACAGCGCATAATAGATTTCGTCTTCGAGATTTTCTATTTTGTTATCGTACACATCGTTAAATTTAGCGGCTAACATGAGTTTACCCATTTTACCCAAGTTTTTCATCAAAAATTGTCTCTCGTAATTTTTTATTTTCGGGAAATTTCTTTTGTAGACATTTGAGATAGCGTAAAGATGCATGACCTAGTCTGACATGCCAGAGCACTGCTTTGTTATTTCTCTTGAATTTCATTTATTTTTCATCCAATGACGATTCATTTTCCGTGATCTCAATAATTGGCAATTCGTCGATATCGTTTAATTTTCTACTATCTACTACTATAGTAGTATCAAAATTCGAATGTTCATAAATTATTTTTTTTATTCTTAATTTCCTCGTCAATCTTTCCATTACCTTCGTTCAACGTATCGTTATCTAATTTCTTCAGTTTTATTGGACATTCAGATATTTCACTACCATATTCTATCTCTTTGTTTTCTAAATCATCATTAGGTATTTGAATTTAAATTTGGTATTAAATTTTCACGCATCGCTACACTTCTTGTTTTATATCTCGTCTCGTTTACAGTTATTGCAGTATTTTCCGTTAAATATGCTACAATTCGTTTATTAGATATTTTCTCCCTATCACTTGTTTCGTTAAGTCTATTTTTATTAATTTCGAGCTCAATAATCCAGTAAGGTCTATTGTATACACCCGTTATAAACGAATCGTTAGAATTTGGATTAAAAATGTCCATTCTTTTGTTATCCAAATAGATGCTCAGTCCCATTTCAGCGAATTTCCTTAATGACAGTAAATTATCTGAAAGAGCCTTAGCATAAATTACGTCATCCATTTTAAAAATCTGACCGTTATCTAAAGTTATTAATGACTCAACAATTTCCCTAAATGTTCTGAAAATTATTTTGTAATCTGTTCTGTAGCACCGGAATCTGCCAAAAATCTTGCTACTAGTTTACCTTGATCACGCTCGCTTTCATATTCATTAATCGTTTTATTCATATCAATAATATTTAGGTTGTGTACTTAACAATTGTTTGATAATACAATTTTATCGTTTAGAAGTACCTTACTTTTGTTTGTCTTTGGGTCACCTGGCTTCGTGTTTGCGTTTTTATGTTGCTTAGATTGGCTTGGCTTTCTATTAAAGCTTTTGTAGTTACCTCGACATCGTTGGTTGTAGAATCTCGTTTTTTTTATTCATGATCCCTTGAATTGTCACCGTTCTTTCGCTTCAGAAATTGTTGTTTGTCTCTACAGAAATCTTGGAAATTTCTATGTCTGTAGTTACCTCTCGTGAAATTTCGGTTTCGTCCAAGCGATGCGCTACGCTCTTTATTCAGTCGTACAGTTCGTACTTGGCAGTCGTTAGCTGTGTAAATCGTAAGCATGTGGTAGCATTTTCGCAGACCAGTTCCTTTATAACGACAATCACGACTGTGATGTCCATAGTCGTCACACTCGAAGCATCGATCTTTCGGATCCCGCTTGATTGCCAGCGCAGCTTTTGTTTCTGTACCCGTTTGGTTTTTATTGGCTTCCGCCTGTATTAAAAACTTTTTGAGTTCTTCGTTACTTAAACCTTGACCCGTCGTCTTTTTTGTTACAAACTCAATTGATTGCACATCGGGAGCTGTGGCCAATGTGTTATTCGTGCCAGCTTCGAACAACTTCCTCAAATTTCTCACAGAAATCTGAAGAGGTTTCCTTACCCGGTACGTTTTGTAGGCTATATAACTGTTTTCTAATCATAACCGTTGTCATATTTGTTTCGAATCGTTTTTTGTTACAAACTCAATTGATTGCACATCGGGAGCTGTAGCCATGATCGTATTATAAAAGGCGTCTCGTTTCTCTTCTTCTGACAAAGAATTCGTACCAGAAACGTTTTCATAGCTTCGAACAACCTCCTCAAATTTCTCACAGAAATCTGAAGAGGTTTCCTTGCCCGGTATGTATTGTAGGCTATATAACTGTTTTCTAATCATAACCGTTGTCATATTTGTTTCGAATCGTTTCAGTTCTTTTATTTTAGCCAGAATTTCAACTGGATTTTTCAAGTGAATGACCTTATAATGATAGTAGTGGTCAAGTCGATTGATAAGAATGTCTCTGACTTTAAATATATGTTTTTCAGTCGTCGTTTCGTCAAAGGTTTGACTCTGAATAACGTTCGAGTCGATTATATATAATAATTCCTTTGATCCAAGCTCCGTGGAGAAATAGTCATAGAAATGCTCAAATTTAATTTGAGCCGTCAGCTTATAGTACCATCGAGTGCCCGAATCTTTACTTTTTATTTCTAGTTTAATAGCCTCCTTCACTTCGTTAATGATTGAGTTAGTTTCGTCATTTTTCCTCGTTAGTTTGTCTGCTCCAGGGCAGTTTAGCTCCCGTCGTATCAGCTATGAAATTTTATTTTCCATTCATCGCACAACCGATAGTTGTTACAGTTACCGTTTGTCGCGTGTTTCAGCACAAACTCGTCAAGCCTTTTTGCTTGAGTGTCTAGATTTTGTTGCTGTCTTTTCAAGTCGTTTAACATTTCTTGCTGCAAAGTTCCGAGGCTTTTAACAGTATTTACAACACCGTTCAACATCTAACTTTGCTGTGTCATAAGTTTATTGGTAGCTTCGCAGAACTGTGTAATAATCGTTAGCGCATCGTTAGTTTTCGCATCGTTGACTGTTTCCGGCACATTGATGACCAGAGCGGGAAGAACAGAGCCATTCCCAGATGAGTCTGCCTCAGTCGTTCCGTTTTCGTTCACTTCGCTTAACTCGTTCGATCGTCTCCTCGTACTGTCGTTCAATCGTACATTCCTGATCGTATCGTCCATGTCGTTAAGCAGATATCATCTTCTTCCTGTTGGCTTGTGGCTTTTGGCATCGTCAAAGTCTTGCCTGCCTTTTCCTGGCTACTCGTTCGCACGTTCAGTAGCTTCCGTTCTTCTTCTGAAAAGTTATTTTCAGAAATTAGTTTTTATGGATGCCAAAACCTGTTACTCTAGCCCGGTTCACTGAACATCAAGTATGGCCAAGCTGAGACGAGTCAGCTTATATACATCCGAACATCAGGATTGCACATATACAGACCCTAGTCACCTAAATAATAGCTGAGTACACAGTATGAAGTATTATATTGGTGAACCAACATGACAGTAAGATCCAAATAATTTTAATATTGGCTTTAAAAAATTTAGACATTCAATGTGTGAAATATACACACATTCAGAAATTTACTAATGCAAAAACACACCTGCTTCATACTCAAGGCCTGACTGAGTCTTGAGAACGGCATTGCATCCGGAGATCGTTATAGTTATCTCTTCGTATGGGTGATTTTGGTTAAACTTATTTTCAAATTTAGTCATCAAGTTCTCAAATACTTGATCTGTCGTTTCTACTACAAAATCAAGAAGGTTATCAATACAAAATACAATAACTGATCAGTATATTTTTATTTTAGTTGATTGTTTGAAAAACTCAAGTCTTTAGGCTATAGCATTATGCCGGTACAGCAAGAGCATTGAGCAGGAAAGCTAAGAGCCCTCATTGAACGCTTCGTTAGGTCGACCAAAATTGTTATTTACTTATATAAATATATGCATTTTTTTTTTCTTTTTTAAACAAACAAACATTAAATTTGAGACACAAAGCCGGTCTCTTTTGTGTGTACGTCTTTCGTATACATGCGGCACCCTGTCGCCACCCTGACCAACATATCCGCTGCACCCCTTCACATTGTGTCAGCTAGCTAATTTCCCACTTTTTGGGCCTCTCGTTGATTCAATGATTGTCACTCGTATTTCTTTTTTCTCTCAATCTCGTTTATCCTTATTGTGTAATTATTCATTACTGTGCTAAACAAATACCTACTTTATGGTTTATGATATAAACATCATCAAATTTCAACTAACATTTAAAAAATAATCAAATATTTAAATAGATCATTTTAGTTAAAGAGTCATGTATAAAAAAATATAATGTATAATTTAAATCTCCGTTTATGCTATCCGTTATTAAAACATTCTATAAAAATCCGTTTTTATCTGTCACTCGCTTTATTTAAGCAATATTGCTACGCACGTTTCTTTTAAATTAAAGACTCTATTATTAAATTGAAATAATTTTGCTTTGCAGTTCGTTAATGAATTAATTCTTTTACAATTTGTAGTCTTTCATATTGTTAAATAAAAATTTCTACTTACTTGCGGAATTAACATCATTTTGCATGTGGTCATCCATTATCACGTGGTTCTTTTTAACTTGTTGAAATTTTGACTCATAGCAATAGCATAGGTGCAATTCCAACAATAACCTTAATTTTTCAACTGATTTTGTCATAAAATTCCCGTTGTTCATCTATGTATAAAATGAAGTCCTCTCTCAAGAAAAAAAGAACTGACAATTTCAAGTGAGGTGAAGAGAAAATTCTCATTTCATTGGTGAAAGAATACCACATCGTGAAAACTGTTGCAGTCACCAGTTCACAAAAATTGAGAGCATGGGAAATCATTTCCAAAAAATCAAATCTCCATCGTCAGTTACATCTTGCATAATTTACGTAGTAATATGAAAGTAATTTACAATATAAACCATTCCAGAACACTATAACAGATCGCTCATATTATGCTGGATGTCAACAGAATCGATGAGTTAGGGTTGAACCTTGTGTTTTCTGGTGTTATTTCCATAAACTTGTAGCAAATATGTCTCGAAGTACCTACGTATTATTTATCTCTAAGAGGTAATATCAAGTGCCAGTACGATGAAAAAATTCGGATTAGGTATAGACAATATCGAACCTTACGCCCTTTCGACCAATGAACTTTCTTTGCAACCTTTTGAACTACCCAATTTAATAGTAATGGATTTGGTGAACTATTTAATTTTATCTCCTAGTTTTTACACTGGTGCACAGTTTAAAGCTTGTAAAAGCCTACAAATACTTGGTACGAATTGAGTTCAATCTTGGGGATATCAGCTAAGCAAATCAATGATGATGTCCCCTCGCTTCGTTAAAACAGACGAAAATCGAAAAAAAGATACCTTTAAGAACTAATTGTTAATTAAAGTCTAACTATTGTCCGTTGTTTACCTGTAAACAATGAAAACTAAATAGAATGTGTGCCATCCAGCACAATATGGCCAACCTGTCAGTGACGTCATTCTGGAATAGTCTATTCAGATGTCAAAATGTTCTGCAATTAGGCAATCCAGCTCACGTGACCTAATATGGTCGTCCAGGGCAAACAATTTGGACCGTTGGTCAGTTTTTTTTGTCTATTGAATGGTAAACAGTGTTCACGAATTTTTTCGTCGATTTTTTTATTGTGTTATATAATGTAAATTGACTTTGTGTTTCTTTGAAAACCTTCATTGGATTTTAACCACATTTGAGAAATGGATGAACTCCTAGATAAGTATATAAATAGTTATTTGGTATTTTCACACAGTTTTTGCACCAAAGTGCAGATGAACGCTTTCAAAAGTTTACATGCCTACAAATATTAAATATTCTGAATTTGGCTTTGTGCTGAAACTTTAGTCAATGTTTTTGTTTTAGTGGACAAGGAAATATTTTAGTTTATCATTTTGAATGTTATATTAGCAATATCCTATATAGGAAAAAAAGTAGGTGAGAAACCCTACAATATGAAGAGGAAGTTTCCATAGATTAATAAGAATAGCTACGTCAAGAGATAGTTTAAAATTTTATTGAAAGCATACACTCATCCCATGCAGAAGTTTGACGAGCTAGCAAAGTTCTTTTTTGTAATTATGTTGATGGTGGTAGACCAATTAATTATATTGTGTGATCAAGTAAATGATAAAATGATTCCATTTTTATTGCGTAAATTCAAAAACTGTTTCCTACGACTCATATGGTATTGCAGTGTGTTTGAAAGGAGTTAAATTTTTTGGAATGTAATTCAATTGAATGAAAATTATTTTTTAGTTTAATACATATAATAATCGCCTATTTGAGTTACCCATGTAATATTAACGTTGGAATTATTTTATTTTATGTTCTCATTTTATTGCTTAAGTTTTTAGAATACGTTGTTCATAAAATTATAGCAATTTTTCTTGACAATAAAGCATATTCATATCTCTAGCTTATTTAAATACAAAGAGATATAGTAATGAAACTAATCTAACGAAAAATGAATGGTTTTATGTAGGCACAACTTAACCAAAAGTTGGTACAAAATCCACATAATATGCAATACAAAAGTTTCATAAAATTAAACACTCTTATGTATACCAAAAGACCAAAACCATATTTGTGTTTGCCCGAGAAGCCATATTGAATTTTATTTGACAGGTCGCTGGATTGCCTAATAACACAATGCTGTTAATCAAACAAAATGTCAAAAGATTTATAGGTTGTAATCGGTTAATTATCTCTTCAAACCACCGAATTCCTGAGATTAGTTCTAACCAGTGTTAAGCTAGGTTTATCCCATGAACCTTCTGAAATAGAATTGGCAAACCTGGTTCAATCGATATCGCTGGATTATCCTCGAGGAACAGACGGCGGCCCTAAATTAAATTAATAATATTTGGTGTTGGATAGTGCTGTCTCAATTGTAGCTAAAATTAAATCCAACTTGGTTCTGGTAGACTTCGCGACCCTCGGAATTTTATGTTAATTTTAAATTTGTTTGATAGCTACCCTTAAATAAAGTAGATTAGAACAAAAATTTCGTTGGATCATTCAGAAATTACTTTAAAAATCACGAATTTAGTTCAAAAAATGATACTATTTAATGCTATTTACGATAAATATTTTCACTTCAAACTGTAAAGGTTATTATCTTTAACTAAATTTAAGTCTGTTTCACAAAAAAAACCGGAAGAAAATACTTTAATTTTGCCAATTTTCAGAAATATTTTGAAGTATATTATTTTCACTCGACACTTTTAGGTTATAAACCAACACACTCAAATCTTATGTCTAAGATACCTCACGATCACAAATCATGATTGTCCTGTGATCAGGTGATAGCTAAGCGGCGTTGTCAAATGGTGTTTATTTTCTTTTAGATTACAGGAATATATAAACATATAAAATGATTTGCATTTATAATAATAAAAATTGAAATATTAAGCATCCTAAGAATATAATGTTTATCTTAGATTTGCTTCATTTCTTACATTAAATGTAATAGTTTATAACAAACTTACTGCTGTACCTAATACAGTTTTATAGCAATATAGTGAATAATATATTAAATTAATTTATACATTATTCAATTATGTAGGCTAGGTTAGGTTAGGTTTGGTTAGGTTTATTTAGGTTTGGTTTGGTTTGGTTAGGTTAGGTTAGGTTTTGTTTGGTTAGGTTTTGTCTGGTTAGGTTTTGTTTGGTTGGGTTTTGTCTGGTTAGGTTTTGTTTGGTTAGGTTTGGTTAGGTTAGGTTTTGTTTGGTTAGGTTTTGTTTGGTTAGGTTTTGTTTGGTTAGGTTTGGTTAGGTTTGGTTAGGTTTGGTTAGGTTTGGTTAGGTTTGGTTAGGTTTGGTTAGGTTTGGTTAGGTTTGGTTAGGTTTGGTTAGGTTTGGTTAGGTTTGGTTTGTTTAGGTTTGGTTAGGTTAGGTTTGGTTAGGTTTGGTTAGGTTTGGTTAGGTTAGGTTTGGTTAGGTTTGGTTAGGTTTGGTTAGGTTTGGTTAGGTTTGGTTAGGTTTGGTTAGGTTTGGTTAGGTTTGGTTAGGTTTGGTTAGGTTTGGTTAGGTTTGGTTAGGTTTGGTTAGGTTTGGTTAGGTTTGGTTAGGTTTGGTTAGGTTTGGTTAGGTTTGGTTAGGTTTGGTTAGGTTTGGTTAGGTTTGGTTAGGTTTGGTTAGGTTTGGTTAGGTTTGGTTAGGTTTGGTTAGGTTTGGTTAGGTTTGGTTAGGTTTGGTTAGGTTTGGTTAGGTTTGGTTAGGTTTGGTTAGGTTTGGTTAGGTTTGGTTAGGTTTGGTTAGGTTTGGTTAGGTTTGGTTAGGTTTGGTTAGGTTTGGTTAGGTTTGGTTAGGTTTGGTTAGGTTTGGTTAGGTTTGGTTAGGTTTGGTTAGGTTTGGTTAGGTTTGGTTAGGTTTGGTTAGGTTTGGTTAGGTTTGGTTAGGTTTGGTTAGGTTTGGTTAGGTTTGGTTAGGTTTGGTTAGGTTTGGTTAGGTTTGGTTAGGTTTGGTTAGGTTTGGTTAGGTTTGGTTAGGTTTGGTTAGGTTTGGTTAGGTTTGGTTAGGTTTGGTTAGGTTTGGTTAGGTTTGGTTAGGTTTGGTTAGGTTTGGTTAGGTTTGGTTAGGTTTGGTTAGGTTTGGTTAGGTTTGGTTAGGTTTGGTTAGGTTTGGTTAGGTTTGGTTAGGTTTGGTTAGGTTTGGTTAGGTTTGGTTAGGTTTGGTTAGGTTTGGTTAGGTTTGGTTAGGTTTGGTTAGGTTTGGTTAGATTAGGTATCAACACGTCATACTTTCTACTACCGTTAAGATTACATTAGCCATAATCAAAAGCTCAATCTATATAGGTACATACATATTTATTAGCTTCCCCTTCTCGAAAAAATTACATATAATTTGTATTTCACATGAATTTTGAAAAAATTCATGTTGAATATAAAGTATTTAACTATTTTTCAAAGAAAATATTTGTCCAAATAGTGGTCATGGTGAAAAAATATTGTTTTTTGGATTATTCTCTATAAATTCTGAATCTTCCACAAATTTTTTAGTAAAAAACCTTGTGTAAAGCATTTCCAAGCCGTAACGAGTTACGGAAATGAGAACTGGCAGCATTGTTCAATCCACCATCTGATATCTAGACATAATTGTCAAAAATTGTCAAAATTTAAAAAAAATGGCGGATTTTTAGTACTTTCAATTGCGATTTTCTCTTTCAAAAGTACATGATCCAAGAATTTTTTTCTTTTAAAATGTTCTATAGAAATAGGGCTTTCTAATAAGAAAAAAATCGTTGCAAAATTCCGAGGGTCGCAAACCTTACCGGACCCTCCAACTTTCCTATATAATTTTGACTAGCATTCTAAAACTATCGTTATTTTGTACAAAATAGAACAAGTTTAAAGTATATATAAAAATTTACTGATTGATGCTGGAGCACAATAACTAATTATTTATCAGTATACGGATTAATTTGGATTCTGATCTATATCTGTTACGTCTTGAAATTTTTAAATGTCTGTTTTATCACCGTCACCAACCAAAAGTTGTTTCTCTTTTGTACCATCATTATACATCTCATGTACACTGGCTATCAATTCTTTCCACTCTTCATCGTCGCTAAAATCTGATAATTCTCCTAGAAGATCTTTCAAAGTAGTTGTTTTGTCCATTTTAATTGCATCAAATGGAAGCTCTTCTATAAATTTTTGAATATCTTCTATCGTAGGAAAGTCTTTCAGAGGTTCACGTTTTTTGGGTTTCGAACTACCAAACATCTTTTTGTAAATATATTTGTTGATAAAATAAATTGTTATAGCACCAGACAATATAACTATAATTTTCTTGTAATGTTTCTGGAAATGATTCAGTGCTCGGGACTTTGCGTCCATTTAATTTAGTAGAGATTTAAAAATGTTCCACAAAAAAATATTGATTTATATTAAAAAATGCATGAATTGTCAATGTCAGTTGGGACTTAATATGATATTTATAGGAAATATTAGTGTAGCCAACTTACATGTTTGCTTTAATTTGTTTCAGATGTAAAAACCCTTGTGCTAACCAGTGTGGTACAAATGCCAATTGCAATGCTCGACGTCATCTTGCAGTTTGTACCTGTCCTACAGGATATAATGGTGATGCGCTTATCCACTGTTATCCCAAATCATCTGAAGCTGCAGGAAGATATTAATAAAAAAGGAATTAACCATACAATTAGGAATTTAAAATTAATTTGTTTTTGTACTTTTATGTTTATAAATACTTATTTTCTTTTGTTTTTGAGATAAATGGAAACAAGTGATTTGTCGGGTTTTTGTTTTTATTTTTTTGTAGACCCATTTCAAATATTATCAAAAAACAGTTGACACTTCTTCATTGTCATTTTTTATTGCCTTGAACATTATGTCATCTAGTACATACCCATCTGACATTTCGGATTCCAACATTCATCATCAACTTAATTATTTTAAATACGGATATGTTTCTATTGTCAGTAGACAATCCAATGCAAAACCGTCAAGTTATACTTCAGGGTAGGAAATCGTTTAATGTCTGGTTAGGAATATGGCGGCATACATTTATTGGTTCTATCATCTACAATAGGGCATGCCCACCAACTGACAGTTAACAGTCGCCCGCAGGAAAAACAATAAACAATTATTTGGTTAGATTTGTATTTTTGTTGTTTTGTAGTGTTTTAATGATCCTTTCTATTATAAACAGTCAGATATATCTTTTAAAATACCTAAGCAATTAAAACAGTGTCGAAGAAAGCACCAACTCAAAATTAAATTAACTCAAACACGATCAAAATAACTATAAGAACCACGTGTTGTGCTTAGAACATAGAGAAATAGCATAGAACGCTTGTTTCAACTTCAGAGTCATCCGGGCGTGACGTCACGTGGACTTGCCCTATGGTGGTCTTACCCATCTAAAATACTTAGAGTTGGTACAAAATAATGGTCTGGATGCTTTGGAAGATGAACCACTCAATTTAATTGCTAAGATGCCCCCCCAGAAGTCCAGTCCAGATTTAAATTACAGGGCCTTATTTAAAACAATTATAATTATATTACGAGCTTGATGATGACTGGGAACGAAACAAATTCTCCAACCTAACTTAATTTATGATATGGTAACCACAATGAAATAAGTGATTTGAAAAGTTGAAAAATCCAGGACCGTATTTAATGTATTAGATGGCATAATGTTAAAGACAATAAAGAAGTGTCAACTGTTTTGTGATTTCTTTTTAAATGGCTCGACTCAACTATCTCAAATACAAAACAAAAATATTTGAAATCTGATCGCGTCTAATCATTGGGCAACTTTGCCACAATTTACCTGTTCCTCTCTCTTGCCGTTTTCGAGATCCCCATGAAACGCCTCGAATTTGGGACACACTATACAATCTGAGTTTAAGCAAAGTTTAAATTTGAAACTAGCTTAAAGGTGATATTTAGTACAATATAAAATTTAGACGTAAACCAAGTTTAACTTGACATATTTGACGTTTGTATTTAAGCCGCCGAATTTGGTAGCTTAAAGCAAATTTAGGGTTACTTAACCTCAAAAAACACATGCTTTTTAATATTTGTGAAATTCTTGTCGTGAAAATGAAAAGTTCAAGTGACGACAAGCACTTTGTAGAAATAATTGATATTTGATTAGGTGGTAGACAACGCCATCAAAATTATAGAGAAGGGATTAACCATTTTGAGAAAATAATAATGATTTTCTAGAAAGATTCAGATTTACAAAATAATGAACAAGTTTTATAATAAATCGGTAAGTTATAATATCGATTATCCTTTGAAACCTTTATTTGAAAAGGTTTATTAATTACAGAAACCAGGTTGTAACAGTAGAACAGAAAGTGCTCCTGACATTCAAGAGGTAGTTTTCTTCAGGTGGTGACTTTATGGGTATGGATAAAGGAATTGCAAGCCGGATAGTATGGGAAGTTGTAAGATCCATTGCAGGCCTCTACAACCAATTTATAAAATGCAATTTATCAGAAGAAATGAGAACTATTTCACAAGGCTTTTATAATGTTGCAAGATTTATGAAAAATTAAAATTTGAGACTTTCCTCAACAATAGTAGAATGTAGACTGAAAATAGGTTATGTGATTGTTTATCTTCTTAAAACTCAGAAGACTCAGTGCCCAAGGCAATACGCATGAATAGGGCAAGTCCACGTGACGTCATCTGACAGTCGCCCTGAGGTAATCAAGCGTTTTCAGCACAACACATGGTTTCTTATAGTTTATTTTGATCGTTTTCGAGTTTATTTGGATCTGATTTAGTGCTTTTTTCGACGTTGTTGTAATTGCTTTGATCTTCTTTGCTTTCTTTAAAAGTGTGCTAACGTAACTTTGCTGACTCAGCCAAAACGAAACTTTTATATATATTTTATATTGCTGCTAAGATATGATTTTTGTTACTTTCTGACTCCTATCCTCTATATGATTAGGTGATTATCTACTACCTGTAAATAGATATTCCCTACTTTCTTGTGCCAAAATATTATCCCTACCCTAAGTCGCTGTTATCGCATTCTTAGCATTTCCTTTACTAAGGTTTTAGATCATACACATTTAAAAATAATTTCTATTCATTTGATTTAGGTACATTCCAAAAAAAATGAAACTTTCAAACACTCTGCAATACCATGAGTCGCAGGGATCAAAATTTAGCCATTTCATCATTTACTTGATCACACAATACCATTTGTCTACATCATTATAAAAGAGAGCTTCTCTAGCTCGTCAAACTTCTGCATGGGATGCTTGCAATAAAATTTTGAACTATCTCTTGACGTAGCTATTCTTATTCATCCATGGAAACTTCCTCTACATGTTGCAGAGTTTCTCAGGTACTTTTTTTCCTATATAGGATATTGCTAATGTAACATTCAAAATGATAAACTCAAGTATTACCTTGTCCACTAAAACAAAAACATTGACTAAAGTAGATCCTACTTTCAGTACAAAGCCAAATTCAAAACATTTGTAGGTATGTAAACTGTTGAAAGCCTCCATCTGCCCTTTGGTGCAAAATCTGTGTGAAAATACCAAATAACTATTTATATCCATATCTAGGAGTCCATCCATTTTTCAAATGTAGTTAAAATCCAATGAAGGTTTCCAAAGAAACACAAAGTCAAACCACAGCGTATACATTATATAAAACACACTAATAAAATGGACCAAAACATTATTGAGCACTATTGTTATAAATGAAACTAACTGTTTCTAATTAATTCCACTATTTAATAAAAAAATTATGAAAGGATATTGATAATTATTTCGATATTGACATATCATCGTCAGAATGACAGAAGTTACATTTTATGTGATACCTACTACCTACATCAAGTAGGTATCACATAAAATGTAACTTCTGTCATTCTGACGATGATATGTCAATATCGAAATAATTATCAATATCCTTTCATAATTTTCATAATTTTTTCATTAAATAGTGGAATTAATTAGAAACAGTTTCATTTATAACAATAATATGAGTAGATTCCACAAAGTAAGGGTCCAAACAGTAAATTCAATTATTGAGCACTGTTTACCATTGAATAGACAATACAGAACTGACCAGCTGTCCAAATTGTTTGCCCTGGACGGCCATATTAGGACAGTGGATCTGGATTACCTAATAACACTATAATGTTTATTAAACAAAATGTCATGGGATTTATAGGTTAGAATCGATAACTTATCTCTTCAAACCACCGAATTCATGAGATTAGTTTGAATTAGTGTTAAACTAGGTTTATCGCATAAACCTAGGGCCGCGGTTATACAATCACAGCTTAAGAGCAGGATTAAATAAGCCTCCCTTAACTTCAAACTCAGCTTGATAAACGTTGGCTGTTGTATATATAGTTCATATAACACCCTTTTTGGTGTGCGTCATCGTTTGTGACGTATATCCGGGTTTTGGGTATGTCGATATTTAGTTTGTTATTTTGACATATAGCTAACCTTTAATTCGATAAATAAAATCATCAGTATCGTATTCAGCCAAATTCGAAAAGGCTATGAAATTAGTAATACTTGGGATATGAAAACACTGCAAAGTAAAACAAATTGTATATTTAATTTACATATTAAAATAATTCAATATTAGTAAATATAGTCCTGCATTTGAATAAATAAAATGCTAACAATAAGATCAATATTCATTTTTCATAAATAATAATTTACCGTAAACAACAAAGTACAGACCTGACGAGAACTGTCAGTTGGACATTGGAAAAATACGTAAGACACGAAAGGAACGTCTGCATAGTATTTTGAACGATGTAATTTCGCCCGATTGATAGGTCGCGTTTGCGCGTAATCTAAACATCAACCAATCAAATTTTTGTAAGTCAAAGATTAGGGTTAACGTTTGTACTACGTTTAAACGGTTCATTATTGTGATATTTTGATTAGGATTAATCACAGACCTGCCTTTTTTTCCATTTCTTCCAACGTAATGTGTTAGAAAGACATTAACAATCAATGACGCACGCCAAGAAGGGTATTATATGAACTTTACTATAGTTCATACAACAGCCTTTTTGGTGTGCGTCATCGTTTGTGACGTATATCCGGGTTTTGGGTATGTCGATATTTAATTTGTTATTTTGACATATAGCTAACCTTTAATTTGATAAATAAAATCATCAGGATCGTATTCAGCCAAATTCGAAAAGGCTATGAAATTAGTAATACTTGGGATATGAAAACACTGCAAAGTAAAACAAATTGTATATTTAATTTACATATTAAAATAATTTAATATTAGTAAATATAGTCCTGCATTTGAATAAATAAAATGCTAACAATAAGATCAATATTCATTTTTCATAAATAATAATTTACCGTAAACAACAAAGTACAGACCTGACGAGAACTGCCAGTTGGACATTGGAAAAATACGTAAGACACATTGCCGCTACGAAAGGAACGCCTGCATAGTATTTTGAACGATGTAATTTCGCTCGATTGATAGGTCGCGTTTGCGCGTAATCTAAAAATCAACCAATCAAATTTTTGTAAGTCAAAGATTAGGGTTAACGTTTGTACTACGTTTAAACGGTTCATTATTGTGATATTTTGATTAGGATTAATCACAGACCTGCCTTTTTTTCCATTTCTTTCTACGTAATGTGTTAGAAAGACATTAACAATCAATGACGCACACCAAGAAGGGTATTATAGTAAAATTAATACCTATTTAGAGGTACCAGCCGTTTTAGTAACTTAACGTATGCGGCTTCTTGAACCATCTGACATTAACATGAAATCAAAATTTGACGTAACTTCAAAAACGTGACATCTAATAAATTAGTTACGACGTTCATTTTTGTTGGTAATTTTTTGTTTCAACCGATTTATTAATAATAAATAAGGATGGTCTTATTCTAAATGGGTATAAAATTTACTATATATGAACTTTATCAGATTTTAGGAGAGCTCAACAAAGTGCGGCTAAGAGAAAAATTTTTAGGTGGTTAGTCAGTGTAGGTCAAAAGGGCATGTCCACTAGCTGACAAGTTGACAATAATGACGTTCACCCGCAGGGTAAACAAATATTTGGTTATATTTTAGATTTGTATTTTGGTTGTTTTGTATTGTTTTAATGATCCTTCCTATTATAAAAAGTCAGATGTAGCTTCTTGAATTGCCTAGATTTTGTTGAGTATTTGGTTGTGGTAGTAATTATTTCTGGAGGATGAAATATCCTTTCATAAATTTTCATTTATATTATACAACAATCGGAGGCGATAACAGCGACTTCCCCACTTCTAACCACTAACCAAAATTCTATATTGACAAAAAACCATCTCGGTTTTGTAGTTATTTACTTAATTACAGTTACCTGTGAAAAATTGTTATATTTTAGTAAAGCGTGTTATCAATAGAAGTCAAAGATAATACTTTCATACAATAAATTATAATGCCTTACAAAGTTTTTGAAAATTATTTTTCAAAGAACACACCGTTCACTAAGAAGCAACAACTACTTCTCGGGCTATATGCCCCGACAGACATTGAATTGCACTTCTAAGTTAAACGGGGTTGGTATATCTTCAAGATATAACCAACCATTCTAGTTTGAAATTAGAAGGGACAGCATCACTTGTAGACCGGTTTCGGCGTATTTGCGCCTCATCAGTACAAGGTAGATTCTATCGGTTCAGAAGTCCTGAGAGCATAATCCTGGACTGGAGACAACGTTGAAACCACATCAATACACCAACCTTGGTATAGTTTGGCAAACATATCTGAAGCTACGCGGCATCGGTAAGGGGCGAGGAAACATGGCCGATATCTGTCATAAACGTACCAGTGGCTTACTACTTACTTACTTACCTATAAACATTAGCAATCACCTCTCTAGTTTGGCTATGAAGTGTCTTTCCGCGAGTATATTGATTCATTTTTAAAAAATGAAAAAACACAAAGCACTACACTATTCAAAATCACAAAAAAGTTTATTGATAGTAAGCACAAAATACAAAAGTTTAAGATACCAAGTAAAACTGAAAATACAAAGGTAAACACTGACAATACCAACGCCACTGGATAATCAATATCAGTCAATTGTCGAAGTGAGAGGGAAAAACACACGCACTCGCTTGCCAATAGGAAGTCAGGTGGTTACTTAGCAACGGAGGTTCGATAAATATTGAAGGAAACTCATAACATGTTTGGAAAAGTGTTCATCTTTTAATATTCAGAAATTGAAAAAAATAATGTTAATAGACAAAATCCAATGAAACAAGTACATTAAAGAACTAACGTTTAATCATTATTGACATATTGTTAATAATAAAAAGTCCATTTTCTAATTATTATCACTACATACTTAGCACTTTAGCTTTTTCATAGTTAAACGTGACAGTATCGAATGTTTTCGACCACATTCCTTTCACAGCTTCAGTTAAGTTTGCCAAACTATAAAGGAAATGCTGAGAATGCGATAACAGCGACTTCCCCACATCTAACCACAAACCAAAATTCTATATTGACAAAAAACCATCTCGGTTTTGTAGTTATTTACTTAGTTACATGTATAATGAATTGTTAACTTGTAATAAAATAGAAAACTGCTCTTATTAATTTGAAAAATTGATTAATTGATTTATTGAATAAACTTTGACATTACATTTTTTTTGTTGACAAGCTATTCTATGTTTACAAACTTGATATTTTGTTGTTATGACAAATTGAAACATTACCGGTTTTCATTAAATTCGTTAAAAATAAGTAACTAGGATTAAAAAACATCGAAAATTAAACATAGCCCCCCTTGGAGGGAACCTTCAAATTTACACTTTTGCGAAATAGTTCATAAAATTGTCAACGTAATTAAAACACAAAAACGAACACTCTTCCAGTTCCTTCTGTTTTAAATGAGAAGTTTGTAACAAATTATCTTCATCCTGGATGGGAAGTAGACATAAGTCTCGTATAGGTCACTTGATAGTTCCTTGAGAAGTTTTGATGTCTACTACTCTGGAAATTTTGTCTTTTCCAGGATAAAGCTTCAATATTCTGCCAATATTCCAATTGAATGATGACTGGTGTGGGTGCTTCACTAAAACTAAAAGGTACCCACATCAATAGGTGTTGGGTTTTCACGCCATTTGTTTTGATTGTGCAATTGTGTGACATATTCTTTGAAAAACCTGTTCCAAAATTCTTGCTGTAGCTGATGTATAAATTATAGTCTTGGTAATCTGTTACACGGTATATCTTACTGTTCTAATTCTGGTGAAGCAGTAATGTAGCGTCCAATGAGAAAATGGGATGGAGAAATAGGAAGGAGATCGTTGGGATGATTAAACAATGTGCATAAGGGTCTAGAGTTGAGAATTCCTTCAATTTGTATTAGTAATGTATTAAATTCCTCAAATGTTGCAACATTGCCTTTTAAAATTCTTTTCAAATGGAATTTCGTGCTTTTTACCGAAGCTTCCCACAAACCTCCAAAATTTGGGCTATAAGGGCTATAATGCCAAACGAAACCTTCATTTGAAGCAAACTCTAATATAGTATTTTGAGAGCGATATAAAAATTGGCCAATGTCTTTAAGTTGGTTATGAGCTCCAATAAACGTTGAGCCATTATCAGGAAAGAAAATGTTCACTTGAGTGCACTAACTAGCTCCAAGTGAATTGATTTTATCCCGTCTGGGGGCGGGTCCCCTCAGAAGAATACCTACTCCCAGGGTATAGCCCACCTGTCGTAAAAGGCGACTAACAGGTTAGATTCCCAGGAATTACTACTACTACTACTACCCAGGACTCCCAGGAATCTAGAGGAGTAAACCTCGATAAAAAACCAGCAACATAGGGGTAGGCAGCTATGTTGTGGTGTAATGTAGGCAACGGAAGCCACTGCGTCCGGAGGCAACAGTGAGAAAAAGCCTAGAGGAGTAAACCTCGATAAAACAATCCGTAATCTAAGTTGTTAGCTACCGTGGCAATGGATGAATGGCTGCGCGAAAGTCAGTCAGAAACGGTGCCTCCGGGATACCTGGTGACCCCCCGGAGTAACCAGCCTTACCACCACAAGCGGGGCTCTATGGTGGTGGACATTCAATTCCCTAGCTACTCGTGGGATGGAATATGGATAAAGGACAAGAAGAAATAGAACAGGAGGTGATGGATGAAGGTAGGCAAGACATTTTTGGTAGATCGAGGAAAGTAAAACGAACGCCTGATAAGGCGGGGGAGACGAGCGGGTGGAGTGATACTGGGGTGAAGAGAAAGGAAGTATCGCCGTTGGAAGACAAGGAACAGAAGAGGAAACTGAAAGAGAAAGGAATGAAGGAAGTGGAGAATGGGTCGGAAGAAGAAAGGGAGAGTGTAGAGAGATTGAAAGATATGGTAAGGCGGCTGGAGGAGAGGGTGGAAAGGCTGGAGGAGGAGAAGGCAGCGGCAGAGGGGCGAGTCAGGGAATTGGAGAGTTTGAGGTGGGAGGACGATAGGAAGGAGATAATGCAAACACGATGGGAGGTGGGGCAAAGAGACTGGGAAGGTTGGAAGGAGGTTAGAGGTAGGGACTGGGATGGTAAAAAGGGGGAGGGAATAGAGGTGAAGGTGGGAAATCCTTTGATAGGAGATAAGAAGGTAAAGGTGGTATGGGTGACCAAGGAAGACAGTGGTATGGAGGAGGAGATACAGAGGATGTTTAGGGATAGGTACCCGATGCTAGGAGGGAAAGGAGAGGAAATGGAGTGGGTCAAGGAGGAACGCACTACGGAAAGGAATGGGGTAAGGGTGAAAACTGAGGAGTTGATCTGTTGGATGGAGGGAGATTCTAGGGATGAGAAGAAGGTGTTCGAGCTGATGAGTCGGCTGCTTAGGGAAGTGGGGAGCGGGGACAGCAATGGACTTCACAAGCTTGAGCAGGTAGAGGTGGAGGTGCTGAAGAAGATGGTGGCGTGGGTGAGAGGTGACGGAGAGGTGGCGGAGGTAACAATCTATACAGATAGGGAAAAGGAAAAGGAGGGTAGGAATGGGGCGATAATCCTGGAGGATATCGGGTAGGTTGATCAGGAGGGGATCGAGAGGATTAAGAAGGGGTTGGGTGAGATGAAAGGGGAGTGGATGGATAGACTCAGAGTCTCAAGAAATAGGGAGGTGGTTATAGAGGCAAAGAAGAGGGTTGAGGTGAGGGGAATTCTGGAGGAGGTGGAAAGGGTGACAGGAGCTAGGGTGGTGGAAGCGGGGAGGGGAACAAAGACCCGTGGATGAAAGATGAAGTGGTGAGGGTGAAAATAGAGAAATTGATTGGGAAAGAGACAAAAGTGGTTAAAGTGGTAAGGGAGAGGAACGGGATGAAAATGGCGGTGGTGAAGTCGGAATGGGAGAAAGCGGAAGCCTTACTGGGGAAAAGGGAGATTAGATTGGGGTGGACTAGGGTAACTATTGTAGAGGGTAGGGAGGAGGGCAGATGCTTTGGATGTGGGGTGAAGGGGCACAAAGTAGCAGGGTGTAAGGTGAAGGGAGTCAAGGAGAGGACAGGACAGTACAGGACAGTGGGTGGACTGGCAGCAGCGGTGCTGGCAAGGTCCTACCTATTGGACGTGATGGCCAGAGCTAGGAACAAACGCTGGAGGGGTGCGAGCAGAGAGGAAGTACAGGAATGGATGGAGGAGGAAATGGAGAGAAGTTGGGAGGAGTATGAGGGCGCACTAAAAGGAGCGATTGGATGGACGCACATTCTTTCTTCCTGCGCACTTTATAAGAGTTTACTCTCCTAGGAGCTCCCACTGTTAGTGAATAGACACCGATTCCACTCGCAAAAGTAGGAAATATCGCTGGTAAGAGAGGGAATTTCGAATCTTGCTTGGATGTTTATAACTGTGAAAAAGCAAAATCTTTCAGTTTTTTATTTTTTTTACATTGGTACTTAGAATTTTTTTTAATTCTTCTAATCAATGGGGGGGGCTACGTCCCCAATAACCTCCCTCGTTACGCCTATGTCCCCTTGGGGATGAGTCCAACACTGTTTGGGTCCAGGACCCATTCGAACATGAATTTCCCATCTCGGCCCAAAAAAAAAAGTGAATTGATTTTGTAGAGAAACAAACAGAAAAGTAAACATATATAAGCCTTAGTAATTTTATTACCTCGACCGATTCTGTCTGCTACCTGAAATGGACCAGCATAATCTATGCCTGTGTACTGAAACGGGAATGACTGAGTAACTCGATTGCTAGGAAGATTTGACATAGGCGCGTTACAAAAATCTGGTTTTATCTTAAAACATGCATACTTATATTGTCTGAATCGAACAAGTATATCGAAAATATTATTTTGTATTCTTGGACCTATATAATGTAGATCATTTAAGGACCAGCCACTCGTAGTTTTAAAATTTCCATCAAAAACAACACGTAATTTTGTTCTGAGGCTTAATTCTTTGTATACACAATGATGTGGTAAAAAATATATTTGCGATTCTGTATAATTGGTTGGTTACATCTTGTGAATAATCGAGTTCCTTATATTCATCAATAAATATATAGGGGCTTCGAATTCTTCTTATTTTCTAATGCATAAAAACGTTTTACTGCAATATCGAAAGAATCTTGTAGTAGGTTTGGAGAATATTTGAAAGGAATTTTAACAATAAATTTGCCACTAAATGATCTGGAAGTAGTATCTTTGAACAATGTTTCACATTCAAGGTCGTCTTTGGTTAGATGTGGGGAAGCCGCTGTTATCCCATTCTTAGCATTTCCTCTACTGAGGTTGGTGTATTGATATTGATGTGGTTTCAACGTTGTCTCCAGCAGTGGCGGATCCAAGGGGGGGGCCATGCCCCCCCCTAGCTGTCAAAATACAAGTTACGAACGATTAATGTTATAAGTAACTTAAACATTTTGTAACGTGGTATACCACCTACTTATATACACTGTGTTCATTTGAAAAGGACCCACCCTTAATATTTCAAAAATGGGACATATTAGAAGGAAATGCCGAAACACGTCAACTTTTAACTTGAGGGGGACACTTTTTGGCGCTAATGTCATAAACGTCAGATTCACCCCCTCCCTACTGGAGACACCCCTTACATTATTTCAAATGGCATCAGGTATCAAGCCATACCTCATTTAAAAGGTCTGGTAAATCTCTATTCAATCATTTTGTTTTGCCTTTGATACCAGCCTTCCATTATTATTTAATCGTTGTTTAAAATTGGCTCTTTTTCAACTTTTCGTATGCCCCCGTATTGTGTTATGATGGAAAGACTCTTTGAAGAATAAAAAATTCCCAAATAGTAAAAAGACAACTGTTAACAAGAAAAAACTGCTATTTAATCATGTGGTCAAAGTGACCACCGTTAACATTCAGGCAATAAAAGTTGAAAAAGAGCCAATTTCAAACAACGATTAAATAACAATGGAAGGCTGGTATCAAAGGCAAAACAAAATGATTGGATAGAGATTTACCAGACCTTTTTAATGAGGTGTGACTTGATACCTAATGCCATTTGAAAAAATGTAAGGGGTGTCTCCAGTAGGGAGGGGGTGAATCTGACGTTTAAGACATTAGCGCCAAAAAGTGTCCCCCTCGAGTTAAAAGTTGACGTGTTTCGGCATTTCTTTCTAATATGTCCCATTTTTGAAATATTAAGGGTGGATCCTTTTCAAATGAACACAGTGTATAAGTCTCTAATCCACAAATGTACCCTCATTATTTTTCTCGCAGTCATAGTTCACAGTACGACTACGAATACCCGAGATTCGGGTAAAATCAGTTCTATTGGCAACACTGGCAGACCGTCTGCATCTCCTCTCCCGTTCAGCCGATTCATCGGTAGTACGCAGTACGCATTGATTGCTTGTTTTGGGTTTTGGACTCTTCCACATCTGAAATGCTTCTAAAATTAGAAGTTACTTTATGGAAAAGTAAATTAATAAGAGATTTGACCCCTAATAAGGAGGGAAAGTATGCAGATGCAGACGTAAAATCGATTTACGAGATATGTGATGGGGACCTATTTCCAAATTGCAAAATTTTATTAAAACTGTTTCTCACATTACCAGTTAGTGTTGCTTCTGCCGAACGCAGCTTCTCGGCCTTAAAACGCTTGAAGTCGTGGTTGAGGAACAGAATGTCTCAAGATAGGCTATTGGGCTTAGCCTTACTTCATATTCATTATGATGTACATATTGAACCTTTGAGAATTTGAGAAAGATTTTCAAAATCTCAAAAAACAAGGTTAGATTTTGTTTTATAGTGAATTTTTGTTAATACACGTTGCCATTGAGAGTTTATGTTTTAATTTCAATTTAATAAAATATTTTGACTTTATTTAAGTTTTAAAAATTATTGTACTTTGTTGTCGAATGTTATTTTATTTTTTAATAAAAAATATTGTTTTTTTTATTTTTCAACTTTTTTTTTGAATGGCCCCTCCCCAACAGGCTTCCTAGATTCGCCCTTGGTCTCCAGTCCAGGATTATGCTCTCAGGGCTTCTGGACAGATAGAATCTACCTTGTACTGTTGAGGCGCAAATTCGCCGAAACCGGTCTACACTACAAGAGTTTAACTTAGAAGTGTAATTCAATGTCTGTCGGGCATATAGCCCGAGCGGGATCGCCGAGTTGTACCACAAGATATCAGGTGGGTATAATCCTACCGTCGAGTTGTACCACCGAATTTCCTGGGGGTTAGCGGTTTAAAAATAAAGTCTAAAGACTAATGACCTTAAAAGTTTTATTGTTGCAGTTTTTATCGAGAAGGGCAAGGAAGATCATTGAACAAGCTATGCAGTGTTAAAAAAATGGCTTCATCAATGATTTTCCATGCCCTACTCGATAAATTAATCAATGATCCACCACGATGGTCAGTATAATCCCCAATAAAGGCGGAAATGGATTAACTCAGGTAGTCGTGGTACAACTCGGTAGTCCCCAGCCCGAGAAGTAGTTGTTGCTTCTTAGTGAACGGTCTGTTCTTTGAAAAATATTTTTCAAAAACTTTGTAAGGCATTATAATTGTATTAAAATCTTTGACTTCCATATAATAATCCATATAATAATCACATGACCACTTTTACTCAAGGGAGTTTACATGGGGAGCCTGTATCCTCTTAATAAAATGATATTTAAGTTTTTTGTTTTTTTTTCTGGTTGTTATCGGCATCAACTACTATGGTTATTAACCTCATATTCTGTTAAGGATTTGTTACTGTCTTCCTGCACCACTATAGGATTAGCACAGTTAATTACAAGCCAAGGCAACAATGATTGCTCATGGAGTACCACCATATCAGGTCTATACAATTTTAATTTTCGAAAAATATTCTTAGATTTGAAATTTTTGTGAATTTTTTTAAGACAGTAAGATTTTTATTCTATGAAAATTATAATATATTGATAAACGGCTAAACATGAGAAAATAAGTAAGTGGGATATTAAAAAAAGTTTAGCTTATTTGATACAATAAATTAAAAAGAAAAGGAAAAATTGACGATTTGAATGGTTAGTTGATTATAAACATTATGCCCGGACAGCTAAATTAAATGATAAATGAGATTGAGCTATGAAATGGATAAATATTTACTCAGTCTAGTAGTATAAAGAAGAGAATTTGATTATGAAGGTATTAATGGAAATTAGTAAATTAAAATGTTTTATTAGAATGGATTATCATATTGAGTTTTGTGTATAATAGATAATTAGTATTAGAATAATTTTATAGAAATATTTGAAAGAATATTTTGAACATATTATATATATATAAAAAACATCCTGTATATGTAACAGAAATTATATTGGAGAATGATGGTGAAATGTCATTGAAAATTACTTTTTTCTACAACTGCTATGAAAAGTGACGTATTTCTCATACCTTACTTAATTTCAAAACCAAATGTTGCTCATACTGTGAGAAATATTATCTCACGGCACTTTGCCCACGCCACATACATTTATATGGAGAATCAAATAAAATGGACAAAAACTTTTGTTTTACTAACCATAAAAATAAATATTAAGTTACTTTACTTGTATTATTTAGATTTGTGCAGTTGTAGAAAAAGTATAGTGTGCAACATGTGGGGAAAGTATGTACTTTCCCCCTTGTTGCACAATATACTATTTCGGCCTACCTCTATCCAAAGTATACATTTCCTGTATGGAGGGTAGAAGGAAGGAGCACCATCTTGTATGGGTGATAAGTTAAAAAAGTGTCCACCTGTAAACAGCAAATTATAATTCGAAGATTCACTGAAATGGCGCTCGTGTAGCTAATGGAAATGATGTGAATTTAGGGTTATAAACCGAGTGAAGTGTGCTGGGTTGAAAAATTTAGTATTTTTCGTGACTTGTGTAGTTGAGAAATATGTAGTATTTAAAATATCAATTATTTACGTAGTATTTCCTTTTTTAAGTTTGTATCTTACTCTAATAATTCATGGCGCTGTTTTTAAAACCCTTCCACTTGCTACTATGGCGCCATCTTAATTTGCTTCCTTTCTATGGACACTTTTTAATACATTCAGATGGTGCTCCTTCCTTCTACCCTCCATAATTTCCTGGCCTCATTGTAACGAGCAAAGTAGGAAAAGTAAAAGTGCGGTTATGGTACGTCATCAATGAAATAACTTATACGGCATTGACAACCTAAATTATATTCTATTATATAAGTATAAATTTTACCGTTTAATTGAAGAACACCCTGTATTTTGCAAAATGGTAGAAACTAGTAAATTGTTATTTTAATTTAACGATTTTCACATTAATAATTTGACTTCAGCAATACATTATGTTCATGATTACGCAAACTTTCCTACGAGTCTCAATAGCGCAACGCGTTGGAGCACAGCTCACTGTTCGTGATAGGCCCTGTAGGTGTTGGATCGAATTCCGGCGATTCCGCTACGCGTCGGGCAGTAAACTTCATCATCGGGAGGAAAAGTAGCACTTTCCTCCCTTGTTATACAAATAGCTATTTCTACACCCACATGTATATTATCCATTTTCTGCACAATTTACAGAATGTAAATGTAGGCCAGGGTTTAAGGCAGGGGGGAGTCTTAAGTCCTACACTGTTCAATGTGATAATGGACGATATAATAAAAGAGGTAAAAGATCAAGTAAAGAAATTTACGGTGGGTTATAGAAATATGGAACTTATACAGATTTCTGAATGCGCCTTTGCTGACGATTTGGTGGTATATGCTTAAAACGAAAAGGATCTTCAAAAAAATCTAGACGTATGGAGAAGAGCTCTTCAAAGTAGAAATCTAAAAATAAATGTAGAGAAAACAAAAGTAATAGTAATAGGGCAAGAAAACAAGAATCTCGAAATACAGCTAAACGAAGAACAAGTACAGCAAGTGGATACATTTAAATATTTGGGAGTGAAAATACATAAAGAAGGGAAAAATAACTGAAATTAATGGACGCATTGAGAGTGCCCTCAAGCTATATTATGCATTAAGTAATACTTTCATTCGCAAGAAAGAAGTGTCAAAGAGAACAAAAATGACTCTATAAAACCGTTTTTAAACCTATTTTAACTTATGGGAGCGAAAGCTGGGTTCTTACGAGAGAGACAAAAAGAAAATTACAAGCGGTTGAGATGAAGTATCTGAGAGCAGTATTGGGAATTACAAGAAGGGACAAAATGCGAAATGATTATATAAGAGAACAGCTAGAAGTAGAACCCCTAGGAAGAAGCATAGAAAGGAATCAGTTAAGGTGGTTTGGCCACTTAGTACGCATGAAAAATAAACAACAAGCAAAAGTGATATGGCAAACAAAAACATGTGGAAGGAGACCAAGGGGAGACCACGAAAAACCTGGGATGATGCAGTAGCGGAAATCCTGAAAGAACGTGGACTAAATTGGCAGGAGGCGAAGTTAAAGGCTGGAAATAAACTAAATAGGGTACATAAAGGTTCTGATTATATATATATATATATATATATAAATGTAGGCCATTCCGGTTAACTAAACGGATATGATTTCATATACATCCTAGAACGTATATGAAATCCACCAATCAGAATTTGCGTTTAGTACCCGTCAACTCATCTGTTTTTCAATTTCATAGAAAGGTCAAAATATTTCTATAGTTTTTAAGAAAAATATTAGTAAAAATGAGTGATTCCAGTGATGAATCAATAAATAATACTCCACCAGATATTCGCTTAGCCGCAAAGGAGACGTGTATAACGTATAAAAACAGAATGAAAATGAATATTTAAGGGGACTCCTGACAAACGTCAGTTTTTATAAAATTATGTAATACATTTGACGTTATAGATAGGTGATTACTATCTTCCTCGGTAGTCCTGTGGTAAGTATCCCAGCCCCTCACGCGGTAGACCAGAGTACGATTCCTCGTGGGAATTTTTTTTTAATTTTAATTTTATTTATAAATAATAAAATTGTTAAAAATTTTTAATTTGAAGTTATATTATAGTTTAATAAAAATTTTATTTTCTAGATTCTTTCTTAGGTTGGTCGTAGAAAAAATATACTGTTCGACTCGTGTGGATTGTCCATATCGCACTCCGCCTACGGCGTCGTGCTCAAACTTCGTCCTCGTGCGATATGGACATCATATCCACACTAGTTGCACAAACTACTATTTTGTACAACTGCCTTTAAAAGTGACATTTTTAATGCCTGTCAAACGTGTTAAAAGAAGACGTTTACAAAGTAGCGTGTTAAAAGTAAAATACTTTTAACACTAGTGTTAAAAGAGACATAATCATTATGAGAATTATTGTTAAAACGTCAAAAAAATAATTAACTGACAATAGACGTCAAAATGTGATTTTCTTGAAATACTTTTATTTTATTATCAAAATAGGAGTTGTACAAAAAACTATGTATGATATTATTGTTAAAAGTAAATTTTATTTTGTTCGTGGAATTGCTCCACTCGCTTCGCTCGTTTCGCAAACTTTTTCACTCACAAAATAAAATGTTACTTTTAACACTAATATCATAAATAGCTATTTTGAAATTTTTGAAAGCAATTTTATAGAAAAAAGACTTTGAGCAAGATACGAAGTAATACAATTCCATTATTTAAAATTAAATATTAGATAAAATACTTGGAAAGATTACAAATATATGCTCAACACAGAAATAATATAAAAACTCATTCCTAAAAGTATTGTAAGTGTTATTATGAGCATTGAATTTGAATCCATCATCTCCTAGAGAGCTCTTGAAGAAAGAAGAGTCATTGCGAAGTGAATGAAGGTATATGAACATTTGACATAAATTGTCTAGTTTATCTTTGTTTTGAACATACTTTGTAAATTTAATCATAAAAGGAAAATATTGTATATTAGTATAATTTAGGATAGAACCATTGCATAAAAGTGAATTTACTTACTTACCCACTCAATTTTATTCGTTCATTCGGTGTAAATATTTCTAGTTTACATCTTTCAGATTTGACCTTTCAAGGTTGAACCCAATAATATTGTTCTCATTTGATTTTATTCTTGTTTAAATTTTTATTGGATTATACCTTGTCGGTGTCGGTCTTCAGCCAAGCTGGTTTATCATTTCATTAAAATCTTTATAGCCAAATTCATTGGAGTTTGATTTCAGAATATTAGTAATTTTTTTTGTTTAATTATTGAAATTTACAATTATTGGATGAAAAAAAATAATCATGTCTATGAAATACAACAGAGTCAAGTTTGAAGGATGATCCCACCTTGAGAATAGTAGATCTCATAGTACATGCATACATCAATGGAGAAAGAACTCAAGTGAGTATTTGTTTTTTTGATTTTGCCCTGTTTCATTTATTTGAAATGTGAGCTGGTGCAGGGCATATTTCATTTGAAATATAAATTTTGAATTTATTAATAGGAATATGATGATAAAATTAAATCATTGAATACATAGATATAGCAACCTATATAATATTACAATATGTACATTTTCGTCGTTTTCGTTGTTTATTTGTCAAATAATCCAGAACATTTTAATTGCCTCTTATAGATACTAACCTCGCTCGACCTTGCTTGGTTGTTATTATCGCATCAGAAGCGTTCAACTACAAAGCTGGGTCGACGCCCAACGATATCATTCTGCATCTATATATGTAGGTACCTCTATTTATTCTCCAAATAATATTTACACTTAAATTCAATTTGAATATTTAACTTCTTAAATATAGGTTCCGCCTTCGCTATAATTTATCGAAATTATGCATGATTTTCATAGCCTCCCCATTTTTTAAAATTTGAGGTAGGTGTAAATTATGATATAATATAAGATACGGAAACACACTCCACAACTTCGGTCATTTTTGACGTCATACTCATGAAATTGTCAAGATATAATAGGCGTATGCACTCTCATAAAATATCATACGTGATGTACCTACCCAAATAATTATAAAGGTACTTTATTAGTTTTTTATATGGAGGGTAGAAAGAAGGAGTACCATCTGAATGTATTAAAAAGTGTCCATCGAAAGGAAGCAAATTAAGGTTGCACCATAGTAGCAAGTGGAAAGATTTTAAAAACAGCGCCATGAATTATTAGAGTAAGATACAAAATTAAAAAAGGAAATACTACGTAAATAATTGAGATTTTAAATACTGTATACAGGGTGTCCCACGACGATTAAGACAAGTAATATATCAGAATTGGGCAGTAGTAGATAATTATAATTTTGGGGGTGTAAATTAGAGCAAATGTTGCATCTTTTCTTGTTATTGTGTTACCCAATGAGGTATTTGTTTTTGGTCACGTGACGTCGCATTCAAAATTATTAATGGGACAACCTGTATATTTGTGCCTTTCTGTGTTCCTCCCGATAAAACAATTCCAACTAACTAGCACACTTGGGGTCTAAAGTGATTAATTCAAGAGCTACAGGTACTTAAAGGATTGTAAGTTGAAAAATTCATAATTGAATCCCCTGTAATTTTCGGGAATCTTACATTCGTACGTAATGATTAAGACAAATCAATATTATAATTTTTAATAATTCAAATCAACTGTCACAAAAAAACTTACAATATTAAAGGAGATGTTCAAATTGATGCCCATCTTCGTAAATGCATTTCTCAAATCTTGATAATAGATTTCGGCTACATGCTGCATTTCCGGTGTCACAGTTCTACAAGCATCGCGTATTTTTCTTTTCAAATCGTCTAAATCTGTAGACGGAGTTGCATAAACGATACCTTTAAGATGGCCCAAAAGGAAGAAATCTAACGGTGTCAGGTCTGGCGATATTGGAGGCCAGTAAATAGTACCGTTTCGTCCAATCCAGCGTTCTGGAAATATCATTTCCAGATAATTTCTCACTCTACGATCAAAATGTGGAGGTGCACCATCTTGCTGCCACCACATTGTATTTCTTTCATTCAATGGAATGTCTTCATGTCAAGGTCCTTTCATTATTAACTTTCAAGTATTATTAAAAATTATAATATTGGTTTGTCTTAATCATTACGTACGAATGTAAGATTGCCGAAAATTACAGGGGATTCAATTATGAATTTTTTAACTTACAATCCTTTAAGTACCTGTAGCTCTTGAATTAATCACTTTAGACCCCAAGTGTGCTAGTTAGTTGGAATTGTTTTATCGGGAGGAACACAGAAAGGCACAAATATACAGGTTGTCCCATCAATAATTTTGAATGCGACGTCACGTGACCAAAAACAAATACCTCATTGGGTAACACAATAACAAGAAAAGATGCAACATTTGCTCTAATTTACACCCCCAAAATTATAATTATCTACTACTGCCCAATTCTGATATATTACTTGTCTTAATCGTCGTGGGACACCCTGTATTTCTCAATTACACAAGTCACGAAAAATACTAAATTTTTCAACCCAGCACACTTCACTCGGTTTATAACCCTAAATTCACATCATTTCCATTAGCTACACGAGCGCCATTTCGGTGAATCTTCGAATTATAATTTGCTGTTTACAGGTGGACACTTTTTCAACTTGTCACCCGTACAAGATGGTGCTCCTTCCTTCTACCCTCCATAGTTTTTTAATACTTCAAAATTGGTGTTTTTGTCGATATACCAAATTAACATCAATCTATTTAATGCACGTATTTTTAAACCTTCCCGCTAGCGCATCCTAACCGCGCCTGTTTTTGATTGGTCAGAATAATCTGTGACAGTCGATGACTGTCAGTCATTGGCATACATAGGTCGCTGTCAAGGTTAATAGAATTTATAGGTCTGGTAACTTTCGACCAATAAGAGTGCCGCATTTTTGGCGGGTTGTGACGTCACCCAGAATGCCCATTTAAATTTAATGTGTTATTTTAATTCATTGTTTTGCAAGGAATCGAAGAAAATTGGTAAATAACTATTGCAAATTTGCACATATAGGTATAAATAAAACAAAAAAAAAACATATTCATTAGAATTTTCATTGTGATTAAACATTTATTAGGTATTTAAATAAAAAGATAAACATAAAGATTTACAATCTAACCATTTACTTAATTAAAATATCTATGAGTTTTACTGCAAATATAAACAACAAAATTATGTCAACTTATGTGTAATAGGTACTCACACAAAACTTTACAATAATAAAGACTTAATAAAGTGAACTTTCAATTTAAATTCTTTCAGTGAAGCTCCTGGGACACGACATTTTTTATTATAATATTTTTATCTCTTTATGATGTCAAAATGTCGTAAAGAGATAAAAACATTGTAGTAAAAATTACAGGGGTTTTACTGAAAGAAATTGCAGTACATTCAGAAAAACAATTTTCTTTTAATTTACAATTTTTCTCATTTTTTTTGCTACAGCTCTGGATTGTATAGAGGCTTTTCTTTTTTGTGCTTTTTTCTCGTAATTTTTCAAGTTTAGGTACCTTATTCGCACAAAAATTCTTTGACGAGAAAATGACATTGCCAGTTCCCTTGGAACATCTTTGATTTTTTTACATATGTAATTTGTTGTATTTTTGACAATTTGTTTTTTACAACTAAATACATCTTTGTGCATTTTAACAAAATATTTGTCCATCTTAATGACTTGGTTACCCCATTCTTCTGAAGGCTGAATTAACCCACCAAACGATAAATGTTGAATCCATGAAGGAATGCTATAGTTATGAATGGAAATTGTTTCCCCAGTTTTATAAGTATACATTCCTAAGTTGGGATATTTTTCTTTGTGTTTCTTAGCTAAATAACCGGCAATATACATTAAACCGTCCCTTTCTGACTGTTTTCTCTCCGACATTTGAGAACTACTACAGGTTGACGATGTACTGTTAGTTTCAGCATCATCGTAAGGTAGTTGCTGTTCTTTTCCTGGTTGTCGTACATCTATGGTACCAAGCCTGGCTTGTTTTACAGCACTTGCCAATATGAACTGCTCATCCTCAGTTTCTTTAGTTACATTTACATTAGCGTGAGACTGAACTAGACCAGGGTGTTTACCAAGCAAAAGCATTCGCACTCTATAGATCGCATTTAATGGAGATGGATGGTCATGTAAACCTCCTCGTGATCTCACCTAAAATATATGTATAATTTTAAATTAAGTTAAAATAAAGTAGCCTAGAAATTGTGGATGTATATGCATGTAATATTAAAAAATAACATAGTTAATAAGTTTCAGTAACATTATTTACCTGTGAAAAAAAGTTTTCCAGACAATCCTGATTTAGTTTATGAGTTAATATGTATTTAACTGTAAATTCTTCCTTCATTGTTTCATACAAATTTTTCAAAGAATTTGTAGATATAATAATTCCTTTCTGAAATATCTGAAGACTCTTCTTACCAACACATCTCATACCCTTAACGGTAACCAACATTTCATCTAAAACATCATTTTGACACTGTAAATTAGTTCCATAGGGTTTTTTCAGGGGAATGAAGCAGGAAAGTGTGTATGAGTTCATAATGTCGAACCAACTTTTAACCAGTTCAATGAAATTTCCCACCTCTTTTGCTGCTACCTTGTCTTCACCTGGTAAATAGTGTTTTAATGCAGTTGATGTTGTGTTAGAAAACAATCTAACATTTTGCCTTTGTGTTTTTTCTACATTTATGTGTAGAGGTGAAAGTTTGTGGCAAGAGCTAACTTCTGTTCTGGTTATATTTATTAAATGTTTAACAGGTTCTTTATTTATTATTTTTTCATTATAAATGAATCCAGTGTCTAAAAACCAGTTTCTCAATAATTTTAGGAGGTGAGGAACATCAGCAAAAAAATAAATAGGTTTTTTGGTTACACAGTGTTCAATGTAAGTTTTTTCCACTGTAATACCCAATTCTCTCCACAGTCCTTGATTGCTACTGCCACAATCACTGACACAAGCAGAAACATCATACTTAATTGCATTTAAACAGCAAATAATGTTTTCCAGCAACTCTCTTGTCATTTTTTTATCAAACCCCAAAAATACAGGTTGCTTCCATTTGTCAAACAATCCTCTTGCCATTACTACTTGCATATATGAATGTGTTCCAATAATCTCATCGTCTTTTTCGCAGTACTCATACAACTTGGACACTTTAACTTCGTCAAATGATAAAACAGTAATTCGAGACATTTTGCTTTTAGTTTCTCCAACCCTATTCATAATATGTAATACATCCTCAAGTATTCCGCTAGTCAAATTAATATTAGCAACCCATTGCTGCAATGTTGATATACCAGGTAGAGGATAATGTAAGCTGTTTATTAGATATATATAGGCACGTTTACTAAAGTTTTCATTTGCAGAGCTTCAAGCTTGCTTTTTAAAATTTCACATTCCTTACATCCCTGGTTTGTTTCATTGCTAGTGAATTGAATATTAAATACATCAACATTCTCGTCATTTTTGTCTGTTTCCATATATAAGAGAGGCTTTGTCACACTAATGTTCATTAACCACAGTTTTTTTTCTTTTTTTAATGCTCTTGTAGCCCTACTAGTGAATTCAGCTGGTTTGGCATCTTCCGACGAAAGCAAAAACAGTGAAGGAATAGCTAAAAAAATTGAAAAACTAAAGTATCTGGTGCTACATATTTAAAAAATATATTTAACATCTTTATTAAGCTTCTTAGCAGTTAAGTTCATCAGCATTGCTTGCATTTCGTCTTCATAATTTTCTAGCTTAAAATGTGTAAGGAGGGAAAAACTTGACTTGAGGAGAATGAGTAATTTGTAAAGATTGATATATTTAATTAGAATTTAACTTTTAATTACTTACTGTGTACTTACATTCAATTGTTTATAATATAGATAATAAGACAAATCTAAATGTTGAAAATAACTATTTACAAGACACTGGACGTGATGCCTGGATTTAATTGAACAGTCCATGTGGACATGGTCCAAGTAGGTTGAACAACCGAGATGACGTACCTGGAATTAGATAGAAAAACACTCTGAGTATTCAATTTGCCATAAATAATGATTAATTATTTAACTAACGATTAGTATAGTTGAAATCCCCAAAATTAATGAAAGTATTAATAATATACAAGGTGCATCTTATGTGTTTGAACTGTGATTATGCATATCAGTACTAAAGTAAAGTTAAAACTTCACTTGATCAAAAATAAATGCCTAATAGTAAGTATTTAGGGTTATTAGGAAAGGTGCAAGGGGCGCAAACTCTCCTCAATGCATGTAAGGAATATGTGGCACAAACTCTTCACAAACAATATTATAACTACTGCAAGTGGCACAAACTCTCCACAGTACAGCAAAATAATAATACACTGCAAGTGGCACAAACTCTCCACAGTACAGCAAAATAATAAAACACTGCAAGTGGCACAAACTCTCCACAGTACAGCAAAATAATAATACACTGCAAGTGGCACAAACTCTCCACAGTACAGCAAAATAATAATACACTGCAAGTGGCACAAACTCTCCACAGTACAGCAAAATAAGGTTACACTGCAAGTGGCTCAAGCTCTCCACAATACAGGGGGGTGGAAGGAGATATAGGTGACGTAAGAAGTCACCCTGTATCAGGAATGGACAAACCGCAAGTGGCGCAAACTCTCCACAATACAGTATAGGTATGTGAGTTAAACTGCAAGTGGCACAAACTCTGCACAGTACAGCTAAATAAGGTTACACTGCAAGTGGCTCAAGCTCTCCACAATACAGGGGGGTGGAAGAAGATATAGGTGACGTAAGAAGTCACCCTGTATCAGGAATGGACAAACCGCAAGTGGCGCAAACTCTCCACAATACAGTATAGGTATGTGAGTTAAACTGCAAGTGGCACAAACTCTCCACAGTACAGCTAAATAAGGTTACACTGCAAGTGGCTCAAGCTCTCCACAATACAGGGGGGGTGGAAGGAGATATGGGTGACGTGAGAAGTCACCCTGTATCAGGAATGGACAAACCGCAAGTGGCGCAAACTCTCCACAGTACAGTATAGGTATGTGAGTTGAACTGCAAGTGGCACAAACTCTCCACAGTACAGCTAAATAAGGTTACACTGCAAGTGGCTCAAGCTCTCCACAATACAGGGGGGTGGAAGAAGATATAGGTGACGTAAGAAGTCACCCTGTATCAGGAATGGACAAACCGCAAGTGGCGCAAACTCTCCACAGTACAGTATAGGTATGTGAGTTAAACTGCAAGTGGCACAAACTCTCCACAGTACAGCTAAATAAGGTTACACTGCAAGTGGCTCAAGCTCTCCACAATACAGGGGGGTGGAAGGAGATATAGGTGACGTAAGAAGTCACCCTGTATCAGGAATGGACAAACCGCAAGTGGCGCAAACTCTCCACAATACAGTATAGGTATGTGAGTTAAACTGCAAGTGGCACAAACTCTGCACAGTACAGCTAAATAAGGTTACACTGCAAGTGGCTCAAGCTCTCCACAATACAGGGGGGTGGAAGAAGATATAGGTGACGTAAGAAGTCACCCTGTATCAGGAATGGACAAACCGCAAGTGGCGAAAACTCTCCACAATACAGTATAGGTATGTGAGTTAAACTGCAAGTGGCACAAACTCTCCACAGTACAGCTAAATAAGGTTACACTGCAAGTGGCTCAAGCTCTCCACAATACAGGGGGGGTGGAAGGAGATATGGGTGACGTGAGAAGTCACCCTGTATCAGGAATGGACAAACCGCAAGTGGCGCAAACTCTCCACAGTACAGTATAGGTATGTGAGTTGAACTGCAAGTGGCACAAACTCTCCACAGTACAGCTAAATAAGGTTACACTGCAAGTGGCTCAAGCTCTCCACAATACAGGGGGGGTGGAAGGAGATATGGGTGACGTGAGAAGTCACCCTGTATCAGGAATGGACAAACCGCAAGTGGCGCAAACTCTCCACAGTACAGTATAGGTATGTGAGTTGAACTGCAAGTGGCACAAACTCTCCACAATACAGTAGGATTGGATGAATAGGAAATGCAACAACAAATTAATGTTCTAAATAACGTTGAATATTAAAGAACTTTAAACAAAGTTATTATTAAAAATAATTAGCAAATATATATACTCTATGTGATAAAATATCTTTTAAAATCAAATATCAAATAACAGGCAAAACTGAATTACTCTGTGAGATAGACTCACCTATTTAACTCCTGACATGCACCACAATACACACTATATTTTATATATTTAAATTTATCTGGCTCAAGTGAACACTTTAGTTATCTTCTAGCAACTAAAACCCAAATCGTTCTTAAAACCTTTCTTTCCCCTTTCGTGACCTCGAAGGCTACGTGACAATATGATATTTTACTTATCTATTTCAGATAATTGTCGAGAAATGCATTTCTGAAATATTAGGGTGTACCCATGATTTAATTTATTTTACTTGAAATGAAAACTATTTTAAGAATAACAGGGTGAGAAAATAAAATGTCTTTCAGTCGGCCATCCTGCGAGCATCTCGTCCCGAGATATCTACTAGTTCTGTTCCCATCCTGACTGGTTATTTTTTTGACTGGACTGAAAATGGATTTCAGAAATCTTTGACATGTTTACCAATGAACTAAACTATCCATACAAGCTTTCAGTAGACATATGGTTCCCTGCTGTGGCTCCTGTCTTTACTACTGTGTCGAAAATTAAATCCACAAAATTGCCAATTCTTCAGGCGTGAAGACACTTATTTAGAGCACAATTTGTCTAGTGAGGGAGTACTCCCCTATAAAGTAAAATATTCAGTCATTGAACAATATCCAATGTCCAAAAGCTCGGAAGAATCTAAAAGGTTCGTAGCATTCTGTAATGATTACAGACGTTTCATTCGGAACTTCGCTGAAATATGCATACCTCTCGAAAAATTATCCAGGAAACATGTAAAATTCGAGTGGTCGGAAGACTCCGAAAAATTATCCCAAATATTAAAAACATCAATAGAGCCACCTTTATTAAAATATCCTGATTTCAGTAAACAATTTATACTGACTACAGATGCTTCAAATTACGCGTGGTCTGCATGCAATTCTTAGAAATACGAAGGTATAGATTTACCTATATCTTATGCATCGCAAAGTTTTAAGAAAAGTGAAATAAACAAACACCTATAATTATGGAAGAATTGTTAGCTATCCATTGGAGAATTAATGACTTCAAGAGTTACTTGTATGGTTCCCCACAGTTTATAGTAAAAACGGATCATAAGCCGTAAACACATCTATCTCAATGACAGAACCCACTTCAAAACTCACAAGAATTAGACTAGACAGAAGAATATAATTTTGAAATACAGTATATGAAAGGAAATTCAAATTATGCAGACAGTATTTCAAGGATATCCATAAATGAATTAAAAGACTTGTACATAGATAATTTTCACGTCTTAGCTATAACGAGGTCAAAAACTCGACAAAATAAAACTCAACCTACAGAAGAAAATAAAATAGTTTCTGCAAAAGTAAAAACAGATGTTCGCAAACCATCAGTATTTAAGTACTGAATAATTTAGAGGCGCATAAATTAGATATCGAAAAATGAATATATGTTATTCAACGCTTTACAACTAAGTTTTGAAAAATATTTTTCAAAAACAGTGACCGTGCAACTAAGATGAAAGAACTACTTCCCTGGCTATCTGCCCCGACATACATTGAATTACACTCCTAAGTCAAACGGGGTTGGTATATCTACAAGATTTAACCAACCATTACCAATACTGCAATTTGAAAATAACCGTGTTTCGCTAAGGATGAACATACGGATCAAAAACAGAACATTAGAATTAGAATTGGGTACACTTATTATTTCCCAAAGCTGAATACGATTTTGAATTGGGACAGCATATACTGACAATTTTAAGTAGCCCTAAAAACAAAAATCGCACGAAATGAAATCGAGTAATCTTGCAGGCCAATTGACTGGCCCTCGCCCTCGAATACATCGATTCCCGTACGATCTGTGAGTATATTGACGAAGTACTCGACTAAAATGAACAGGAGAACCATCGTGCATGAACCAGAAATTTTGCCGTGCCATTAGGGAACGTATTCCATTATTAAATCAGGTATATTATTTCGCAAATCAACAATTAAGCAGTACAAGTTTTATGTACCATTGCGAGAAGTGACTACTCAAGAATTTCTCTATGGCAAGATTTGACAATATCGGAACTGTTCATTTTTTTTTTGGACTTACCCTACATACAGGTACTTTAAAGTTACCTACCTTGCAGGACTATTGAGAAAAAAAAAACATAAGACTATTCTCCAGCTGTTTCTCACATTTAATGGGTAGGGATCGCTACTTGCTAATAATGAGATGTCCATATGTTCCTGAAGTTAAAACCAATGAGCTGTCCCCAGATGATCGAAATCAGGCCTATACTGGATCATTTTACTAATAAAATGAAGATAATATATTACCCATAAAAAAAAACTTATCCGTTGATGAATCTATGGTCTTGTGAAAAGGGGGACTTTACTTCAAGCAATATCTACCAAAGAAGCGGCAGAAATATGGGATAAAGTTGTATATGGTAATAGAAGGGGACGGAACAATTTTAGATATGATGGTACATACTGGCTCGAGCGATATAACTGGCGGAAAAGATCATGCACAAAAGATAGTGATGTATCTGATGCGCGAATGTCTGAATAACGGACATAGCTTATACATGGATAACTTTTACAATAGTTATTCATTGGCAAAAAAAAGTTGCTTGATCAAATACCTTTTGTACAGGTACTCTCAGAAAAGCCGAAAAGATTTCCCCAAAAACGTTGTAGCTACAAAATTAAGAAAAGGTGAGACCAAAGCTATGTATAACTGCAATATGATGATTGGCAAGTGGACCGATAAAAGACACGTCTTAGACATATCTACTGAATAATAAAAAAAAATGAAGTGGTAACTAAAAGCAAAAGTCAAGTATAATAAATAGTGGAATAGACATAAGGCATTCGTGATCAAATGATGGCTTATTATCCAACGGCACGCCGAACGTTACGTTGATATTAGAAAATTATAATACATGTGATCCATTGTATTTGCACAATGCCCATAAACTTTATAATAAGTACTCTGGTTAGAAAATGACATTTTACAACTTTCGAATGTCCGTATTAGAAAAACTATTGCCAAAACAGTCGCAATAAGCAGATGTACCTGTAAATGTAAACCATTTACCTGTAGAAATCGAAATTCTCAATGAACTTGGACAAACGCTTAGAAAATAAAATGTAGGGTTTGAGCTATGGACAAAAAATACGGAAAGATACTGTGTACCACTGCACAGCTTGTCCCGAGATGCCCGGCCTCTGCATATGAAATTGTCTTAGAGAATACCACTCATTGGAGACATAAGATTCTAGGGCTATAGTACCCAAGGAAGGATTTCTCTGAGGAGAATATTGTGGAAATATTATTAAGCATAATAAGGGCAACTAATCTCTTCACATAAACAGAGCAGCCAAGAGCAAAAAAAAACAAAAAAAAACTTAAAAGCTGAGGTGCCTTGGACTTGACACATTAGCAAACTCTTATACCAAACCATTGCCAACCTTCGGAACTTTGTAGTAGCGTAATAGATAGTGGCTTCCCCTAAACATCGAAAAATATCACGAAGTTCATCGACGTTTTGAAGCCAAACCGAAATCGATTGCACCCTATCCCCGAGGTCAAATACAGGTACAGTACCACATCCCCTCGGACCGTCTTGATAGGCCGTTCTCGTTCGGCAGTATTTTCGAGAAAAGTGGTCATTACAGTGCTCAATCGTTCAATAGTCATTCGGTGTCAAAGAATCAATACGGTTTCTTCTTGGGGTAACAGATTCACTCGAACCCGAAGCCCGAAGCCTCTTGGGTTTCAATTGGTAGCGGTATTTTATTATTATTATTTATTTATTGACGGGCTAGAACCCATTAAATACAATAGAGTACAATAATTGATACACAGAATTTAAAAAAAAAGAAAAAAAATATATATATAAATAGAAAAAACCATAAACTTATAGATACATTAATTAACACATAAGATAAAGCACATATCACTTACAATAACAACTAAAAATATTTTTTTAAAATTACAAATTTGGAGTTGTCGGCGAAACTCAGAAGAAGATGTAAAGAAATCAAGATTCAATCGATTGGCCAATCTTGTGGACCTGGGGATGAACGAATTATTGCGATAATTAGTATAGTAGTGTGGTTGTGAAAAAGTAACACTATTTCTAGTAGATCTAGTTGGTGCGGAAAAACCAATATTCAACAAAAGAGTAGGACAATCGAGAGTAGAATTGACTATGTTGAATAGAATGAAAAGATCCTTGCAATTCCTTCTGTAACGAAGAGGCTCCAACATAAACTGGGAATGCAAATCATGGTAATTTAGGTGGTAGGTGTTAACAGGATGAATTCCAGATTTATAGGCAATGAGTCTTAGAAATTTTCTTTGTACTTGTTCAATGTTGTGAATATGGTTCGTATAGAAGGGATTCCAAACAGAAGATGCATATTCAATAAGAGGTCTAACAAGGGAGAAGTAAAGTATTCTAAGACATTGCACGTTTCGAAAGTCACAAGTTATCCTTCTGATAAAACCAAGCATCCTTAATGCCTTATTAATTGAAACATATATATGGGGCCGAAAAGACATGGTAGAGTCAATCACAACACCAAGATCTTTAACTTCTGACACATTAATAAGAGGTGTTTGGTTAATGTTATAGATAAAAACAATAGGGTGACGCTTTCTACTAAAATTAATAAACTGACATTTTGCTGGATTCAGTTCCATGCCATTGGCAGTACACCACCGAGATAAATTATCTAAATCTGCTTGAAGATTCTGACAATCCTCTAATGAACGTACAGTCAAATACAATTTTAGATCATCAGCAAAACATAAGAATTGAGAGTTTATAAAACAGTTCTGGATGTCGTTGACGAAAATGTTAAACAAAAGTGGTCCTATGTGTGATCCTTGGGGAACACCTGAAGGAACTACAAACCCAGATGATAAGAAGCCACACACACGGACTATTTGAATACGACCAGTAAGGTAACTTTGAACCCAGTTTAGGAGACTACCATTAACACCCATATTATTTATTTTTTGAATCAGAAGGCCATGATTAACTTTATCAAATGCCTTGGAGAAGTCTGTGTACAAAGAGTGAACTTGATAACCAGAGTCCAAGGCACTTGAAAGATAGTCCACATATGTAAGGAGATTAAGCTCAGTTGACTTCCCTGAACGGAAGCCAAACTGCTGGTTAATGATATAAGGATCCAAAAGTTTGGTAAGGATTTTAGTAACAATATTATCTAATAATTTAGGAATTACGCTCTGAATACATATCGGCCTATAATTGGATATGTTTGATTTTTCACCTGTTTTGTAAATAGGAACGACGAAACTAGATTTCCAGAAATCTGGAAAGATACCAAGTTTAAGGGAGTAGTTAAAAATGATATGTAAGGGGCGAGACAATACAAAACTACAATATTTTAAAATAGAAGGAGGGATGCCATCCGGCCCAGGACCTTTATATACATTCAAACCACAAAGATGTTCATATATTTCAGAGATAGACACACAATACTCAGAAGCATTCAAAGGAGTAGAAGATATATAACCATAGCTAGGACAGGTCTTATCAGAATAAACAGAGCTAAAATAATCTTGAAACAGGTTAGCTAAATCGATTCCCACAGGATATTTGACATTATTGAGGTACATTTCATCAGGAATTGTATTACATCTTCTTCTGGAGTTTACAAAGTTCCAAAACGATTTTAAATTAACACCAACAGAACATTCAGTAAACCTAATATAATCGTTATAGTCAGTTTTAGACCTGAGCTTACACCGAGAACGCAGCTGAGAGAATTCCAAATAATCAACAGGAGATCCTGTTAGTTTGAATTTCAAGTGAGCTTGCTTCTTTAAATATATGAGATGTTTTAGTTCTGATGAGAACCATCTGGGGAATTTTCTGGATGAAACTTTCTTAACAGGTACAAACAGGTGAATCACGGTATACAAAATATCATAGAAAATATTTAACATATCATCTAATGATCTATTCAATAACAAAGGATCCCACCGAATAAGTCCCAGATGATATTCAATAGAGTGAAAATCAGCTGATTTGTAGTCATAATAAAACTCATCAGCAACAGGAGAATAATTACAATGGTCCAAGCTCAAGTTCAATTCAGTTACTAAAGGAGGGTGGTAAACATCTACATCAATCAGAGGATCGGTTGCTGTAATACATGTAGTTAAACGATCATGACTAAAAACTAAATCCAAAAGTGAGTTAAATTCATTATGAACAGAGTTCATTTGAAACAGATTATGGTAGGCACACATATTAGAAACGGTATAAGTAGCATTCACTTCATCAGCTCTGGTACCAGGGGGTGAAATAGCTTCTGAACAAATATTTAAGTCAGACCATACTGCTTTAGGTAAGTTGAAATCACCCAGAATGCAGATCTTAGCATCAGGATACTTTTCAGAAATGGCGTCTAGGTTCTCAGTAAAGGATAAATAATCTTCAATCGGGGAAAGTGGGGGAAAGTAGACGGCTCCAATTATACATTTGTTCCTAGTGTTTCCAACTAGAACAAAAACCTGTTCAATTTCTTCTGATGACTGCAGCAGGCTACTAGTTATATTTCTAGCCACTGCTATAAGAGCTCCACCACCTCTAGTTGCAGGATTAGTGAGTGCAGATCTATCTCGCCGATAAATATTATAATTATCTAATCCAACTTCAGCATCTCCGAAATTATCCGATAGCCAAGTTTCAGTCAAAACAATTATATCATAGGAATTAGTAGCTGCGTTTAATGATAGCTTGTTTAGTTTGGTCCTCAAACCTCGAACATTCTGATAATAAATAGAATTTGATCGCAATTTGCTAGAAGCTGAAGTTGGGCCAGGATTAATCAGTTTTTTGGGTTGGTTTTAACAACTATTTTATAACACCCATTCAAAAATTTGATAGAGAGATTATTTTCGCCGTTCTCTTGACGTCTCTTGAGTTCTTCTTTTAGTTGTTTTTCAAGTTCCCTTTGACTGCTCGTAAGGTCGTAGTTGAAAAAGATCTTTCTACCCTTAAGTCTGGTACGGTTCCTAATGATATTTTGAACATCAAAGGCGGAGTTAAACATAACTTTTAGGGCACGAGCTCCCTTAGTATTACGCCTTCCAACCCTTTGAAGACTAACTATAGAAGGAGGTGTTACAACTATATCACGCAAAATTTCAGATACCTTGTCACGATCAGTATCCGATTCTGGTAAATTGAATATCATCAAATTACTAGATCTCTTCTGTCGCTCGTAGAATTCTGAAAGCAGCTCTTCAGACATTGGGGTAGAAGTAATGGTACCAACGTTGATCTGGGAAGCCTTCAGGTTCTGTAACTCATTTCGTAGCTCATCAACAATTTTGATTAGCTTCGGGACTTGTAAATAGCCTTCCTGACAGTCTTTGCAGTGAAAGCGTAATTGACGAGGGCCTTTGAGATCCATTACTCTCATCTCAGAAGCATTTAGACCAGAACATTTTTTATGCAAAAAGCGCCCACAACTATCACAAGCGATCAAGTTAGCAGTATCGGATTCAACGCTATCACAAATGAAGCAGCAAGTACTTGAAGACATCGCTATTTAAATGGATTAAAAATAAACTGCCAGTGCAGTTGGTCACAACCTAAAGAATTTCTGATAATGAGCTTGATAAGGACATAAACAGATAGTTTGAATACTGCTAAATATATATTATTGAAGGATTTTTCTCACACCAACACTCACAGGAGGTTATAACCACTTCATCTCACTGATGAAACACTTTTTAACTTTTGATTTGGCCTATAAACTAAATTACAAACCACGCGAACGAACAAATTTAGGAAACAGTGTGTATCAATTGCACAGGTTTTTAGTTTTATTTTATTGCGACGTTGGGGACCCATTTCAGTTGATTTTATTATTACTTTTGTGATTTATGGTAGAAATAGGGTGAATAAATATTTAATAAAATAAAAAAAACACAAAGCTAGAATAACATTTAAAAGAATAGTGTCATCTCGGCATTGTAATTTTATGTCATTGAATTAATAAATCCAGGTCATCTCTATCCCACTTCTGATAAATTGTAAGGAGGGAAAAACTTGACTTGAGGAGAATGAGTAATTTGTAAAGATTGATATATTTAATTAGAATTTAACTTTTAATTACTTACTGTGTACTTACATTCAATTGTTTATAATATAGATAATAAGACAAATCTAAATGTTGAAAATAACTATTTACAAGACACTGGACGTGATGCCTGGATTTAATTGAACAGTCCATGTGGACATGGTCCAAGTAGGTTGAACAACCGAGATGACGTACCTGGAATTAGATAGAAAAACACTCTGAGTATTCAATTTGCCATAAATAATGATTAATTATTTAACTAACGATTATTATAGTTGAAATCCCCAAAATTAATGAAAGTATTAATAATATACAAGGTGCATCTTATGTGTTTGAACTGTGATTATGCATATCAGTACTAAAGTAAAGTTAAAACTTCACTTGATCAAAAATAAATGCCTAATAGTAAGTATTTAGGGTTATTAGGAAAGGTGCAAGGGGCGCAAACTCTCCCCAATGCATGTAAGGAATATGTGGCACAAACTCTCCACAAACAATATTATAACTACTGCAAGTGGCACAAACTCTCCACAGTACAGCAAAATAATAATACACTGCAAGTGGCACAAACTCTCCACAGTACAGCAAAATAATAAAACACTGCAAGTGGCACAAACTCTCCACAGTACAGCAAAATAATAATACACTGCAAGTGGCACAAACTCTCCACAGTACAGCAAAATAATAATACACTGCAAGTGGCACAAACTCTCCACAGTACAGCAAAATAAGGTTACACTGCAAGTGGCTCAAGCTCTCCACAATACAGGGGGGTGGAAGGAGATATAGGTGACGTAAGATGTCACCCTGTATCAGGAATGGACAAACCGCAAGTGGCGCAAACTCTCCACAGTACAGTATAGGTATGTGAGTTAAACTGCAAGTGGCACAAACTCTCCACAGTACAGCTAAATAAGGTTACACTGCAAGTGGCTCAAGCTCTCCACAATACAGGGGGGTGGAAGGAGATATAGGTGACGTAAGAAGTCACCCTGTATCAGGAATGGACAAACCGCAAGTGGCGCAAACTCTCCCAAATGCATGTAAGGAATATGTGGCACAAACTCTCCACAAACAATATTATAACTACTGCAAGTGGCACAAACTCTCCACAGTACAGCAAAATAATAATACACTGCAAGTGGCACAAACTCTCCACCGTACAGCAAAATAATAAAACACTGCAAGTGGCACAAACTCTCCACAGTACAGCAAAATAATAATACACTGCAAGTGGCACAAACTCTCCACAGTACAGCAAAATAATAATACACTGCAAGTGGCACAAACTCTCCACAGTACAGCAAAATAAGGTTACACTGCAAGTGGCTCAAGCTCTCCACAATACAGGGGGGTGGAAGGAGATATAGGTGACGTAAGAAGTCACCCTGTATCAGGAATGGACAAACCGCAAGCGGCGCAAACTCTCCACAGTACAGTATAGGTATGTGAGTTAAACTGCAAGTGGCACAAACTCTCCACAGTACAGCAAAATAAGGTTACACTGCAAGTGGCTCAAGCTCTCCACAATACAGGGGGGTGGAAGGAGATATAGGTGACGTAAGAAGTCACCCTGTATCAGGAATGGACAAACCGCAAGTGGCGCAAACTCTCCACAATACAGTATAGGTATGTGAGTTAAACTGCAAGTGGCACAAACTCTCCACAGTACAGCTAAATAAGGTTACACTGCAAGTGGCTCAAGCTCTCCACAATACAGGGGGGTGGAAGGAGATATAGGTGACGTAAGAAGTCACCCTGTATCAGGAATGGACAAACCGCAAGTGGCGCAAACTCTCCCAAATGCATGTAAGGAATATGTGGCACAAACTCTCCACAAACAATATTATAACTACTGCAAGTGGCACAAACTCTCCACAGTACAGCAAAATAATAATACACTGCAAGTGGCACAAACTCTCCACCGTACAGCAAAATAATAAAACACTGCAAGTGGCACAAACTCTCCACAGTACAGCAAAATAATAATACACTGCAAGTGGCACAAACTCTCCACAGTACAGCAAAATAATAATACACTGCAAGTGGCACAAACTCTCCACAGTACAGCAAAATAAGGTTACACTGCAAGTGGCTCAAGCTCTCCACAATACAGGGGGGTGGAAGGAGATATAGGTGACGTAAGAAGTCACCCTGTATCAGGAATGGACAAACCGCAAGCGGCGCAAACTCTCCACAGTACAGTATAGGTATGTGAGTTAAACTGCAAGTGGCACAAACTCTCCACAGTACAGCTAAATAAGGTTACACTGCAAGTGGCTCAAGCTCTCCACAATACAGGGTGGTGGAAGGAGATATAGGTGACGTAAGAAGTCACCCTGTATCAGGAATGGACAAACCGCAAGTGGCGCAAACTCTCCACAATACAGTATAGGTATGTGAGTTAAACTGCAAGTGGCACAAACTCTCCACAGTACAGCTAAATAAGGTTACACTGCAAGTGGCTCAAGCTCTCCACAATACAGGGGGGTGGAAGGAGATATAGGTGACGTAAGAAGTCACCCTGTATCAGGAATGGACAAACCGCAAGTGGCGCAAACTCTCCACAATACAGTATAGGTATGTGAGTTAAACTGCAAGTGGCACAAACTCTCCACAGTACAGCTAAATAAGGTTACACTGCAAGTGGCTCAAGCTCTCCACAATACAGGGGGGGTGGAAGGAGATATGGGTGACGTGAGAAGTCACCCTGTATCAGGAATGGACAAACCGCAAGTGGCGCAAACTCTCCACAGTACAGTATAGGTATGTGAGTTGAACTGCAAGTGGCACAAACTCTCCACAATACAGTAGGATTGGATGAATAGGAAATGCAACAACAAATTAATGTTCTAAATAACGTTGAATATTAAAGAACTTTAAACAAAGTTATTATTAAAAATAATTAGCAAATATATATACTCTATGTGATAAAATATCTTTTAAAATCAAATATCAAATAACAGGCAAAACTGAATTACTCTGTGAGATAGACTCACCTATTTAACTCCTGACATGCACCACAATACACACTATATTTTATATATTTAAATTTATCTGGCTCAAGTGAACACTTTAGTTATCTTCTAGCAACTAAAACCCAAATCGTTCTTAAAACCTTTCTTTCCCCTTTCGTGACCTCGAAGGCTACGTGACAATATGATATTTTACTTATCTATTTCAGATAATTGTCGAGAAATGCATTTCTGAAATATTAGGGTGTACCCATGATTTAATTTATTTTACTTGAAACGAAAACTATTTTAAGAATAACAGGGTGAGAAAATAAAATGTCTTACAAATGTTTGCTACAAATTCTTTTATTTTTAGAAGACCATTTATCCTTACGTAGGCATTTTCTTTCCCATTCTTTGCAAACTCTGGGGTCTTTAGGGAATGTGAAAAATAATAAATTCTCCCCTGTTTCCTTTGCTTTCTTCGAATTATTTTTACATGTAGCCACGATACAAACTATTCCTCCCGGCATAGCTGCCTATAAAGAGTAAAATCATATTACAGGAGTGATTAAAAAGAAAATAATTTGTTAGAACTTACCTTTAATTTGAAAACAAAATAGCCCTTGTCCTTTTCACAAACTACAATAATTATACACCAAAGAAAACAAGCTTACGCTTACAACACAACGTTCGTTTATAAATAGTTTGAAATATCAATAATTAAAAATAAAAAACCGCCAAAAAAGAATACAAAACACAACTAAATTGTTTAAACAACATACAAAGTCCATTAACTGTAAGCGTTTGCCATTGTTTGCCATTCGCTTGGGCATTCTCGATGACGATGCAACCCCTCCTCGCGTCGCTTCCACCGCAAGTTACCAGGCAACCACAAAACATACCCCCTTAGAAGTGTAAGCCAAATAAAAACTAATGATTCCATGTTTCTTGTTTAGCGAACTACGGTGAGAGGCGCTGAAGATGCGCTTCGGAACAGCATTCCACTTTAAGCCTCTACGGGTACCATGTGATATATGACTAGGCTCAAAATGTCTTGCACACACTAAACTACTTTTAAAGAGTTTATCTCGGGGAATCTCAAAAAGTCTTTTATTACCTATGACTTCTAACCAGACTAGCAACAGTTTTTCGTTTTTTTTTGGGATTAGGAAAACGATAGAAGCTACCGTTTTTTATTTCGCAGCCTTCAACACAACACTTTTTCTTGGCTGGTCTACATCCATTATAGCAAAGTAAAACTACAACAAATTTTACTGTTTAAAATAAAACGATTTGGCGACTCAAAAATCAAACACAAACAAAACTCAACAAAACTGTAGAACAACACACAATGACGAAGTCACGAATGACGAAAAAATGAAAGATGGAAACCCATCCAAGCCTGCCCAAGCCAAGCGACATGACATAATGACAATTGACAAGTATGACGTTGAAACCAGACGCTACGCCAACTGTCCCATGCAGCGCCTCTCACCGTAGTTCGCTAAACCAAAAACATGGAACTGTCAATGCATATTTAACTTACACTTCTAAGGGGGTATGTTTTGTGCAGGCAACCTATACATCTATTGACCTTGGGTCGATATAACCATTGTATAAAAAATAAATAGTCTGTCAACCTAATGAGTATAACAGAGACCCTAAAAAGAGAGATGCATATATATTGAGAGGTGGCGGTTTAAGTTAAATTGCGGTGAAATTTGGGACTTTCAAATACTTGCGTAGCCGAGATACTACTTACCGATAGGTGGCACCATGATAACCTTAAAATAAACAACAAGAAAATTTCAACTTATCTATGTACCTACCTAACCAACCAAACAAAATTTTACCTTTTTTATGTAAAACAGTGAGAGCATTATACCCATTGTCTTCATGTAATGTAATAGGCGAGAATATAAGAAAGCTGTCTTTGTGACAATAATGAAAATTCAAATACAATAATTATTTCTACATTTACCAAAACTTTCATTAAAGTAAATTAGGTATCTATCACCATTGTATCTATCACTTTAATTTAAAAGAAGTAGGTATTCGAAATTCGGATGAATGCTCTTTTGTTTGTTAGGTATTATATTATGTTTTTCGTCATTTTTGAAATGAATATTCGATGTTTATTCACCGATTTAAATAAGCCTTACTAAAGTATATTTCACAATATTTCGTTGACCGGTATCTGGTCGGATTAATAATAAAAGTTCATCAATCACTCATTGTAAAGTACCTAACAGTAACAGATCCGTAGTCGGTAAAATTTAGATACTAAAACATAAATTAAATTTATTTTGTGAAAAAAATCACTGAATTTCTTAAAAACATATTCAACTTTTATTTATTAATTGGAATTGAATAAATTGAACTGTTGAAACATACAGGGAGGCCCACCGTATACGCTTTAGTTTATTTCATCTAATCGGTAGATATGTTATCAAAAAATGAATCAAATAAAAAATATATACGATACTGTGTTATCGGATTAACATCTACCTGCTGTGGGTTTTTCTCTTGAATCAATCATATTGGTGTTAAGTTAAACCTTAAACCGAAATATCTTGTAATGGAGTTTATATGCTGTGAAAGTAATTTCGAATTTTAAATGAGATATGAATTGAATTTATTTCTTTTAGTTAATCGTATTTTACATTCCGTTCGATACCCCTATATCTATACCGAAATTATTTTCCACAAATGATGTTAATGCGTAAGTTTTCCATAAAAAAATATTCAAAAGAAACTCTCTTTTGTTGGACAAATAGATGAACACATTTCCCAAACAGCACAAGATATCCTCAGGATGATCCTGAGTATATCCTGAATATCCTGGGATATAAGTAGGACATATTTAGGATATTACACTCAAATCCGAACGCCTGAGGATGTTTTTTGGATGTCTTTAGGATGTCCCATGTGGATATACATGGGACATTTTAGAGGATATTCTTTTGTTTCTCATTTTGTTTCCAGAAAAAATGAAATAGCAAACAAAAACAAAAAATATATTCACTTTAAGCAATATCCCCTATAGGAAATATTTTAGAATCTTAAAAACGTTAATAGAATACCTATCGTAATCCTTGGAACATCCACATTGCATCCTGAATTAATTGAAAATACCTAATTGAGGTCTCCATATATGCTATTTCAAGGATCAACTCAGGTTACACCTATCTAACAGCACAAATGTTCGAAAAACGTTCTGAAGACATCCGCAGGATACTCTAGACGTATACTGTAATATTTTTTTCAGAATCATTTAAAAACAAAAATTTGAATAATATAAAACAAATTGGTGAAAAATATCGACACTTTGATTGGCTCATTATCATGCCGCTTTTTAACTTTAGTCTTGGGTGGAGATCACAGAGGTGGAGATTCCGCAGGCCGCATGCGCGTTTCATGATGTTTTTTTATACTTACAAATAGATAGATTATTGGTTAATTTATCAAGAAGGGCAAGGAATATCATTGTATCATTGAAGAGGGTAAACGAATAAAAATATGAAAATTATGGATGAAATTAAAAAAAATTCTTGTCAGAAATGGGTTTCGATCCACTGACCCCTGGGTTACAACCCCAGCACGTTTCCACCGTGCTACGCTAAACATTAGTTAAAGCTTAGAACGAATACATGGTTAAAAGGGATCGGAGCTCTCGGTTACACTTCTGCGCATACGTGCAGTTTGCAGTTACAAGTTTTTAGGTTATTGTGTTTACTTTGTTTATATCCATGTTCAGCGATTATACCGCTAATCAGTGATAGTAATTATATATTTAATTTATGTGTAATTAATGATAATCGTTGTATTCAGATTTCCCGCCGGCCTTCTTAATTGAGTAAAATCAAAAGGTAAGCTTACATTATTTTATTATACATATTTTTTATATAAATAACTTTTGAGGTTAAGATGAAACGTGGTAATGATATTAATTCTTCGACACATCGTAAACTTCGCAAATTAGAAAGTGATATGATTAATAAAGCTTTAATTGATGCCCCATCAACATCATGTAATGCATCTAACAGTTAGAAAATGACAATTTTAATCTACCAACAACTACACCTTCAAAGGATTCAATTAATACTACAGGTAATGTATATAGTTATGACAATAAATATTTATTACTGGTAAATTTTGCCGAAGCTGATTCTGTTATTACTTGTGAATACCTATTAGTTTATGTAATAATTCTCAAATTTACATATACATACATTTTATTATTATACAATACATTTTATTTACAGCAATCACACAGTTTGAACGATATATTATTCGAAAACTATTAGATATAGAGCATAAAGTTTCATCAATACAGGATCGTCAAAGAAATATGAATTCTAAAATGGATTATATTCAAAATCAAATTCAAACATTTGGGTTGGATGATAATAAAATAAATAAAAATGATGTTGAATCCGACTACATGGAACTCTTTTCTATAGAAACTTTGGAAAAATTGCAAGAATTGGAACAACTATTGATAAATAATAAAATTAATCATACAGCACTAGTATGTATATTCCAAAATAGAAACTATATTACATATAAAAATGTAACAAATGAAAAGATTTAATTTTATCAATTTTATTCAGATGAAACAACTGGCAAGAATTGATGGAACAGACATTAAGTCAATCACATTTAATATTTTACGACAGATTATGAGCGATTCAGTGGGAAGCATGTTCAGTTACGTTGGAGGAAAAAACAAACAGTCTTTCTTTGATTTACATCTTCGGAAAATTTTATTTGGTAAATATAAAACTCAAATCATATATTTTATTAACTGGTAAAGTATCGATAGACTAGTAAAATATATATATTTTCTTAACTTCAAATTATTTTGCAGTTTAATTTGAGCACGTGATTTTATCTAATTGCTATATATTTGTTGTCTTGTAACCACACTTTTTTTGAGAAAAAGTGTGATTATTCCCAGTTAACAAAGAGGAAAAATATAAAACACCACAAGGACCATGTAGAAATTATGCTATATATTTGCTTTATTATTTTGTCTTTAACTTTAATATCTTATTTTTTGTAAATATGTATTTTATATATTTCATTTTAGGTGCAGTGAGAATTTTCCATCCGGAAGCTACAGAGCAAAATATTTCAGATCACATAAAATCTTGGCTGAGACATGCAAGTGAACGTAATCATAAGAAAAAGTATGTTGCTTTCATGTTTTTATAAATTTTATATTATAAATTGAATATGCTTAAGAGTTGTATAGTTTTCAAAAACTTAATATTATTTTAAGCTCAAAGAAGTCTTTGATATACTACAAGAAGATGACCGCCAGTATGCAGAAACGGAGAAGTATGTATAATTTAATATAAATACAATGTTAGTAATTTTATTAATCTAACGAAAATCCTTTTAGCATGGATACCAAAGCAAAATCTACGAGTATTCTGCAAGACAACCGAGAAGCGGATGACGAGGACGAGGGTGAAGTGGCCTTTGAAGTAGTAATATAATATATATATATATATTTATATATACAGCCATACTTACCCTAAATAAATTTTTTTTATTCATATATGTAATTTTTTTAAATTCTGAAACAGTCCTGGAAACAATATGCATATGACCCAAATTAATCCTAGAAATAGCATATAAAGCTCCGTAATGATGTATCCTGGACTAATTGAGGATGTATTATGGACGTTTTGAGGATTTTGAGGATTCCTATAAACAGCCTGCAAATATCCTTAGGATGTTGAAATAAAATATCCTGAGGATATTTATAGGCTCTATTGAGGCGCTCAGTTCCAATTCCCCGGGACATCCTTAGGATGTACGGGGATTACAAAGGAATATCCTCAGGATATCTCGTATATCCCGATGAACATATCCTTATGAGTTTCAAAGGACGTCCTTGTGCTGTTTGGGTTATATATAATCTTTATCACAGAGATGAATTCCTAATAGAATCGGTAAGAACTTCTTGTATAACAATCGGGTTTTTGGTGAAAGTATTGTTATGGATTTTGTAAAAAAAAATTATTAACGCAATAACAATTTTTTATTAATTTTCCTTTTATTCCACTAAATTGAACATAAAATAACGATAAAAACAAAAAAAATCAAAGATAGGTACATTAAACTTTGATTTAACTCAAAAGTGAGCTAACCTAGAAATATTTGAAAATGAAACGTAAAGTACATAATAATCTAAAATATAGATGTACAACTGTCACTTATTTTGCAAAATTGTCAGTTTGTCAGATTTTTTTAAACTTTTTTTTGCAGCAGCAGCTTTCAACGATCTATATTTGAGATCCTTAAAAATTAAAGTTCTTATCAATAATTCTAATAAAAAAGATCTATGTACTTTACATTCATTTTCGACAAACCAATCAGACAAGTGCTTTCGCAATTTATTGGTAATTTGATTTTTCATCTTCTTAGATAATTTCGACTTTCCCATCAATCCCACAAAATATTTTGAAAAATAATGCATACTTATTTTTGTAAATTATTTTAAAATAGGTGAAGGCACTTTCTAGTGTCAAATTGAAAAGTCTCCTATATTAAAATTCTTTAAAAATATAAGACATTCATTTTTATCCTGAGCTTGATTCAGATCATCTTCTAAAAATTCTTTGCATAAATTACACTTGTATTTATCTAATACCTTTTTACACAAATATCCTGCAAAATAAACTTCCGAACTATTTTTAAGAGTAAATTCACAATTGCTTTCATATGAAGAACTTCAGAGATTTTGGGCTCAAATTCGACAGTCCAGAGTTACCTAAAAATATAATTGTTTCTTGTTAAAATGTGCGGTTTATTGTATTAATAAAAAACAATGATTATTCTAATCAATCTTAAGATACATATTTAAAGAACAGAAAACAGTTTGCTGTCATCTCCAGTACAAATAATTTTACCAATACTTAAATCTATATAATGCTAAAGATTAATCAGCTCAATGAAATATTTTATGGTTACTTTCTCAATCAATGGTACTACATACAATCTTGCAAAGTGTTTAAAAAAAGCTACAATTTTATAAAAATTCAAAATGACAAATTCTTAGCACAATGTAAGTACCTGTAATAAGTCTAATAAATATGTCCACTATTTTACAGGCTGTCCCATTTACAAGAAATAAACAGATTTACAAAACCTAATTGCGCTTTATGTAAAGCTACACTTTTGCGACTAAAGAACAGGGAAAATAAAATGTGATTGTTGTAATATGTGAACTACTATCAGGATTATTCTCATTTGATTAGTTAGGTATAGAAGTTAGCATTATGCAAATGATTCGAAGATTCTTAAATAATTGTATTCTTGTTTTACTTCCTTTTCAATTAATAAAATACAAAGAAAAATTAATAACATTTATCATATTTGAAGACACAAAACCTGCCAATTACGGCCACCTTTATATAACGACCAAAATTCCCTGTTTTTTTATTGGCGCGTTTGGCGTTGGCAACTTAAAAGTAATCTGTTTATTCTCTGTACATACTTAATATAACCTGTAGTCATGTTTATTGTTCTTGTAATTTTTATAAATTTAGAGACACTAAATAAATGTAATAGTTTTCCCTTCGAATTGATGAATTGTAGAGCTCATTACTTCATGAATATTTCAATTTTCAAGTAAAGATTTTTCTATTTTTGATTAAGTAAATTACCTTATCTTTTTTCATCATGAACAGGAAATGTAAATTTTCTCAATCCAGTGTTATTTCTACTGGATTTTCCACAATGATAATAGGCACATTTGTTACCCGACATCTGTAACACAAAACGATTATTATTAATTAGAATTATGTTATACAATAACTAAATATATTACTAAAAAGTAGTGCTAACATTGTTATTAGGATCATAATGTGCACATAATTGTATTCAACAAGTTCCTTATTCATCTGTTTGGTGTTCATATTTGTTTATATATGTATCTATTATTTTTGGAATTTTCTATTCATATCTTTTATTTTTACTAGTTTTTTTGGGATTATTTGAATAGGTATATGTTGAATTATCAAATAAAATAATAACAAATTCCAAAACAGAAATAAAACATTTATTACTCCACTGGTTTCACAAATTATATTTCTGTTGTGGAATTTGTTATTTTATTTGATAATTGACTTTTCATATAATATATTATAGTCGAGATACTATACTTTGGTTTAAGTTTTCATTTTTATATATTTATGTACACTATTGTTCCTGTACATTTCATTTAATATTATTGCCTATGGACTGAAGATACAGATGCCGTAAATTATTCACACAAAATCTTAAACATAGTGGTAGCATAATTGTGACATATGGTCCTTACTCACAGTGAAATATTGTTAGCGACCTTTATACCTTTAAAAGCTTTGTTTGGATACAAAGATAATATATGTAATAAGACCTCAACTTGGAGGATATGGAAGAATTGAACATCTAACTTGTAAGTGGAATTACTAACTTCAACAGATTTTTTAGTGGTTAAGATTAGAAGACGTAGAAACGAAGAAAAAACATGAGTTTTATTTTTTTTGAAAGTAACATTTTTTTTATATTTGAGCATTTCATATGTCGCAATTATGCTACGACTATGTTTAAGATTATGTGTGAGTGATTAACGGCATCTGTATAGGTAAAAAGATTAAATGAAATCTAAGAGTTATATGAAAAGTCACTCTGACAAGACAAAAACTATGTACATTCGCGTTGCTAACCAAAGTCAACGCATGTGATTATTTTAGTTAGATAGACAAGTCTATAATGCATAAATATTATTCATGTTAGGACACTTAGGACAAACCACTCATTTCTTAGCATTAGTACAAAGCACAGGAACATTTGTACCCAGTTGAAGATTTTATTATCAAGGAATTTCAACAATAATTATGGAAAAATTTCACTTAGTAAGGATTGAAACAATTAATTTGATAGGTAATTAATATGTTGCTTCATATTCCTTTAAAATCCATCACCAGGGTTAATGTTATATGTATTTATAAAATTAAATAATTTATGCAAAATGTAGGCATCTATTATAATTATAAATATATATTATTATTTGTGTATGTATACTTACATTGAATAAACTTAAAACACTGGTTAATGGCACTTAGTGTCCTTGAACAAGAATAAATAAGTACAAACTCTCTGGAAAAAACAATAATTTAAACACGATGCTCTTTTTAAAACAACCACTATTTATAATAAGTATGTAGAATAACAGCAAAATTATCCAAAATTCAAGAAAGTTATGAAAACGATCCACGCAATTACGACAAGAAGTACATACATAGACAAAAAAATATATATTATTTCTCTATGGCTAAAACCATAGGTAACATAAATGCTAAAACTTTTTCACCCTTCACCTACTATTTAGTAGTTATTACGGATGACCTTCAAAAACATTCTTGTGTTCTGCAGGTAGATTTATTTGGAAAATAGAATAAGGATACGAAGTCACATCTAGCGTTTAGTAACATAATCACTCAAAATATACAGATATCTTTTCTAATTCGAAGTGAAATATTCCATTCAGCGCCCTCTGAACGTTTAGTCCAGCTTTCACAATACGACATCTATACGTTTTGTCCAAAATTACGAAAAACTGTTAAATTATTAGTCCGTATGGTTGTTAGACTATTTCTTTTTTAGACAATGATATAACTGATCGAAAATCCATAAGTGGATATTGTTTTAAGTTATTCGATTGTTTGATATCTTGGTGTTCTAAAAAACAGACCTTAGTTACTTTGTCTAGCACAGAATCTGAATTTGTTGCAGTTTGTGTAGCTTCATGTGAGTTGCTCTACATAAAAAATTTGTTGTTAAATTTAAAAATTGATTTTTCACTGCCAATCATATTTGAAGATAACCAAAGCACAATCAAACTGTTACAAAATTTTGAGAATAATAGAAGGTGCAAGCATATTGAGGTTAAACTGCATTTTATTTTGGATCTGATTACCCAAAGTTTTGAAAACTTCAATATATTTGTTCTAATGAGCAATTAGCTGATGTGTTTACTAAAGCTTTGTGTGCTGTAAAATTTAATCATTTTGTGAATGCATTAAGCTTGAAAGTTTAAATTTGTTTATAACTATGTAGATCTATACCAACAGGTTTGAGGGAGGGTGTTAACATAATGTGAAGACGCATACAAACCTGTCTTAGTGATTTTAGTTATATATATGCGGTAACACTGAACTGGTGTTGCTGTCATGTATGTCAATATCATATTAAGTTGTCTTATAAAAGTTGTTACCAAGCAAGGATTATGTACACAATAGGATAGCTTATCCTCGTAAGAGTATCATTAGACAAGTGTTGAACCCCTACCACGCTGTTTTTACGTCACAGCCGGTTCACGTCGCCGTTTGATTCTGCCGCTGGTAGGATTCTAGTCGTCTGTTTCTGTTTATACATATTATGTGATTGTGCACAGAGGAATATATCTGCCTATAGTTTTGTTTATACGTAATTTTAGTGTTTTAATTTATAATTTTTGAAAAACTGTAAGATAGTGCTTAGTATTTTAGGACATTGACTTTTATCGTGTTTGTTAAGGATATTTAGTGAAGAGGTTACTTTATCTTTATTTACTTTGTAAGTACATCTTTTTATAGATTTTAAAACAAATTTTAATACTTAATTTAAGTTTTCCAAGAAATAATAAAGATGTCTGGACGTTACTGTGCTGTATCGTGTTGTAAAAATAATCAAATGGACTTGAAGAAAGTTGGCAATAAAGATGTCATTTTCCATTGCTTCCCTCTTGCAAGAGATTTAGTATCTTGTACTATCCAAAAAGAGTGGATTCGTCGCTGCAATATAATGTCAGATACATTCAATCCCAAAAACGGTTCGGTGTGCTCTAATCACTTTACTAAAAATGATTATGAACGGGACCTTCAAAATGAGCTTTTAGGTGAAAAAATTTATTATTTAACAAAAAAATAGTATATCACTTTCTTTATTTTTTTGAATCCAGGTTTGCCTTTGCGCCGAAAATTGAAAAAAACTGCAGTTCCAACTTTAAATTTAGAAACAGTTGATGAGAAAAATGTAATTTGTCTTCAGCCTAAAACGTTAGCTACAGTGCAACCTGAAATTGATTGTCACTCATTGTTTGATAAAGGGCCAATGTTTTCTCACAATGCTTCTGAAATTTCAGATAATAGTAGTTATAAACAAAAGTATCAAACATTGCTAAAAAAATACACAGTGTTAAAACTGCAATCGCGCAATAAAATAAAAAATTTAAATAATTTGGTGAATTATTTCAAGTCCAAATATTATAAAAAACCAACTAAAAAGTCCGCCAAAGCACAAATTTCAGAAAAAATACTTAAAATGGTTCTTACAAATAACCAGATTGATTGGCTTTCCAAAAAAAGAAAAAAGGTAGTTTGGACAAGAGAGGAAATCCCATTAGGTATTATAGCAAAAAATGTTATTTATATCTCCGAAGTCAATTAAATTATCCATTGCCAGCACTGTCTAGTCTTCGCCGTTGGGCATCTCAGCTGGACGTAAGTGAAGGAGTGCTTACTGATATATTGATGATGATGAAACTAGCTGGAGAAGATTTAACAGATTTTGAAAAAACTGTAGTACTCTAATTTGATGAGGTACTGTAGTACAATCAGTTGAAGAATACGATATATCTACAGATCGGGTGTTAGGTAATATATTTTCATTATTATTATTTATTAAAACAAATTCAGGATTTTGATGATTTTTTTAATTTAACTGTATCTCAGAGATATGAGACAAATGGTTTGTAGCTCGGATTGTAGGTAACCCAAAACCTCCATTTTAGCTATAAACCCGCTCGGGCTTCTTTAACTAAATGGCTTCAATCCAAACAGAATCACTGGAAGAGTATAATACGATAGGTTATTATTTAACTAAACCAATCTGTGTTAAACCTATGTTTTATTGTGTTAATTTTTAGGACCTCATCGTCAAATGCAGGTAGTACAGGCCCGCGGTCTCTTTTCCAAATGGAAGTAACCAATATACATAGCATTTGACCAGAAAATTACGAAGGAAATCTTGAATAGTATAATAAAAGAATTACATAATATATCTTATAATGTAGTAGCATGTGTAAGTGACTGCGGAGGTGGTAATATTGGATTGTGGAAAGAATTGGAAATCAATATTGAAAAATGCTTTTTCTCTCATCCAGAAACAAATGAAAATATATATGTTTGCAGATGCTCCGCATCTTTTGAAATTATTAAGGAATTGGCTTTTGGATACAGGCTTTGTTTTGGAGGGAGAAAAAAAGATAACGAAGGAGCCTCTTCAAAAATTAATCGACTCGACTAATAATGAGATTAATCCATGCTGGAAAATAAATCAAAATCACTTGGATTGTGAGGGTAGTCGAAGACAAAACGTCAGAATGGCAGCTCAACTTTTATCAAATAATGTTGCCGAGGCACTTAATCGTTACAAACCTGGCAGTGACAGGCAAATGTGTATAGATTTGTCAGAATTCATCAGTAATATTAATAAGTGGTTTGATATTTTTAATAGTTACACCAAGCAAGCAAAGGTGCCTTTTAAAAGTGCATTTGGTGTTAATTTTAACGAACAAGAAACTCATTTAATTAAAATGGAAAATATAATATCATCCATGAGAGCAATTGGAAAGGACTCTTTACAAATTTTTCAAAAAGGCATGATCATGTCAATGAAGTCTTTAAAAATGCTCTTCAAAGATATGGAAAATCTTTTCGATATTAAATATATTTGCACATACAAATTAAACCAAGACAGCCTTGAAAACTTTTTTGCCCAACTTAGAAGTCGTGGGCCAAATGTACACCCCAGCCCTTTGACGGCCATTTATCGCATTAGAATGATAATTTTGGGAAAAAATTCTGGCATATTAGATGCGAAAGTTAATACTTATGAACCAACCACAGAAGAATACATGACTCCAAAAATATTTGAAAAAGTTAAAATCAATCCGAATGAAGAATCAATTCAAGATAAAACATTTGGTAATAACTTATACTTTAAAGTTACCTACCTTGCAGGACTATTGAGAAAAAAAAACATAAGACTATTCTCCAGCTGTTTCTCACATTTAATGGGTAGGGATCGCTACTTGCTAATAATGAGATGTCCATATGTTCCTGAAGTTAAAACCAATGAGCTGTCCCCAGATGATCGAAATCAGGCCTATACTGGATCATTTTACTAATAAAATGAAGATAATATATTACCCATAAAAAAAAACTTATCCGTTGATGAATCTATGGTCTTGTGAAAAGGGGGACTTTACTTCAAGCAATATCTACCAAAGAAGCGGCAGAAATATGGGATAAAGTTGTATATGGTAATAGAAGGGGACGGAACAATTTTAGATATGATGGTACATACTGGCTCGAGCGATATAACTGGCGGAAAAGATCATGCACAAAAGATAGTGATGTATCTGATGCGCGAATGTCTGAATAACGGACATAGCTTATACATGGATAACTTTTACAATAGTTATTCATTGGCAAAAAAAAGTTGCTTGATCAAATACCTTTTGTACAGGTACTCTCAGAAAAGCCGAAAAGATTTCCCCAAAAACGTTGTAGCTACAAAATTAAGAAAAGGTGAGACCAAAGCTATGTATAACTGCAATATGATGATTGGCAAGTGGACCGATAAAAGACACGTCTTAGACATATCTACTGAATAATAAAAAAAAATGAAGTGGTAACTAAAAGCAAAAGTCAAGTATAATAAATAGTGGAATAGACATAAGGCATTCGTGATCAAATGATGGCTTATTATCCAACGGCACGCCGAACGTTACGTTGATATTAGAAAATTATAATACATGTGATCCAGTTGTATTTGCACAATGCCCATAAACTTTATAATAAGTACTCTGGTTAGAAAATGACATTTTACAACTTTCGAATGTCCGTATTAGAAAAACTATTGCCAAAACAGTCGCAATAAGCAGATGTACCTGTAAATGTAAACCATTTACCTGTAGAAATCGAAATTCTCAATGAACTTGGACAAACGCTTAGAAAATAAAATGTAGGGTTTGAGCTATGGACAAAAAATACGGAAAGATACTGTGTACCACTGCACAGCTTGTCCCGAGATGCCCGGCCTCTGCATATGAAATTGTCTTAGAGAATACCACTCATTGGAGACATAAGATTCTAGGGCTATAGTACCCAAGGAAGGATTTCTCTGAGGAGAATATTGTGGAAATATTATTAAGCATAATAAGGGCAACTAATCTCTTCACATAAACAGAGCAGCCAAGAGCAAAAAAAAACAAAAAAAAACTTAAAAGCTGAGGTGCCTTGGACTTGACACATTAGCAAACTCTTATACCAAACCATTGCCAACCTTCGGAACTTTGTAGTAGCGTAATAGATAGTGGCTTCCCCTAAACATCGAAAAATATCACGAAGTTCATCGACGTTTTGAAGCCAAACCGAAATCGATTGCACCCTATCCCCGAGGTCAAATACAGGTACAGTACCACATCCCCTCGGACCGTCTTGATAGGCCGTTCTCGTTCGGCAGTATTTTCGAGAAAAGTGGTCATTACAGTGCTCAATCGTTCAATAGTCATTCGGTGTCAAAGAATCAATACGGTTTCTTCTTGGGGTAACAGATTCACTCGAACCCGAAGCCCGAAGCCTCTTGGGTTTCAATTGGTAGCGGTATTTTATTATTATTATTTATTTATTGACGGGCTAGAACCCATTAAATACAATAGAGTACAATAATTGATACACAGAATTTAAAAAAAAAGAAAAAAAATATATATATAAATAGAAAAAACCATAAACTTATAGATACATTAATTAACACATAAGATAAAGCACATATCACTTACAATAACAACTAAAAATATTTTTTTAAAATTACAAATTTGGAGTTGTCGGCGAAACTCAGAAGAAGATGTAAAGAAATCAAGATTCAATCGATTGGCCAATCTTGTGGACCTGGGGATGAACGAATTATTGCGATAATTAGTATAGTAGTGTGGTTGTGAAAAAGTAACACTATTTCTAGTAGATCTAGTTGGTGCGGAAAAACCAATATTCAACAAAAGAGTAGGACAATCGAGAGTAGAATTGACTATGTTGAATAGAATGAAAAGATCCTTGCAATTCCTTCTGTAACGAAGAGGCTCCAACATAAACTGGGAATGCAAATCATGGTAATTTAGGTGGTAGGTGTTAACAGGATGAATTCCAGATTTATAGGCAATGAGTCTTAGAAATTTTCTTTGTACTTGTTCAATGTTGTGAATATGGTTCGTATAGAAGGGATTCCAAACAGAAGATGCATATTCAATAAGAGGTCTAACAAGGGAGAAGTAAAGTATTCTAAGACATTGCACGTTTCGAAAGTCACAAGTTATCCTTCTGATAAAACCAAGCATCCTTAATGCCTTATTAATTGAAACATATATATGGGGCCGAAAAGACATGGTAGAGTCAATCACAACACCAAGATCTTTAACTTCTGACACATTAATAAGAGGTGTTTGGTTAATGTTATAGATAAAAACAATAGGGTGACGCTTTCTACTAAAATTAATAAACTGACATTTTGCTGGATTCAGTTCCATGCCATTGGCAGTACACCACCGAGATAAATTATCTAAATCTGCTTGAAGATTCTGACAATCCTCTAATGAACGTACAGTCAAATACAATTTTAGATCATCAGCAAAACATAAGAATTGAGAGTTTATAAAACAGTTCTGGATGTCGTTGACGAAAATGTTAAACAAAAGTGGTCCTATGTGTGATCCTTGGGGAACACCTGAAGGAACTACAAACCCAGATGATAAGAAGCCACACACACGGACTATTTGAATACGACCAGTAAGGTAACTTTGAACCCAGTTTAGGAGACTACCATTAACACCCATATTATTTATTTTTTGAATCAGAAGGCCATGATTAACTTTATCAAATGCCTTGGAGAAGTCTGTGTACAAAGAGTGAACTTGATAACCAGAGTCCAAGGCACTTGAAAGATAGTCCACATATGTAAGGAGATTAAGCTCAGTTGACTTCCCTGAACGGAAGCCAAACTGCTGGTTAATGATATAAGGATCCAAAAGTTTGGTAAGGATTTTAGTAACAATATTATCTAATAATTTAGGAATTACGCTCTGAATACATATCGGCCTATAATTGGATATGTTTGATTTTTCACCTGTTTTGTAAATAGGAACGACGAAACTAGATTTCCAGAAATCTGGAAAGATACCAAGTTTAAGGGAGTAGTTAAAAATGATATGTAAGGGGCGAGACAATACAAAACTACAATATTTTAAAATAGAAGGAGGGATGCCATCCGGCCCAGGACCTTTATATACATTCAAACCACAAAGATGTTCATATATTTCAGAGATAGACACACAATACTCAGAAGCATTCAAAGGAGTAGAAGATATATAACCATAGCTAGGACAGGTCTTATCAGAATAAACAGAGCTAAAATAATCTTGAAACAGGTTAGCTAAATCGATTCCCACAGGATATTTGACATTATTGAGGTACATTTCATCAGGAATTGTATTACATCTTCTTCTGGAGTTTACAAAGTTCCAAAACGATTTTAAATTAACACCAACAGAACATTCAGTAAACCTAATATAATCGTTATAGTCAGTTTTAGACCTGAGCTTACACCGAGAACGCAGCTGAGAGAATTCCAAATAATCAACAGGAGATCCTGTTAGTTTGAATTTCAAGTGAGCTTGCTTCTTTAAATATATGAGATGTTTTAGTTCTGATGAGAACCATCTGGGGAATTTTCTGGATGAAACTTTCTTAACAGGTACAAACAGGTGAATCACGGTATACAAAATATCATAGAAAATATTTAACATATCATCTAATGATCTATTCAATAACAAAGGATCCCACCGAATAAGTCCCAGATGATATTCAATAGAGTGAAAATCAGCTGATTTGTAGTCATAATAAAACTCATCAGCAACAGGAGAATAATTACAATGGTCCAAGCTCAAGTTCAATTCAGTTACTAAAGGAGGGTGGTAAACATCTACATCAATCAGAGGATCGGTTGCTGTAATACATGTAGTTAAACGATCATGACTAAAAACTAAATCCAAAAGTGAGTTAAATTCATTATGAACAGAGTTCATTTGAAACAGATTATGGTAGGCACACATATTAGAAACGGTATAAGTAGCATTCACTTCATCAGCTCTGGTACCAGGGGGTGAAATAGCTTCTGAACAAATATTTAAGTCAGACCATACTGCTTTAGGTAAGTTGAAATCACCCAGAATGCAGATCTTAGCATCAGGATACTTTTCAGAAATGGCGTCTAGGTTCTCAGTAAAGGATAAATAATCTTCAATCGGGGAAAGTGGGGGAAAGTAGACGGCTCCAATTATACATTTGTTCCTAGTGTTTCCAACTAGAACAAAAACATGTTCAATTTCTTCTGATGACTGCAGCAGGCTACTAGTTATATTTCTAGCCACTGCTATAAGAGCTCCACCACCTCTAGTTGCAGGATTAGTGAGTGCAGATCTATCTCGCCGATAAATATTATAATTATCTAATCCAACTTCAGCATCTCCGAAATTATCCGATAGCCAAGTTTCAGTCAAAACAATTATATCATAGGAATTAGTAGCTGCGTTTAATGATAGCTTGTTTAGTTTGGTCCTCAAACCTCGAACATTCTGATAATAAATAGAATTTGATCGCAATTTGCTAGAAGCTGAAGTTGGGCCAGGATTAATCAGTTTTTTGGGTTGGTTTTAACAACTATTTTATAACACCCATTCAAAAATTTGATAGAGAGATTATTTTCGCCGTTCTCTTGACGTCTCTTGAGTTCTTCTTTTAGTTGTTTTTCAAGTTCCCTTTGACTGCTCGTAAGGTCGTAGTTGAAAAAGATCTTTCTACCCTTAAGTCTGGTACGGTTCCTAATGATATTTTGAACATCAAAGGCGGAGTTAAACATAACTTTTAGGGCACGAGCTCCCTTAGTATTACGCCTTCCAACCCTTTGAAGACTAACTATAGAAGGAGGTGTTACAACTATATCACGCAAAATTTCAGATACCTTGTCACGATCAGTATCCGATTCTGGTAAATTGAATATCATCAAATTACTAGATCTCTTCTGTCGCTCGTAGAATTCTGAAAGCAGCTCTTCAGACATTGGGGTAGAAGTAATGGTACCAACGTTGATCTGGGAAGCCTTCAGGTTCTGTAACTCATTTCGTAGCTCATCAACAATTTTGATTAGCTTCGGGACTTGTAAATAGCCTTCCTGACAGTCTTTGCAGTGAAAGCGTAATTGACGAGGGCCTTTGAGATCCATTACTCTCATCTCAGAAGCATTTAGACCAGAACATTTTTTATGCAAAAAGCGCCCACAACTATCACAAGCGATCAAGTTAGCAGTATCGGATTCAACGCTATCACAAATGAAGCAGCAAGTACTTGAAGACATCGCTATTTAAATGGATTAAAAATAAACTGCCAGTGCAGTTGGTCACAACCTAAAGAATTTCTGATAATGAGCTTGATAAGGACATAAACAGATAGTTTGAATACTGCTAAATATATATTATTGAAGGATTTTTCTCACACCAACACTCACAGGAGGTTATAACCACTTCATCTCACTGATGAAACACTTTTTAACTTTTGATTTGGCCTATAAACTAAATTACAAACCACGCGAACGAACAAATTTAGGAAACAGTGTGTATCAATTGCACAGGTTTTTAGTTTTATTTTATTGCGACGTTGGGGACCCATTTCAGTTGATTTTATTATTACTTTTGTGATTTATGGTAGAAATAGGGTGAATAAATATTTAATAAAATAAAAAAAACACAAAGCTAGAATAACATTTAAAAGAATAGTGTCATCTCGGCATTGTAATTTTATGTCATTGAATTAATAAATCCAGGTCATCTCTATCCCACTTCTGATAAATTGTAAGGAGGGAAAAACTTGACTTGAGGAGAATGAGTAATTTGTAAAGATTGATATATTTAATTAGAATTTAACTTTTAATTACTTACTGTGTACTTACATTCAATTGTTTATAATATAGATAATAAGACAAATCTAAATGTTGAAAATAACTATTTACAAGACACTGGACGTGATGCCTGGATTTAATTGAACAGTCCATGTGGACATGGTCCAAGTAGGTTGAACAACCGAGATGACGTACCTGGAATTAGATAGAAAAACACTCTGAGTATTCAATTTGCCATAAATAATGATTAATTATTTAACTAACGATTATTATAGTTGAAATCCCCAAAATTAATGAAAGTATTAATAATATACAAGGTGCATCTTATGTGTTTGAACTGTGATTATGCATATCAGTACTAAAGTAAAGTTAAAACTTCACTTGATCAAAAATAAATGCCTAATAGTAAGTATTTAGGGTTATTAGGAAAGGTGCAAGGGGCGCAAACTCTCCCCAATGCATGTAAGGAATATGTGGCACAAACTCTCCACAAACAATATTATAACTACTGCAAGTGGCACAAACTCTCCACAGTACAGCAAAATAATAATACACTGCAAGTGGCACAAACTCTCCACAGTACAGCAAAATAATAAAACACTGCAAGTGGCACAAACTCTCCACAGTACAGCAAAATAATAATACACTGCAAGTGGCACAAACTCTCCACAGTACAGCAAAATAATAATACACTGCAAGTGGCACAAACTCTCCACAGTACAGCAAAATAAGGTTACACTGCAAGTGGCTCAAGCTCTCCACAATACAGGGGGGTGGAAGGAGATATAGGTGACGTAAGATGTCACCCTGTATCAGGAATGGACAAACCGCAAGTGGCGCAAACTCTCCACAGTACAGTATAGGTATGTGAGTTAAACTGCAAGTGGCACAAACTCTCCACAGTACAGCTAAATAAGGTTACACTGCAAGTGGCTCAAGCTCTCCACAATACAGGGGGGTGGAAGGAGATATAGGTGACGTAAGAAGTCACCCTGTATCAGGAATGGACAAACCGCAAGTGGCGCAAACTCTCCCAAATGCATGTAAGGAATATGTGGCACAAACTCTCCACAAACAATATTATAACTACTGCAAGTGGCACAAACTCTCCACAGTACAGCAAAATAATAATACACTGCAAGTGGCACAAACTCTCCACCGTACAGCAAAATAATAAAACACTGCAAGTGGCACAAACTCTCCACAGTACAGCAAAATAATAATACACTGCAAGTGGCACAAACTCTCCACAGTACAGCAAAATAATAATACACTGCAAGTGGCACAAACTCTCCACAGTACAGCAAAATAAGGTTACACTGCAAGTGGCTCAAGCTCTCCACAATACAGGGGGGTGGAAGGAGATATAGGTGACGTAAGAAGTCACCCTGTATCAGGAATGGACAAACCGCAAGCGGCGCAAACTCTCCACAGTACAGTATAGGTATGTGAGTTAAACTGCAAGTGGCACAAACTCTCCACAGTACAGCTAAATAAGGTTACACTGCAAGTGGCTCAAGCTCTCCACAATACAGGGTGGTGGAAGGAGATATAGGTGACGTAAGAAGTCACCCTGTATCAGGAATGGACAAACCGCAAGTGGCGCAAACTCTCCACAATACAGTATAGGTATGTGAGTTAAACTGCAAGTGGCACAAACTCTCCACAGTACAGCTAAATAAGGTTACACTGCAAGTGGCTCAAGCTCTCCACAATACAGGGGGGTGGAAGGAGATATAGGTGACGTAAGAAGTCACCCTGTATCAGGAATGGACAAACCGCAAGTGGCGCAAACTCTCCACAATACAGTATAGGTATGTGAGTTAAACTGCAAGTGGCACAAACTCTCCACAGTACAGCTAAATAAGGTTACACTGCAAGTGGCTCAAGCTCTCCACAATACAGGGGGGGTGGAAGGAGATATGGGTGACGTGAGAAGTCACCCTGTATCAGGAATGGACAAACCGCAAGTGGCGCAAACTCTCCACAGTACAGTATAGGTATGTGAGTTGAACTGCAAGTGGCACAAACTCTCCACAATACAGTAGGATTGGATGAATAGGAAATGCAACAACAAATTAATGTTCTAAATAACGTTGAATATTAAAGAACTTTAAACAAAGTTATTATTAAAAATAATTAGCAAATATATATACTCTATGTGATAAAATATCTTTTAAAATCAAATATCAAATAACAGGCAAAACTGAATTACTCTGTGAGATAGACTCACCTATTTAACTCCTGACATGCACCACAATACACACTATATTTTATATATTTAAATTTATCTGGCTCAAGTGAACACTTTAGTTATCTTCTAGCAACTAAAACCCAAATCGTTCTTAAAACCTTTCTTTCCCCTTTCGTGACCTCGAAGGCTACGTGACAATATGATATTTTACTTATCTATTTCAGATAATTGTCGAGAAATGCATTTCTGAAATATTAGGGTGTACCCATGATTTAATTTATTTTACTTGAAACGAAAACTATTTTAAGAATAACAGGGTGAGAAAATAAAATGTCTTACAAATGTTTGCTACAAATTCTTTTATTTTTAGAAGACCATTTATCCTTACGTAGGCATTTTCTTTCCCATTCTTTGCAAACTCTGGGGTCTTTAGGGAATGTGAAAAATAATAAATTCTCCCCTGTTTCCTTTGCTTTCTTCGAATTATTTTTACATGTAGCCACGATACAAACTATTCCTCCCGGCATAGCTGCCTATAAAGAGTAAAATCATATTACAGGAGTGATTAAAAAGAAAATAATTTGTTAGAACTTACCTTTAATTTGAAAACAAAATAGCCCTTGTCCTTTTCACAAACTACAATAATTATACACCAAAGAAAACAAGCTTACGCTTACAACACAACGTTCGTTTATAAATAGTTTGAAATATCAATAATTAAAAATAAAAAACCGCCAAAAAAGAATACAAAACACAACTAAATTGTTTAAACAACATACAAAGTCCATTAACTGTAAGCGTTTGCCATTGTTTGCCATTCGCTTGGGCATTCTCGATGACGATGCAACCCCTCCTCGCGTCGCTTCCACCGCAAGTTACCAGGCAACCACAAAACATACCCCCTTAGAAGTGTAAGCCAAATAAAAACTAATGATTCCATGTTTCTTGTTTAGCGAACTACGGTGAGAGGCGCTGAAGATGCGCTTCGGAACAGCATTCCACTTTAAGCCTCTACGGGTACCATGTGATATATGACTAGGCTCAAAATGTCTTGCACACACTAAACTACTTTTAAAGAGTTTATCTCGGGGAATCTCAAAAAGTCTTTTATTACCTATGACTTCTAACCAGACTAGCAACAGTTTTTCGTTTTTTTTTGGGATTAGGAAAACGATAGAAGCTACCGTTTTTTATTTCGCAGCCTTCAACACAACACTTTTTCTTGGCTGGTCTACATCCATTATAGCAAAGTAAAACTACAACAAATTTTACTGTTTAAAATAAAACGATTTGGCGACTCAAAAATCAAACACAAACAAAACTCAACAAAACTGTAGAACAACACACAATGACGAAGTCACGAATGACGAAAAAATGAAAGATGGAAACCCATCCAAGCCTGCCCAAGCCAAGCGACATGACATAATGACAATTGACAAGTATGACGTTGAAACCAGACGCTACGCCAACTGTCCCATGCAGCGCCTCTCACCGTAGTTCGCTAAACCAAAAACATGGAACTGTCAATGCATATTTAACTTACACTTCTAAGGGGGTATGTTTTGTGCAGGCAACCTATACATCTATTGACCTTGGGTCGATATAACCATTGTATAAAAAATAAATAGTCTGTCAACCTAATGAGTATAACAGAGACCCTAAAAAGAGAGATGCATATATATTGAGAGGTGGCGGTTTAAGTTAAATTGCGGTGAAATTTGGGACTTTCAAATACTTGCGTAGCCGAGATACTACTTACCGATAGGTGGCACCATGATAACCTTAAAATAAACAACAAGAAAATTTCAACTTATCTATGTACCTACCTAACCAACCAAACAAAATTTTACCTTTTTTATGTAAAACAGTGAGAGCATTATACCCATTGTCTTCATGTAATGTAATAGGCGAGAATATAAGAAAGCTGTCTTTGTGACAATAATGAAAATTCAAATACAATAATTATTTCTACATTTACCAAAACTTTCATTAAAGTAAATTAGGTATCTATCACCATTGTATCTATCACTTTAATTTAAAAGAAGTAGGTATTCGAAATTCGGATGAATGCTCTTTTGTTTGTTAGGTATTATATTATGTTTTTCGTCATTTTTGAAATGAATATTCGATGTTTATTCACCGATTTAAATAAGCCTTACTAAAGTATATTTCACAATATTTCGTTGACCGGTATCTGGTCGGATTAATAATAAAAGTTCATCAATCACTCATTGTAAAGTACCTAACAGTAACAGATCCGTAGTCGGTAAAATTTAGATACTAAAACATAAATTAAATTTATTTTGTGAAAAAAATCACTGAATTTCTTAAAAACATATTCAACTTTTATTTATTAATTGGAATTGAATAAATTGAACTGTTGAAACATACAGGGAGGCCCACCGTATACGCTTTAGTTTATTTCATCTAATCGGTAGATATGTTATCAAAAAATGAATCAAATAAAAAATATATACGATACTGTGTTATCGGATTAACATCTACCTGCTGTGGGTTTTTCTCTTGAATCAATCATATTGGTGTTAAGTTAAACCTTAAACCGAAATATCTTGTAATGGAGTTTATATGCTGTGAAAGTAATTTCGAATTTTAAATGAGATATGAATTGAATTTATTTCTTTTAGTTAATCGTATTTTACATTCCGTTCGATACCCCTATATCTATACCGAAATTATTTTCCACAAATGATGTTAATGCGTAAGTTTTCCATAAAAAAATATTCAAAAGAAACTCTCTTTTGTTGGACAAATAGATGAACACATTTCCCAAACAGCACAAGATATCCTCAGGATGATCCTGAGTATATCCTGAATATCCTGGGATATAAGTAGGACATATTTAGGATATTACACTCAAATCCGAACGCCTGAGGATGTTTTTTGGATGTCTTTAGGATGTCCCATGTGGATATACATGGGACATTTTAGAGGATATTCTTTTGTTTCTCATTTTGTTTCCAGAAAAAATGAAATAGCAAACAAAAACAAAAAATATATTCACTTTAAGCAATATCCCCTATAGGAAATATTTTAGAATCTTAAAAACGTTAATAGAATACCTATCGTAATCCTTGGAACATCCACATTGCATCCTGAATTAATTGAAAATACCTAATTGAGGTCTCCATATATGCTATTTCAAGGATCAACTCAGGTTACACCTATCTAACAGCACAAATGTTCGAAAAACGTTCTGAAGACATCCGCAGGATACTCTAGACGTATACTGTAATATTTTTTTCAGAATCATTTAAAAACAAAAATTTGAATAATATAAAACAAATTGGTGAAAAATATCGACACTTTGATTGGCTCATTATCATGCCGCTTTTTAACTTTAGTCTTGGGTGGAGATCACAGAGGTGGAGATTCCGCAGGCCGCATGCGCGTTTCATGATGTTTTTTTATACTTACAAATAGATAGATTATTGGTTAATTTATCAAGAAGGGCAAGGAATATCATTGTATCATTGAAGAGGGTAAACGAATAAAAATATGAAAATTATGGATGAAATTAAAAAAAATTCTTGTCAGAAATGGGTTTCGATCCACTGACCCCTGGGTTACAACCCCAGCACGTTTCCACCGTGCTACGCTAAACATTAGTTAAAGCTTAGAACGAATACATGGTTAAAAGGGATCGGAGCTCTCGGTTACACTTCTGCGCATACGTGCAGTTTGCAGTTACAAGTTTTTAGGTTATTGTGTTTACTTTGTTTATATCCATGTTCAGCGATTATACCGCTAATCAGTGATAGTAATTATATATTTAATTTATGTGTAATTAATGATAATCGTTGTATTCAGATTTCCCGCCGGCCTTCTTAATTGAGTAAAATCAAAAGGTAAGCTTACATTATTTTATTATACATATTTTTTATATAAATAACTTTTGAGGTTAAGATGAAACGTGGTAATGATATTAATTCTTCGACACATCGTAAACTTCGCAAATTAGAAAGTGATATGATTAATAAAGCTTTAATTGATGCCCCATCAACATCATGTAATGCATCTAACAGTTAGAAAATGACAATTTTAATCTACCAACAACTACACCTTCAAAGGATTCAATTAATACTACAGGTAATGTATATAGTTATGACAATAAATATTTATTACTGGTAAATTTTGCCGAAGCTGATTCTGTTATTACTTGTGAATACCTATTAGTTTATGTAATAATTCTCAAATTTACATATACATACATTTTATTATTATACAATACATTTTATTTACAGCAATCACACAGTTTGAACGATATATTATTCGAAAACTATTAGATATAGAGCATAAAGTTTCATCAATACAGGATCGTCAAAGAAATATGAATTCTAAAATGGATTATATTCAAAATCAAATTCAAACATTTGGGTTGGATGATAATAAAATAAATAAAAATGATGTTGAATCCGACTACATGGAACTCTTTTCTATAGAAACTTTGGAAAAATTGCAAGAATTGGAACAACTATTGATAAATAATAAAATTAATCATACAGCACTAGTATGTATATTCCAAAATAGAAACTAAATTACGTATAAAAATGTAACAAATGAAAAGATTTAATTTTATCAATTTTATTCAGATGAAACAACTGGCAAGAATTGATGGAACAGACATTAAGTCAATCACATTTAATATTTTACGACAGATTATGAGCGATTCAGTGGGAAGCATGTTCAGTTACGTTGGAGGAAAAAACAAACAGTCTTTCTTTGATTTACATCTTCGGAAAATTTTATTTGGTAAATATAAAACTCAAATCATATATTTTATTAACTGGTAAAGTATCGATAGACTAGTAAAATATATATATTTTCTTAACTTCAAATTATTTTGCAGTTTAATTTGAGCACGTGATTTTATCTAATTGCTATATATTTGTTGTCTTGTAACCACACTTTTTTTGAGAAAAAGTGTGATTATTCCCAGTTAACAAAGAGGAAAAATATAAAACACCACAAGGACCATGTAGAAATTATGCTATATATTTGCTTTATTATTTTGTCTTTAACTTTAATATCTTATTTTTTGTAAATATGTATTTTATATATTTCATTTTAGGTGCAGTGAGAATTTTCCATCCGGAAGCTACAGAGCAAAATATTTCAGATCACATAAAATCTTGGCTGAGACATGCAAGTGAACGTAATCATAAGAAAAAGTATGTTGCTTTCATGTTTTTATAAATTTTATATTATAAATTGAATATGCTTAAGAGTTGTATAGTTTTCAAAAACTTAATATTATTTTAAGCTCAAAGAAGTCTTTGATATACTACAAGAAGATGACCGCCAGTATGCAGAAACGGAGAAGTATGTATAATTTAATATAAATACAATGTTAGTAATTTTATTAATCTAACGAAAATCCTTTTAGCATGGATACCAAAGCAAAATCTACGAGTATTCTGCAAGACAACCGAGAAGCGGATGACGAGGACGAGGGTGAAGTGGCCTTTGAAGTAGTAATATAATATATATATATATATTTATATATACAGCCATACTTACCCTAAATAAATTTTTTTTATTCATATATGTAATTTTTTTAAATTCTGAAACAGTCCTGGAAACTATATGCATATGACCCAAATTAATCCTAGAAATAGCATATAAAGCTCCGTAATGATGTATCCTGGACTAATTGAGGATGTATTATGGACGTTTTGAGGATTTTGAGGATTCCTATAAACAGCCTGCAAATATCCTTAGGATGTTGAAATAAAATATCCTGAGGATATTTATAGGCTCTATTGAGGCGCTCAGTTCCAATTCCCCGGGACATCCTTAGGATGTACGGGGATTACAAAGGAATATCCTCAGGATATCTCGTATATCCCGATGAACATATCCTTAGGAGTTTCAAAGGACGTCCTTGTGCTGTTTGGGTTATATATAATCTTTATCACAGAGATGAATTCCTAATAGAATCGGTAAGAACTTCTTGTATAACAATCGGGTTTTTGGTGAAAGTATTGTTATGGATTTTGTAAAAAAAATTATTAACGCAATAACAATTTTTTATTAATTTTCCTTTTATTCCACTAAATTGAACATAAAATAACAATAAAAACAAAAAAAATCAAAGATAGGTACATTAAACTTTGATTTAACTCAAAAGTGAGCTAACCTAGAAATATTTGAAAATGAAACGTAAAGTACATAATAATCTAAAATATAGATGTACAACTGTCACTTATTTTGCAAAATTGTCAGTTTGTCAGATTTTTTTAAACTTTTTTTTGCAGCAGCAGCTTTCAACGATCTATATTTGAGATCCTTAAAAATTAAAGTTCTTATCAATAATTCTAATAAAAAAGATCTATGTACTTTACATTCATTTTCGACAAACCAATCAGACAAGTGCTTTCGCAATTTATTGGTAATTTGATTTTTCATCTTCTTAGATAATTTCGACTTTCCCATCAATCCCACAAAATATTTTGAAAAATAATGCATACTTATTTTTGTAAATTATTTTAAAATAGGTGAAGGCACTTTCTAGTGTCAAATTGAAAAGTCTCCTATATTAAAATTCTTTAAAAATATAAGACATTCATTTTTATCCTGAGCTTGATTCAGATCATCTTCTAAAAATTCTTTGCATAAATTACACTTGTATTTATCTAATACCTTTTTACACAAATATCCTGCAAAATAAACTTCCGAACTATTTTTAAGAGTAAATTCACAATCGCTTTCATATGAAGAACTTCAGAGATTTTGGGCTCAAATTCGACAGTCCAGAGTTACCTAAAAATATAATTGTTTCTTGTTAAAATGTGCGGTTTATTGTATTAATAAAAAACAATGATTATTCTAATCAATCTTAAGATACATATTTAAAGAACAGAAAACAGTTTGCTGTCATCTCCAGTACAAATAATTTTACCAATACTTAAATCTATATAATGCTAAAGATTAATCAGCTCAATGAAATATTTTATGGTTACTTTCTCAATCAATGGTACTACATACAATCTTGCAAAGTGTTTAAAAAAAGCTACAATTTTATAAAAATTCAAAATGACAAATTCTTAGCACAATGTAAGTACCTGTAATAAGTCTAATAAATATGTCCACTATTTTACAGGTTGTCCCATTTACAAGAAATAAACAGATTTACAAAACCTAATTGCGCTTTATGTAAAGCTACACTTTTGCGACTAAAGAACAGGGAAAATAAAATGTGATTGTTGTAATATGTGAACTACTATCAGGATTATTCTCATTTGATTAGTTAGGTATAGAAGTTAGCATTATGCAAATGATTCGAAGATTCTTAAATAATTGTATTCTTGTTTTACTTCCTTTTCAATTAATAAAATACAAAGAAAAATTAATAACATTTATCATATTTGAAGACACAAAACCTGCCAATTACGGCCACCTTTATATAACGACCAAAATTCCCTGTTTTTTTATTGGCGCGTTTGGCGTTGGCAACTTAAAAGTAATCTGTTTATTCTCTGTACATACTTAATATAACCTGTAGTCATGTTTATTGTTCTTGTAATTTTTATAAATTTAGAGACACTAAATAAATGTAATAGTTTTCCCTTCGAATTGATGAATTGTAGAGCTCATTACTTCATGAATATTTCAATTTTCAAGTAAAGATTTTTCTATTTTTGATTAAGTAAATTACCTTATCTTTTTTCATCATGAACAGGAAATGTAAATTTTCTCAATCCAGTGTTATTTCTACTGGATTTTCCACAATGATAATAGGCACATTTGTTACCCGACATCTGTAACACAAAACGATTATTATTAATTAGAATTATGTTATACAATAACTAAATATATTACTAAAAAGTAGTGCTAACATTGTTATTAGGATCATAATGTGCACATAATTGTATTCAACAAGTTCCTTATTCATCTGTTTGGTGTTCATATTTGTTTATATATGTATCTATTATTTTTGGAATTTTCTATTCATATCTTTTATTTTTACTAGTTTTTTTGGGATTATTTGAATAGGTATATGTTGAATTATCAAATAAAATAATAACAAATTCCAAAACAGAAATAAAACATTTATTACTCCACTGGTTTCACAAATTATATTTCTGTTGTGGAATTTGTTATTTTATTTGATAATTGACTTTTCATATAATATATTATAGTCGAGATACTATACTTTGGTTTAAGTTTTCATTTTTATATATTTATGTACACTATTGTTCCTGTACATTTCATTTAATATTATTGCCTATGGACTGAAGATACAGATGCCGTAAATTATTCACACAAAATCTTAAACATAGTGGTAGCATAATTGTGACATATGGTCCTTACTCACAGTGAAATATTGTTAGCGACCTTTATACCTTTAAAAGCTTTGTTTGGATACAAAGATAATATATGTAATAAGACCTCAACTTGGAGGATATGGAAGAATTGAACATCTAACTTGTAAGTGGAATTACTAACTTCAACAGATTTTTTAGTGGTTAAGATTAGAAGACGTAGAAACGAAGAAAAAACATGAGTTTTATTTTTTTTGAAAGTAACATTTTTTTTATATTTGAGCATTTCATATGTCGCAATTATGCTACGACTATGTTTAAGATTATGTGTGAGTGATTAACGGCATCTGTATAGGTAAAAAGATTAAATGAAATCTAAGAGTTATATGAAAAGTCACTCTGACAAGACAAAAACTATGTACATTCGCGTTGCTAACCAAAGTCAACGCATGTGATTATTTTAGTTAGATAGACAAGTCTATAATGCATAAATATTATTCATGTTAGGACACTTAGGACAAACCACTCATTTCTTAGCATTAGTACAAAGCACAGGAACATTTGTACCCAGTTGAAGATTTTATTATCAAGGAATTTCAACAATAATTATGGAAAAATTTCACTTAGTAAGGATTGAAACAATTAATTTGATAGGTAATTAATATGTTGCTTCATATTCCTTTAAAATCCATCACCAGGGTTAATGTTATATGTATTTATAAAATTAAATAATTTATGCAAAATGTAGGCATCTATTATAATTATAAATATATATTATTATTTGTGTATGTATACTTACATTGAATAAACTTAAAACACTGGTTAATGGCACTTAGTGTCCTTGAACAAGAATAAATAAGTACAAACTCTCTGGAAAAAACAATAATTTAAACACGATGCTCTTTTTAAAACAACCACTATTTATAATAAGTATGTAGAATAACAGCAAAATTATCCAAAATTCAAGAAAGTTATGAAAACGATCCACGCAATTACGACAAGAAGTACATACATAGACAAAAAAATATATATTATTTCTCTATGGCTAAAACCATAGGTAACATAAATGCTAAAACTTTTTCACCCTTCACCTACTATTTAGTAGTTATTACGGATGACCTTCAAAAACATTCTTGTGTTCTGCAGGTAGATTTATTTGGAAAATAGAATAAGGATACGAAGTCACATCTAGCGTTTAGTAACATAATCACTCAAAATATACAGATATCTTTTCTAATTCGAAGTGAAATATTCCATTCAGCGCCCTCTGAACGTTTAGTCCAGCTTTCACAATACGACATCTATACGTTTTGTCCAAAATTACGAAAAACTGTTAAATTATTAGTCCGTATGGTTGTTAGACTATTTCTTTTTTAGACAATGATATAACTGATCGAAAATCCATAAGTGGATATTGTTTTAAGTTATTCGATTGTTTGATATCTTGGTGTTCTAAAAAACAGACCTTAGTTACTTTGTCTAGCACAGAATCTGAATTTGTTGCAGTTTGTGTAGCTTCATGTGAGTTGCTCTACATAAAAAATTTGTTGTTAAATTTAAAAATTGATTTTTCACTGCCAATCATATTTGAAGATAACCAAAGCACAATCAAACTGTTACAAAATTTTGAGAATAATAGAAGGTGCAAGCATATTGAGGTTAAACTGCATTTTATTTTGGATCTGATTACCCAAAGTTTTGAAAACTTCAATATATTTGTTCTAATGAGCAATTAGCTGATGTGTTTACTAAAGCTTTGTGTGCTGTAAAATTTAATCATTTTGTGAATGCATTAAGCTTGAAAGTTTAAATTTGTTTATAACTATGTAGATCTATACCAACAGGTTTGAGGGAGGGTGTTAACATAATGTGAAGACGCATACAAACCTGTCTTAGTGATTTTAGTTATATATATGCGGTAACACTGAACTGGTGTTGCTGTCATGTATGTCAATATCATATTAAGTTGTCTTATAAAAGTTGTTACCAAGCAAGGATTATGTACACAATAGGATAGCTTATCCTCGTAAGAGTATCATTAGACAAGTGTTGAACCCCTACCACGCTGTTTTTACGTCACAGCCGGTTCACGTCGCCGTTTGATTCTGCCGCTGGTAGGATTCTAGTCGTCTGTTTCTGTTTATACATATTATGTGATTGTGCACAGAGGAATATATCTGCCTATAGTTTTGTTTATACGTAATTTTAGTGTTTTAATTTATAATTTTTGAAAAACTGTAAGATAGTGCTTAGTATTTTAGGACATTGACTTTTATCGTGTTTGTTAAGGATATTTAGTGAAGAGGTTACTTTATCTTTATTTACTTTGTAAGTACATCTTTTTATAGATTTTAAAACAAATTTTAATACTTAATTTAAGTTTTCCAAGAAATAATAAAGATGTCTGGACGTTACTGTGCTGTATCGTGTTGTAAAAATAATCAAATGGACTTGAAGAAAGTTGGCAATAAAGATGTCATTTTCCATTGCTTCCCTCTTGCAAGAGATTTAGTATCTTGTACTATCCAAAAAGAGTGGATTCGTCGCTGCAATATAATGTCAGATACATTCAATCCCAAAAACGGTTCGGTGTGCTCTAATCACTTTACTAAAAATGATTATGAACGGGACCTTCAAAATGAGCTTTTAGGTGAAAAAATTTATTATTTAACAAAAAAATAGTATATCACTTTCTTTATTTTTTTGAATCCAGGTTTGCCTTTGCGCCGAAAATTGAAAAAAACTGCAGTTCCAACTTTAAATTTAGAAACAGTTGATGAGAAAAATGTAATTTGTCTTCAGCCTAAAACGTTAGCTACAGTGCAACCTGAAATTGATTGTCACTCATTGTTTGATAAAGGGCCAATGTTTTCTCACAATGCTTCTGAAATTTCAGATAATAGTAGTTATAAACAAAAGTATCAAACATTGCTAAAAAAATACACAGTGTTAAAACTGCAATCGCGCAATAAAATAAAAAATTTAAATAATTTGGTGAATTATTTCAAGTCCAAATATTATAAAAAACCAACTAAAAAGTCCGCCAAAGCACAAATTTCAGAAAAAATACTTAAAATGGTTCTTACAAATAACCAGATTGATTGGCTTTCCAAAAAAAGAAAAAAGGTAGTTTGGACAAGAGAGGAAATCCCATTAGGTATTATAGCAAAAAATGTTATTTATATCTCCGAAGTCAATTAAATTATCCATTGCCAGCACTGTCTAGTCTTCGCCGTTGGGCATCTCAGCTGGACGTAAGTGAAGGAGTGCTTACTGATATATTGATGATGATGAAACTAGCTGGAGAAGATTTAACAGATTTTGAAAAAACTGTAGTACTCTAATTTGATGAGGTACTGTAGTACAATCAGTTGAAGAATACGATATATCTACAGATCGGGTGTTAGGTAATATATTTTCATTATTATTATTTATTAAAACAAATTCAGGATTTTGATGATTTTTTTAATTTAACTGTATCTCAGAGATATGAGACAAATGGTTTGTAGCTCGGATTGTAGGTAACCCAAAACCTCCATTTTAGCTATAAACCCGCTCGGGCTTCTTTAACTAAATGGCTTCAATCCAAACAGAATCACTGGAAGAGTATAATACGATAGGTTATTATTTAACTAAACCAATCTGTGTTAAACCTATGTTTTATTGTGTTAATTTTTAGGACCTCATCGTCAAATGCAGGTAGTACAGGCCCGCGGTCTCTTTTCCAAATGGAAGTAACCAATATACATAGCATTTGACCAGAAAATTACGAAGGAAATCTTGAATAGTATAATAAAAGAATTACATAATATATCTTATAATGTAGTAGCATGTGTAAGTGACTGCGGAGGTGGTAATATTGGATTGTGGAAAGAATTGGAAATCAATATTGAAAAATGCTTTTTCTCTCATCCAGAAACAAATGAAAATATATATGTTTGCAGATGCTCCGCATCTTTTGAAATTATTAAGGAATTGAATTTTGGATACAGGCTTTGTTTTGGAGGGAGAAAAAAAGATAACGAAGGAGCCTCTTCAAAAATTAATCGACTCGACTAATAATGAGATTAATCCATGCTGGAAAATAAATCAAAATCACTTGGATTGTGAGGGTAGTCGAAGACAAAACGTCAGAATGGCAGCTCAACTTTTATCAAATAATGTTGCCGAGGCACTTAATCGTTACAAACCTGGCAGTGACAGGCAAATGTGTATAGATTTGTCAGAATTCATCAGTAATATTAATAAGTGGTTTGATATTTTTAATAGTTACACCAAGCAAGCAAAGGTGCCTTTTAAAAGTGCATTTGGTGTTAATTTTAACGAACAAGAAACTCATTTAATTAAAATGGAAAATATAATATCATCCATGAGAGCAATTGGAAAGGACTCTTTACAAATTTTTCAAAAAGGCATGATCATGTCAATGAAGTCTTTAAAAATGCTCTTCAAAGATATGGAAAATCTTTTCGATATTAAATATATTTGCACATACAAATTAAACCAAGACAGCCTTGAAAACTTTTTTGCCCAACTTAGAAGTCGTGGGCCAAATGTACACCCCAGCCCTTTGACGGCCATTTATCGCATTAGAATGATAATTTTGGGAAAAAATTCTGGCATATTAGATGCGAAAGTTAATACTTATGAACCAACCACAGAAGAATACATGACTCCAAAAATATTTGAAAAAGTTAAAATCAATCCGAATGAAGAATCAATTCAAGATAAAACATTTGGTAATAACTCTACTAGTTCTTTTTCTTCAAGTAACTCATCTCAAATTGCTAGTCCTAATAATATTAATGTAAATATACCGGAAATGACAGATGATGCATTAGAATATATTGCTGGGTGGTTGGCCAAAAAATTCAAACATGATTTTCCAAGTTTGGGTGATTACACACACAAAATAAAAGTGGACGATCATAACTATAATATCCCCTCTTGGGTCCAGCAACTTTCATTTGGGGGTCTTGTTAAACCGACCAATGAATGGCTTGCTAAAATAAAAAAATGGGAGAAATATTTTATAAAACACCATGCTAATGGTTTTAGAAAAGGTCCCGGAGTTGTCAAGCAATTGGCAAAAAAAATTTCGAAACAAGAAAATTTACCATTTAATATAGTATCACAATTTTGTAAACTACGAACGATCATAAAAATTAATTTCAACAATCTCCAAGCTAGTAAAAAAAAATAGTTTGAAGCGTAAAAATGTCCGAGATGATCAAAACTCAGATTTTGGTTGAAAAAAAAAACGTAAGTATAAAAAAATTGTAAATTAGAAAAAAGCTTTATTTACCTACCTAATAATAAATAATATATGTGTTTTGCAATTCCATACTTATATCCTCTTTCCTGTTGAAAACAAAATATGAAACTCAGTGAAAACTCCACTGCTCTATTTAAATTATTCTCGCCATAATAATAATCTGATTGGACAAAATTATAATAAAAAATACTACCGATATAATTGCCCACAATAATTTACCTATATTTAAAACCGACCGCTGGCGCAATATTATGCCGGCTACCGGCCCAGTACAGTGTCGACGTCACAGTTGGTTCTTTTCTGTCTAACAAATCGAGGCACATGAGCCATCCTATTGTGTACATAATCGTTGGTTACCAAGTATGGTCGTTGTCACTTCCACAGATTTTATTTTAAGTTTTTGTAAAGGTAATTTTGTCAATGTGCAATAAATATTAATCAACACCAAATCCTACACGCAATGTTTTATTTCCTATAACAGGGTGAGAGGGTCACTGTTTCACTATTTGTTCTACTTTGCGTCGTTGATCACTGTTAATAATTGTTAACTTATTAAGACTTCTTACTTTAAAAAATCGTTTTACCTTACATCGCATGCTGAGATTATTCAAAGTTATTTACTCAGTTTATTGCTTTGTTGTTAAACTCCTAACATTTATTGTTCTTCCCGTTTGTCATTCAAAGATTTTAAAAAACGTTTTATTTATTGTGTACTTTTTTATATTGAATAAAATATATAAACTTGATGATTATTGCTTTATTTTTTCCACTTCAGGCATTATATGGTCCATTTTTTGATATTTCATTTAATTTAACTTGACTATTTGATTGTTATTATTGTAATATCAATCAAATGTTGAGTTGATTTAAATGAAATATCAAAAAATGGACCATAAATGCCATTTTGCAATAAAAGTAAAATTACAGTAATTTTGAATATGCCGCCAAAAACTGCAAAATTACAGGAATCTTCTTTTTCTGCTGTTAGCGAAGATCACAACCATGTCAAAGGTGCTAGAGCTACTGCTCAGGCTCTCAAGGTGGCGCCACCCGAACAATTAATTCGCCACATGAAGCGCCACGGGTCAGATGCCTATATATAGGTAGGTGATCTTGTCTTCTTTGTGTTTGTGCTTGTGATAAATGGTGGAATGTGGTTTTGGAAATCGTTTAATCTGTGATTGTATACTCAACCACAGTATACCTTAGGTATACCTTAGGTATACTGTGACTCAACACCTTATTAAATTTATGTTACCTATGCTCAACACTGAACATTAGTCCCATGTTAGTCCTGTATATTTCGCAGGTAAGTGAAACTTTCATCTATGTATCGTTTGAAATAATTATATTTACTTTAACTCATTAAATGAAAAATGGCGCGATGCAACTTCCAGTGCAAAGTATCTTTAAAATAACTGAAACTAGGATATTAATATTGGGTAAGGTGTATGTATGGTATGTCAATAGAAGCAGCGGTAAAATAAATGTGTAGTCTTTCTACCACAGTACACTACTTATTTCCATCTTACCGGCATATAACACATAACCTTAAATGTTATGTGCACTAATGTCCAGTTAATGTTCGTTATTTTTAATTCAAGAATTAAAGGAATCCGTGAGAGAATTAATTAATAATATATCAAATAACTAAATAAACAAGACAAGTTAAATAAAGGCTTGTAGAAAACAGCTATATTGTAATGCATGATGCTGGTGCAAATAGCTAGTAAAAAATGAATAGCTATTAATATAACGAGATTATTATGCGATTTATAATAGTCGAGGACATTGCTATGTCCGAGACGGTGTTAAATCGCTAATAATCAAGTTTGTAACGGTAAAAGTAGTACCTCACAGGGCACCAGCTCGAAGGGTTCCGGCTAGAGACTCCTCTCAAGGGTGATTCGACCCCAAGTTTATGTCACACAGGGATAACAGAAGGGTTGTAAAAATTGAGGGCGCCACTACCTTTTTAACGATGAAAACTACAAAAAACTAAGGCGGAAAAGGTAGAAACGCCTTGTAAAATTTAAATAAAAGTTAATAATTAAAAAAAGTCACTAAAATTACCCCGGGCGATATCTCCCTCAACTTTTATAGTTGAGGATTTAAAAAAAAAAAGAATTAAAAACAAATTTACAATTTATTCTGCCACAGGAAATGAACAACGGAATTTACTAAAGGAATTTGTACTTTTATAGGTACTTAGATTAGATGAAGTGGTTTCCTGGAGAAGAAGTCAGGTCTTGATCCGAACTGATGAGTTCTGTTCTAGGGCGGTAGTTTGAGGGTTCTATCCTTGGCTATATTCTTGGGGTTATATTCTTCGGTTTATATCCTCAGCGTTATATTCTAGCCTAGGGTTATATTCTCGGCGTTAAATTCTTGGGTTATATTCTTGGCTTATATTCTCGCCTAGGGTTATATTCTCGGCGTTAAATTCTTGCCTAGGGTTATATTCTTGGCTTATATTCTCGCCTAGGGTTATATTCTTGGCTTATATTCTCGCCTAGGGGCTGTGCTTACCTAGAAGTACAAGTGGATCAGGGATATGTAGGAACTTGAATGTAATGACACATTATGTTGGTCAGCTTTTCAGGTTAAAGAAAAGGAAGGCAGTTATTTGAAAGTCAAAAAAATTGATTTAATTTACTGAAAGCTTTCCAACATTATATGTCCCATGTTAAAACAGTAAAAATAGCAATTATCGACTGAATTAAAAAAATATACTAATGATCCGAAAGAAACTAATAATAGCAAAAAGTTATTTATTTAGTTATATGAAAAAATATCGTGCTTAGGAAATATATGAAACCGGCACTGGCGTTACGAAAGAATATTTTATAGGTTACCGGTAATTTATAATTAAGAGTTATTTCGCAACTGAAAAAGCTTGAAAATATTTGTACAAAAGTAAAACTGTGAATTATAAAAAAATATTTGACTTAAAACTACCATATTAGTACAAAAGAACAGTTTATGACCACGTGTTGAATTTAATTTCGTCTATCTCTGTAAAAAAAATAAAGAATGCATACGAAAATTATATCAGACAGTACTTTAGAAGAAGCTTATTAATTATGGATTATGATTTTGGACTTACCACAGCAAAATTCATAAGATAGGTACTTGAGATATGAAAGATAGCGAAAGACGATGTGCCTTCTTGGGCAGACGATAACAAAAGGGGTGTTTAACGTGGCGTTGTCCGTTGGCAGACGTCAATTGTCTTACGTTCGGGGTAGAAGAGTTTGGGATCACAGAACTATAATTGGATGTGGCTAGTGACGACGAGCGCTAATTAAAAGGATTTATTCTGTAAAATCGAAACAGGTCGATAGACATGTTACAAGTTATATTCAAAGCTTTATCGTATCATTGACAACGGCGATGCAACAAGGTTTTATGACATTTCATTTTGGCATTTCAATAAAATCATGCAAGATTTTGATATTCCTGACGATATATTAGCACGAAATCGGTTATTAATCAGGCTTCAGAGAACATACCAATGATCCTGGACGCTAAAGGTAAAGGTGTATCCATCAAATTTGAAAACTGTTAAAATATTGTTTTACATGTTCATGAAAACTATAGCCCGTTCAGTATTAAAACCGTTGCACGTCACATCTGTCATAACTGTACTATGTTGCCAAGCCCTTGAAATAATATGAGAATCTAGTATATGTCAAATGAAGTTTATCAAATATTCTAGGTTAGGTTTAGTTATTGATGGTTATTGCGTGCAAAGAAACTTCGACTTATTTCAGTTACATACAGAGATGTTACATATAAAACTTCAATTTGTATGTTAACCGTACAGCACTAAGAAATTCTTATTTTAAAAACTGTGGAATTATTTTTAGCACTAAAAAGGTATGTAAGGAATAGTTAACACTTTTATTTGTATGTTTATACCACACACTTAATTAGTTAGAAGTTATGGAACTATTCTAGTATTTAAAATGCATATAGTATCAAGGAAAAAATATTATCTAATATAATTTTTAGGTTACAATTACCTAAGTACATGTTGGCTTCTAAAATGTTGTCACTACAATATGAAAGATTGATGTAAGGTTTACAGACAAATTATAAATAAAAAAGTTCTGATAACCTGGATCTACCTTCTTTTTAAAGGTAGGCAATTTTATTTTATATTTTGTTGAAATAAATCTTAAATTTTTTTTTAGAAAGGCCGGGATGTAAAGCTTTAGTTTGTAGGTCATTCTCAACAAGGAAAATCATCCTGAGATATATGATCATTGATCATAGCAAAAGAAAATTGTGCAGCAAGCACCACCACAGCTCAGAAAAGGAGAGCAAATCCATTCTATTCTCCGAATGAAGGTATATGCGAATGATTGACTAAATTGTATCACTGAAATCAATACATATTATAATTATCAGTATCTTGGTGACTTATTTATCACTCCATCATCTTCTAATCATTCAAATTTATATTTACCATTTTGTTTTAGCTCGCCAACATCTACCGCAGCTGAAAGTATTGCCAATAAAACGATTGATCAAATGAGACCTTTCAATTCAATAAAAACTATTAAATTAATTCTTGGTAGTTTTTATAAAACTTTGTGATATACACATTTACCTTTAGAAAATGTTGCCTGAATTACTTATTTTGAATATCATGATCAAAATAAAATAATAAATAATGCCACCCCAATTTTTATGGAATTGTTTTATTAAAAAGAAACATTGCAAATTTATAAATTAGTTACTACTCCGAAAATATTGTAATACTATTTTTTTAAATAAGGTAGAACAATAATTGTCAAATAGAAATCTTTCAAATTTGAGAGGTTCACGGTCAAACCAATTCCAACCCGCAACTTCTGGAATGCATCTATCGGCTTGCTTGGCAGTAGCCAGTATTAACTCAATAGGATTTTTAAAAAGATGGTAGGTAATACTTTGTGACTATACTGTTCTATCATATCCACAATGTATTTTGTTGGGGGGTTTGTTTCTTAAAAAAACATTTATTGAAAGGGCAGTATTCAAATAACCAATTATTTTCTTTTCAAATATACCTATATTATTATTTTTGTAAAAATAAAAGTAAAACGGCATTTATTGTCTATTAGGTATAATTTGAAGTAAGAATTTTGAATGTATTAAACTAGTTGTGTAGTCTTCTGAATTCTAACATATAATTTGCTAAATCACTGTTCAAATACATTTTGTATCTACTTACTAGGCTGTAATATAAATAAGCTCAGCTTCAACATTTGTTGATTGAATTCTATATTGTGTCATTAGCCTAATATTATCGAAAAGCATTGTCCATAATTTAGGTTCAGAAAGATTCAATAGTAAGTAATTGGTTTTCAAACCATTTAAAAACATGTTCTTCATTCATTTTCCCATGATAATAACTCAACTGAGATTCATATAAAAATATACTTTCTGCTCCATCAATATAACCATTTTCATTCTCAGCATGTAATACAAAATATCTAGAATAAAAACAATTTTGCATTCTAAAATTTTACATTATCATTGTAACATACCTTTTGACATGAACACAGCCTACAGCACCATTTTGGAAAATTCAGGATTCATTAATAAAAACAAATTTATACAGTGGTTTATTTTTGTTGAAAGTTCCATAAGTCCTCTTTGTGGATGTGTATCATATTTTAGTAAACTACTCAGGAACCTTCTACATTGAATAATTATTTATTGTTCTTCCTCCAATTACTGCAGTAACATTCCTAAAGTGACATGATTATCTATAAAAAAATGTCCATGTATAATTGCCAAGTATTAAGAATAATGTAACAGAATATAATAAATACAGTTGATTGGGTATAATATTGAACTTATACATACTTGCTTCATAAACGCTGTAAATAGTATCAGGAGTAAATGCATCAACTATTGCAGTATTATTAAGTTTCATTTATACGTTTTTTTGGATGTGACTTTAACTTTGATAACTATTACTGCTTGTGAAAAATTACTCACAGTTCTTTGCAGTTTTTGTCACAACATAACCCCAAAAATGTGAAGACGTCAACTGAACCTGAAATAAACCATTTTAATCGCGGCAACAGCGCGCATTTTTACCAACATAAAAAGGTTTTATTAAGACTGACGTTAGTTTGAGTTTAATATTTAATTAACCTACGAGCTGTATTTGATATGAAATTAATTAAGAAACCTTTCTTTAAACATATATCTATATTTTTTAATACAATGCGACCTACAAATTTCAATATTTATTGAGTTTAGAGAGGCTTAACATAGTGATTGACAGAGGATTGACAGCAGCAATCGAATGACATGATATAAACGAACGTCTCTTTTTCGACACTTTGATGACGTGCAACGGTTTTTGTACTGAACGAGCTATAGTTCTAATATTATTTGGTATCTAACGTATTATGCTTTCGTAACTAACGTATTAAATTATGGTAACTAACGTATTATGAGTAACTATGGATTTATGTAGGTATTGGTACGTTTATGATGTTTATAATTATTAATAAAGATTGCATATAAAAATGTCTTAATTTCCAATGATACGATATAGTTATTTAACAAACAAGTGTATTAATGAGGGCCATTAACAATCGAGATAATTTAACGCACGAGCAGAGCGAGTGCGTTAATGTTCGAGATTGTTTATTGCCCTTTTAATACTTGTGTTAGTTACAAAGCTTTTCCGTCGACTGTATCAGTTGTATTCGTTTTTCTCAATATTTAAAAATTAAAAATATTTATTTGTTTCATAGGTAAGTACTGCCAAAAATAAATAATGACATTGAAATGTCACAGAGAAGGTCGCCAGTTCAAATGTCACTGTTTTCGTTTTTCTTACATTATATTTTGGATGTTTCATTGTTTCAACACTAATATTATTATAATTTTGTAGAATAATAAAATAAAACGATAGGTAAGTCAAAAACTAGAAGTATTCTATACTAGGATTCATTTTTTGAAGACGTTATTGTATGTTTGGTTGCCTACACCACAGGTAACTGTCAATATAAATATAATGTAGAAGATGTGCGTTGGGTTGCCTGCAGAAAATCGTTGATTAATGTAGGTAAATCATGCATTAATGGGGGTCATTAATGTATGATTTCGTCCAATTTTGAGAACGTTAATAGCATATGTTAATACACGGTCGACGGAAAAAGTAGTTTATTTAAGAGTAAAAATCGTTTTAGAAAACGAGTCAACCACATCCCATTGAAAGAATTTTCGGTATGGAGAGAAAGCACAAACTATTTAGTGAAGTATTTGATAGACATAAAAGGCGAATTTTAGAAGAACAAAAAAGATTAATTTCAAAGAGATTGGCATACCAAACAATGGTTGAAGGCAGTTCAAGTATGACAACATATTCCAATGAGAATATAGTTACTTACTCAAGAAGATAACATTGTTGAAAATATCACAGCAAATCCTGACCATGACATTGGTATCAACATATTACCCAAAATCAATATGACATGTGAACAACGGAATGTGCCAAATGAGCAACCAAAAATATCCCACTTAAGTAGCCCTTCATTTTCCTGGATAATGCCTAATTAACAATTTATAATTTTTTAAATATATATTTTGTTTTCCATTGGAGGTTTATCTGGAAAAGATTTCAAACAACGAGTTCTAAGGAAGTTAATGACAAATGATTTGGCAGAGTTATGCAGCTGGACGGGCCCAAACACAATGTTGAATTGATACTGATGAATTGTGCATACAGTAAGTAAATTCTATAAGAAGTATTGTAGTGACTTCGTATCTTCCACGCATATCTCCTGGTTGACTCAAAAGCTATTAAATAGTCTGATAAATTAAGAATACTTCCAATTGAAGAGCTAATAAATTCATCTCACTTTAACAAAGCACTATTCAAAAAATGCATAGTTCTCAATTAATTCAATTGAACTTGGGATATAGATATGAGAATACATACATACAGTTAATGAAATGTATCAAGATAAAACTGTTAGAAATGTCATTCAAATTGAGGAAACATTTTTCTCAGCGACTATATAATCACACCAGTGAAGAATGAAGAAGAATTCACTCTCGTTAGCCAATCACATTCTATGATTATCAGAAATCACGCTAAAATTAACCAATCAAATCGTCTCTTTCAAAACAAGCAATTGTAATAACTTTACCATACATTTTGCAAAAGAATGAATCTAAAATTTAGTACCTATATTTATGGTATCTCTATTATTATTCCTAATAATGTTATAATTTCATTTAAAAACATAAATATTATAATATATTAAAAATATGAGTTACCTATATTAATGTCTTGACATTTCAATAAATAAATGTGGTTGATAGCTCAGTGGTAGAGATACATGACTCTTACGCGGGCGATCAGGGTTCGATTCCCAATGGAATTTTTTTTTAATGCATAGTCGTGGAGAAAGTATAGTCTTTTACTTGTGTAGAATGGGTATTATTCACTTGGATGATTCCAAAACTCACTCGCTGCGCTCGCTCGTTTTGGAAACTTCATCCGCGTGAATAATAGCCATCATTCTAGACTCGTTGGAGAATATTCTATTTCACTCTCGATGGTAAGCAGAGAATTCAATTTTAAAAAAATGATCAATGTAAGTATTTTGTCATGGATGGATACTTCATATTCTTTCTTTGTGTTTTATTTTTTTAAAGAGCAATGAGCATAATATTAAAAATATGTGAAAGGGAAAACTATTTGTACAGCAGAAAAGTAAATGTGCTAATATTTTTTACTTCTACTAAATAATTTAATACATTGTTCTTTCTTATTGGGCGACAAAGCGAACAATGGCAGTTTGGTGAACTATTCTCATACTAGAACGTTCGAATTCTGCCAGGGTCAAAAGAATTATATTTTGCCATCAATTGTTTTTTTTTGAGGTCCATTTAATACATTTGAGGTATAGGAAACAGCCATTCAATAATGTTAATTATTTAATAAAATATTGGTTAACCTGTTTGAGATAAACATCTGTAAGTTTGAGAGATATTTCTGTCTTCATAGGTGCCATAATAATGCAGTAAAAAATAATTTGAAATGCACATCAAAGACTGGCTGAGACATGCCAAGCAGAGGAGGGAGCGAACCCAAAAGAAAATGAATGGCTGAGTAAGTATGAATACACATAATAATATTTTGTAGTTTGTTTTTTATTTAAACTATGGTTTTGATTGAAGTTCTATAATGTACGATGATTTCATGTTTCAAAAGTCTCAGTTAGCATTTGAACTAACATCTCATATAATAATGCATACTCTTTTTTTTTCAACACATCACTTAACTTTTCACAATTTCTTTGAATTAGAATGTTTTTTATTATTCGCCTATAAAAGATTTCATTATAACATTGTTTACAGTGCCACAATGAAATCTCACTCAACACTTTTTTTTGTAATGTCAAGTGTCACACAGATGGTTATTGTATTTATTTTTATTTGACATTTTATTGTCCTTTTTTCAATAAGTGAAAATATGACTTGAAATTTGATATTCAAATTTTATACATCTGGCACATGTCACTTCAGTAGCAACATAATAATGAACACGAAAAATACTAAACTAATTTTATTTTATTTAAAAAATTCAATAAATGCGAATTCTAAAAAAATAGTGTGTAAAATCTGTGTCAAAGTGACTTTTTGTAGTACTCATGCTTTGCGAAACCCACCCCATCGCAGTTCGTTGCGCAACCTGCTGCACTCGTACTACTAAATGAGTCATTGCGACAATTGTTTTACAAATAATTATTCCATAGCCAAGTTATCGGGAATAGCAGCTCAATATTTGGTAAAAAATCTACTGTTTACTATTTGAGAATATTTCCAATGATTTTTCATTCCACTAGGTTTTATTTTACCACAAACCATATCACAATTTCCACACCCACCCTAACTTCATGATTTTAAACAAGACCATATATTCAGGTGCTTGATTCAAGATTTGGCTGTCTTTTTTTTACATAAAGAAATAAGAGTACAGTAACTTACCCCCAACTTTTCATTTCAGGTTTGTTTGGGTGGCTGCCACATATTATTTTTGAATTTTATTTTAAGAATTTTGTTTGCTTTATTAATGTGAAAGTGTTTATGTTTTTATGTTTGAATAAATATTTAGATATTCATATTTTTTTATTATACCCAATAAAAATTAACCTTTTATTACCTAGTGTTACATATAAGTAAGTATCGCATGTGAAGTTTCCTTCTGATTAACATAATTGTGAATTATTTTGAAGCAGAGCATGGACGATGAGGCGGGCGTTTGCTTTCGAGTAACTACTTGGAAGATGAAATGCATTTTTTTGTTTTTATATGATTATCGAATTTACGGCTAACCAAACATGTAATAGAAATAGAAATATAGAAATATTTATTCTCATTTATAAAAGTCGTCATTACAATTCATAAAAAAAATGAACATTTAACACCGACAATTCACAGTTAAAAGTTTTAACATTTTAAATAATGCACACAGAGCTGTCACGAATCATGTTAAAAATGATTTAAATTATAAATCATTTACTTTGCGTCAAAAGATTTAAATCAAAAATCTTTTTTCGAATAAAAAATATTTAAATCATAAATCTTTTTATGATTTAAATCATTTTGCAGATTTTAAATCATCTGAAAATGATTTAAATCTTTACAAATGATTTAAATCTTTTAAAGTGATTTAGATATTCTCAAATTATTTAAATCATTTTCAGATGATTTGGTTTAAATAGATGTAAATAGTTTCTGTATGTTTCTTGTTGCATATTTAGTTATTGATTATTTTTTGGGAATAATACCACATATGTATTTACGCAAAAAACCTATTTTTTTATTTAACGTTTCAACTCTAAACATGGAGTCTTTTACTGTCAATTTTAATATCACTTTTGATAAATACTCCAGGTTTGGAGTTGAAACGTTAAATAAAATAAATATTATTCCCAAAAAGTAATCAATAAATAGATGTAGTTTAAAAATATCCACATATATTTATAATAAATAGATATATAAGGCTCATATAAGTTTATAGAGTTGTATGGGTGTTAAATCCCCAGATTTAAATCTTTTGGAATGATTTGAATCATTTTCAACGATTTAAATCTTTCATAAATGATCTAAATCATTTTTGTTTAAAGATTTGAATCAAAAATTATAAATCATTTTAAAAATGATTTTAAATCTAAAATCATACTTCATCACATGAAAAAAGATTTAAAATCAAATGATTTAAATATGATGATTCGTGACAGCTCTGAATGCACATACATATTTTCCAAAATTTATACCTAGGTGACATGTTCAACTTCTTCAAAATAGTCATTAATATTGTATAGACATATCCTTCAACATACTTTTTATTTTGGTTTTAAATATTTTTGTAGGCAAGTTTTGAATTTCTTCAGAGAGTGCATTAAAGAATCGAATACCTAGAGCCTGGTACTTGTTTATTCTTAGTCTTGTTGGGACAATTTGATGTTTTCCCCTAGTATCATAATTATGTATGTCTGCATGACTAGTGAAGTGATTTCTATTATTTTTCACATAATTTAAATTTTCATTTACAATTAAGGAGAACAAACTCATAATTTGAAGCTGTTTAAATATCTCTTTACAAGGTTCATGATATTTTGCTTGTATAATGGAGCGTACAGCTGCTTTTTGTAAGACAAATACCCTTTGTAGCAAGCCGTGACTGGCATTGCCCCACACTAGAATACCATACAGAAGTTTAGAATGAAAAAGTCCATAATAAGCAGTTATTGCAGCTTCTGTGTTAACTATATTTGATATTCTACGTAGGGCATATACAGTTCTAGCTAGCCCACCACATAGGTTATCTATGTGGGGGCTCCATGAAAGTCGTGTGTCTAATAGATGTATTCCCAAGAAAGTAATATCTTTTATTGCATTGTTTGTGTGATTTAAGCTGAACACGCAAGTTTCAGTTTTACTTTCGTTGAGGTATAATTCATTGCTATCAAACCAAATTTTAGCTTTAGTTAGGATTTTTGATGTGCTTTCAGTTATATCAGATATATTTTTGCAGTGATACGAAAAGTTAGTATCATCTGCATACATAGTGTTTAGTAGATCATTATTTACAGTATTCATCTACGAAGGTAGATCATTGGTGTATATTATAAATAGTAGGGTACCTAATATAGATCCTTGTGGGACACCTCTTTTTATTGTTAGTGTGCTACTATATTTATGGTTGTAATGTACACTTTGTGGTTTTTTTTGTAAGTAAGATACAACTATATCACTAGCAACTCCTCTGATTCCATATCTTTCAAGTTTTTCAATCAAGCGAGTATGACTGACACAATCAAAAGCTTTTGAGAGATCTGTAAATATAGTGACACATTGTGACCTATTTTCAAAAGCTTCTTGAATGTTATTTATCAATGCTAATATAGCCTTTGTAGTATTTCTGCCTTGTCGAAACACGTATTTTAGTAGAAAATAAATTAAATTCATTAAGGAACGTTACCAATTTTTTTGCTATTACACTTTCCAGTATTTTGGAGAAGCTAGGTAAGATGTGAATTTGTCGATAATTTTCAGGCAGTAAATTATTTCCTTTTTTATAAAATGGGATAACTGTGGCTATTTTAAATACATCTGGAAATACACCTTCAGCTAAGCAACTATTTATAACATCTGTAATAGGGACAATAAAATTTGGAGCACAACTTTTTTTAAAACTCGTTGTAATATGGTACACGTCTTGGGATTTCTTTGATTTTAGGTTTCTTAAAATGTCAGCCATGTCATCAACAGTTAGAGGCACAAAAAACAGAGAATGCTGATTATTAGGAATATCAGCAACTTGACCATTATTTGTGATACCCTAAACAATGGTATTTGAATAATTTACAAAATAATCATTGAACAAATCTAGATCAATGTCCAATTTCTCACAGTTGTTATCTTTATGTCGACCTGCTTCATTATTTATTATTTGCCATATTGTTTTGTATTTATTGTTTGAATTAGTAATTTGTTCAATGTAGTTATTTTGTTTAGCGTTTTTAAGCAATAGAGTGAATTTATTTTTTCATCATTGTAAAGTGTTTTATTGTATTCACTTGGATTCATTCTGACAACATCCCTCAAAAAAGAAACCAACTCCTGTTGGTTCCTTATTTCAGGGGTGTTGTAATGAACATTGTTTTTTTGTAATTTTACATTAGACTTTTTACAAATAAGTGGAATTGCAGAATTAAAATGTTGCATAAAAACATCATGAAAAACCTGGGCCTTTTGATTTGCATTGTTCGCTATTTTTATTTTGTCCCATGTTTCATTTTGAAGAAGGTTGTTAAAAGTGTTAATATTATTTTGAGAAAAACTTCTGAAATATGTATTTTCCGATTTGTTCATATCATTATTTGGAAATGTTAATATTATATAGTCATGGTCGCAGATTCAATAGTTCTTAAGACTTCAGTTTTATGATATGGAAAGTTCACAAAAATATTATCAGGACAGGTTTTTGAGTTATATGTTATGCGAGTCGGGGATAAACTTGTTTGTTCATAGTTAAATTGTAATAACAAGTCCGTAAGTTGTTTTGTATTATTATCGGGGTCTAAAAATTTAACATTAAAATCTCCACATATGATAATCTTACAAGTTGTATAGTTATTTTCCAGTAATATTAAGGTGTTCCTTATGATTGTAAGGAATATGTCATAATTACTATCTTTCGAGTTTGACCGATATATAACAATAATAACAATATTTAGTGTTTTAATAAAAGCACCAGTTATTTCGCAATGTAGTTCTTGTGACAAATTTTTTAGTTCAAGTAATTCGATACCTTGTAATGTATTGTGTATATATATACTTACGCCACCATGGATATGTGTCTGTCTAACAAATGTGCTTACATTATTAAAGTTTGTCAGATTAAAACATGCCACCTGATTAGCATTGAGCCAATGTTCTGAAAAACAAACAATTTTTACATTATTGATGCTGTTTACTAAATTGTCAAGTTGTACTAATTTATTTCTAATACACTGTACGTTTTGGTGAAGGATAGAAATTTCCGAAGTTTCTATCAGCTCTACGATGGTACTGTCGAATTTTTGGTTGGTATGTTGCCTGATTCTGATATCCTCTTCGAAAAAAGTGGTTATTTGTATGTTCTGGACCTTGTCTAAAAAACTGCTTATTTTTTGCTGAATTTTTTGTTGGAGATTTAAACATTTTTATAGTCACTCCCTTGGGCCAGATGTTTTCTTGCCATATATCATCCTCTTTAGCTTTATTGGTGGTAATTTTAAATGACTTATAAGTTTTAGTTGTTAGTTCAATGTTTAGTTCTTCACATGTTACTTCATCGGTCTTTATGGAATTTTGGAGGTAATTTTCTATTTCTAGCGATGTAGTATCTAGAGAAAATGGTGACACAAATAAATGAACTTTTGGATAAAAATCTTTTGTATATACTTTAATGGATACAGGCATTTCGGTATTTGTTCCTTTAATGACCTTATTATCGTTTTCGACATTTTTCTTGTTGTTGGCATGAACAGGCATGTTTATTTTATCTTTTTCCGCCTTTGAAAATTTGTCATTGTCAGATAATCTTGGATGTTCAGTTATGTTTATTTCTCTTATTTTATTTTTAAAGTTGTTATCAGGTGATTCATTAAACAGTCTAATTAAATCAATATTTGATTGACGCAGATTTTTAAGTTCAGATTCTAGGTTTATAATAATTAAATCAGTGTTTCTATTATTTATATTTTTATCTTGGTCTAATAAGATATAATGTATATATTATACTCATTTTTTGTCAGTTTGTTGAAAAGCAATGAAGAGCAAGTTTGTATAGATTTAATATATTTCTCAAAAGCTGTAAATGGCCAAGTTTTACTTTGTGTTAATGGAAACAGCTTTATATCGGGTATTCCTACAGACTACAATTGGAAATTATTGAGGATGCGTATTAAGCATTTGTAGTGTTTTATATTACTGGTTGAAACAGGTTCAGGAGGTCAGCATGTACACTGACTCTCATTTTACTAGAGATACATAATTTGCACATTGAATCGCTAAATATGCATCTCTGGTAAAATGAGAGTGAGTGTACTTGCAGACCTCCTGACCCAGTTTTAACCAGTAATACCAAACACTCTTCATAAATGCTTAATACGCATCTACAATAATTTCCAATTGTACAGTCTATAGGAATACCAGATATAAAGCTTTTTTGATTAACATGGAAATTTAATAGGATGTCAAATTGCATTTCCATTTACTCATTCCATAAAAAATCTATAATCCACATTTATTTTATCAATTTGGCTAAGTTGAACGAAATGCTTTTACAAGGTTGCTACAGTAATTACAAATTTAAACATTAATTTAACTCCCATGGGAGGTGCATTTAATTGTTATTTGTTTATTAATACATTTTCAAAAAACTGCTTCTTTTCCAAATCACTTTGTGGCATTTGTAGTGTTTTATATTACTGGTTGAAACAGGTTCAGGAGGTCAGCATGTACACTGACTCTCATTTTACTAGAGATACATAATTTGCACATTGAATCGCTAAATATGCAACTCTGGTAAAATGAGAGTGAGTGTACCTGCAGACCTCCTGACCCAGTTTTAACCAGTAATACCAAACACTCTTCATAAATGCTTAATACGCATCTACAATAATTTCCAATTGTACAGTCTATAGAAATACCAGATATAAAGCTTTTTTGATTAACATGGAAATTTAATAGGATGTTAAATTGCATTTCCATTTACTCATTCCATAAAAAATCTATAATCCACATTTATTTTATCAATTTGGCTAAGTTGAACGAAATGCTTTTACAAGGTTGCTACAGTAATTACAAATTTAAACATTAATTTAACTTCCATGGGAGGTGCATGTAATTGTTATTTGTTTATTAATAAATTTTCAAAAAACTGCTTCTTTGCCAAATCACTTTGTGGCTGTCTGTGAAACCTTTAAAACGTACACTTCGCGACGTTCTGGGTAATTACTGTCGATGTGCGCGTTTGCGGACATTAAGCACTCGCCAATAATTACTGGTGCCTCTTTTTTGTATCCACATCACAGATCATGATCCACATTGCGAAGTCGCAGATCCCCGCGGTAACTCCTTGTAACGTCTATGCAATCGATTCTGGTTTACTGGGTGGGGACCATACTCGTTATATTTAGGTAGGTAGGTATGCACTTCAATATTTAATCAAATTAAAAGGTACACAACCTCATATTGTTGTTTAAAACTCTTTTCTACGCCCATGTCCGTAAACGTCAAAAATCGCACTTTCAACATTCCTTGTAAGTGACATGCACGTAATGAGGAATGCATTCCGATTTACGCATAAAGCGCGTTGACTGCATAGAAAATTGTTCCGAATTAATCAATGCGCGCATTGATAGCGCTGAGACTTCTGCAATGTTGTACTAACCGTACTGAATTTTTACGCTCCTTCCAGCGCATTGACTGCTTCTACTCCCGACATGACTCAGTTAATGCGTTTATGCAATCTATGCGACTCATGCGTAATTAGGATACACACCATATACACACGATCGACATAATCTGTGATTTTTTCAACTACAATGGAAGAGTTCTATATAAGGTCAATTTAGCCAACACAATAAAATAAAATGATCGAAATGACATATGAAATGGGGGTCACTGAAAGGGTTCACCTAATGACTTAATTTTTCAGTTTTTCAGATATAAATCATATTTTATGCAATATATCTTGTACCCGAATGATAAAAAGCTCGATTTAATTTAGGGTGTTTTGCTTTCTAATGTTTACCACAAATATCACAGGAAACTGTCAACATTGTCAGTGCAATGGTGCAAGCAACAAAGGCGTCGTTTTAGCTTGGTATTTTTTTGTGTGTTTCAAATTTTCAAAATTAAATTATAATACACTGGAAAGACATATATACAAACGAATAAAGTTTATAAAAATAAAACAACCAATGTTATGACGTTGACTTTGAAAGTTAACAGACAGGCCATAATCCTTAAGAAGCAAAGTTCCCTAACTTAAAACGAGCTTTTTATCTTCTGGGTACAATATATGTTATATAAAACATTAAGTATATCTGAAAGATACGAGAAGTAAGTTCAATGATGACCCCTTCTAGTGACCCCCATTTCTTATGTAATTTCGATAATTTTGATTTATTGTGTTGGCTACATTGACCTTATATAGAACTCTTCTATTTATTGTTCTCCACGTAGGTACTTTTTCTACTATTAATAATGCGAACAACATCTGCATATCATTTGAAGATATAGGTAGTTTTCCAATTACAGCGCATAATGCGACTCAGTGGCGCACAATGCTGAGATGTGTTAATGCTTAATTGGAACGTCCATTAGTTTGCAAGTGCACCGGCAGAGTGCACAAGGTTCAGTGTTGTGAGCAAAAAACATTCATAGACTTAGCCAACCATTGCAGTGCTGACAAAAGTAAAATAAATTTGTATTGACAATTTTCTATTTGATTATTCAAATGAAAATTATTTACGCTTTAAACATAATACCAAAAAACAAGAAGTTGTGTACCTTCACCCATATTTAGATTTACTCTTTAACACAATCTAAATTCGGTTTTTAATATTTTACAAAAATTACGTCGAAAGTTTTAGAAATTATTTCAACAATAAACAAGATTATTAATAATAGTGTAAACAAAATTCTCATCAACGCCAACTTAAAGAAAAACAATTCTCATATTTTCTGCTCCTGAGTTGGTATCAATGCGCGCATTACCCCAAAGCAGTACTGTTCAGAGTGCTCGATTGTGCGAAGCGATGCTGTAGTTGGAACATTCGCCATTGAGCACTATGCCGCATAATGCGCTTTAATGCTGTAATTGGAAAACTACCATATTTTCAAGTTCGCTGACATCTTCGTCTTCACTAGATTCAGAACTACTGCCTCTTTCATCATTTCATTTTTTATCAAAAACTTCAACAAAAACATTGCATTTGTGAAATTCGCCTTTTGATATTTTGCATGTAGCCCATTTTTTAATTATATCGCACAGAATCAGCGACAACCCTATAAGTTATCTATGAACCCTATGACAGAATGCGCATACAACCGTTCCGAATAACTATTGGGAGAAGTAGAATTCGATAGATGGCGCTCTGAAATGTCAATGTCATCTTAGCAAAGCGTAAAACAAATCAACTGCCATATAAGCCCTGTGATATTTAACTGGTTTTATTTTGCTGTTTTAGTTATTTTCAGTGTGTGTTTTGGGAAACTTTTGCATTTTCTTTAATTGTGCTTTAGTATTTTGTGCTGTAAAACTATATTTTTACTCCTAATATTTTTATTTTTGGAGTAATAGGTATGGTTGATATTTGTGAAAAGTACAACAAGCGTTCAATTAACTCTTTAGTTTTAGGTCTGATTTCGTGTTTTTATTTTATTTTTGATACCTACATAAGCTGCAGGGAAGGTACGTTTGTATTGAGTAATATTTTAATTCTTTAATACAGACTTATTTTCTCTTTTGTTTTAGTAAACTATGGATTATACACTGACTATTCAAAGTTTATTTGAATTTTTAAATGCTGAGCCTTCTTCTAGGTGCATAAATGAGGGACAGGCAGTTTTAAATGCTGGCCATATATTTTTGCACGGTATAGAGGAAAGAAGTGACACTTTCATAAAAGTGTATGGTTTATGTCTGAAAAGTAGTGGTCTGCAAAAGGAACCACATGAATTAACAATTATTCTAAACATTTTAGAAGAAAATAGAATTGATGTGAAGAGTGCAATTTGTACCTGCAAGGCAGGAAATTCTTCTAAATGCAAGCATGTTACAGCATTGCTCATGTTGTGTACAAGGTGGTATAATTCCAAAAAAAGGCATATCAGCCTTCTGAAATTGATTAGATGACTTGCATCTGGTTTTATTTTCTTTTTCTTTTTTCTGTGTGTTTTGTTTCCGTTGTAGGCAGAACGTTACTGGTTTTGAGAAACTCTCAAGCACAGATATTAGTTGCAAATGGAAAGAGGTACAAACTACAACCTTGGGAAAGAAGTATGCGACCATTCCTATTGTAGATAACCCTTGTACTAAAAAGGTCAAAATGGGAAATTGTTCTCAGCTGGAAGAGGCGGATTTTGATGACAAAAAGGTCTACATTTTAAACAAACTTCAATCTGCAGCTCCTAATTCAGCTTTAGCTAAACATAGGTAGTTTTTCTTTACACAAAAACCTGGTAATATTTTCGATTTTTTACTTTTTAGAAACATGCAAAGAAAATCATTTCCTTTCAAGAAAAGTATAGGTGAAGGTGAAACTTCCAAGCAAATTAAAGTCATTTGCGAACATGCAGCCAATTCCCAATTTTTGTCTCAAATATTTAAAAAAACACCTAAATCAGAGTGTTGTAGACAAGTATTTGAGGAACTAGTTCCAGAGAGTTATTGCTCCTTAGCAGATATAACCAAAAAAGATAAGCTGATTTGGAGTTATGAAAGAAAGTACAGAATAACTGGTTCTCGATGCTATGAACTGTACACTTATAAGAAAGATAATTGGACTAAAAAATGTCTCGACTACTTTAATCCAAAAAAAATTAGCAACAAGTAATAAAAATTATTGTATGTACTTATATTGTTCACTTTATGATATATTTTTTTGTAGATATATTTTACATGGCATTGCCTTTGAAGCTGAGGCCAGAGAGACGTATGGTAAGACAACAGGTGGAACTGTTGTGGAAACTGGGTTAATTGTTTCTGTTGAGCATCCTTGGTTAGGATATTCACCTGATGTGTGGTAATAGATACTGATGGAAAACCCATAAAACTTTTGGAAATTAAGTGTCCATATATAGGTAAATATATGGTCACAAATATCTGTAAACCTAGAAATATATGTGAATAATGTGAATTTAAAAGAATTTTCAACACGCCATCATGCACAGACATATATATTTTCATAGAATTGTTTTGTAGGAAAAGAAAGCTCTGCAAGCGAATTTTATAAGTCATGCAGCTTTTTAAAAGTAGATGTCCAGAATACGGTGGTTTTAAAGAAAAATCATAAATATTATGGGCAAGTACAATTGGGTATGGCCATGTTAAATGTCACAACCTGTGATTTCGTGGTATATTCTTCAAAAAATAAAGATTTTTTGATATTATCCATAGATTTTGATGAAGAATTTACTGCTAATTTGATCGATAGATTGCAAAATGTCTATTTTGACTATATGCTACCTCAAATATGTGAAATGAAGAGTAATTGAAAGCACACAACATTTTTCTATTTTTGTCAAGTGAGATAATTTAAAATTGTTTTAGTAAGTAGATTAGTTTTAGTCCTGATTGTGTTATTAATTGGAACATTTGTTGTTCTATAGATGTCGAAGACATTGAATTACACTTCAAAGTAAAACGGGGTTGGTACATCTACAAGAGATAACATAACCAACCATTTTAGTTTGTAATTCGAAAGGATAACATCACTTGCAGACTGGTTTCAGCTTATTTGCACCTCATCAGTATGAGGTAGATTTTATTATTACTAAAATTTCAATTTCTTTACAGGAAACTGTAATTAAAGTAGTTACTTATTGTTCTGCTTACAATCCATAAATAAATAAATTACAAATAATGTTTTTCAATCTCATATTTTCAATACTGTTGTCACTCCTTAAAAACGCCCATTTTAGATTTAGTGGATTTCAGTTTATATTTTTGTGAATCTTAATTTTACCTAAGAATTATTTTATTGTCACACACATTTTCATTATGTTCGACTTTTTAAGTGTTACCTATGTTTATGTTTGTATATTTAATTGTGACTTACCTTTTGGATTTCTTTATTGTGAATACTGTATGTATTGAATAAATAAATACACTTAATCTACTTTTTGAAGTCGAGTTTAATTATTTCTGTACAAATATAATGCCAAATTTATGAACTAATGGTCTGTTTATACAATCTCTATAAAAGTTTACTATAGTAAGTAACAAATTAACCACTTATAATATATACACTTTTTAGTAAATGGACACTTCCAATTTTCCAGGCATAGGATGAACATACGTCTATTGACAATTATATAATAAAAATACTCAAAATTTATCTTCCCCAAAAATGGGGTTTGATAAATTAACGATAGCACAAATAATAATTAATACATTATCCACTTGACTCAATAAAGAAAGAGGGAAAGGTTTTGTTAATATTTCAAAAACTTTAATCCTTTGATTTGTCCTTTCCACATGTACCCTTGCTCTAGCAATCCTAACATTCAGTAAAGCTTCTTGGTGAGAAAACTGATCTCGTTTTCTAAGAAAAGGAGGACGTATTAATTTAACACCTTCAGATTCAACTAAATCCTCAATGAGAAACCCTTTGTCTACCATGATATGGTCGAGAAATCTGTCACACTGGTGAAGAATTGAAGATTGCTTGAAAATTTCACTATCTGATGTTCTACCTCCATATGCTTTACTGATATATGTTACAAGGCCAGCAGGTGAAACTCCAGTTAATATTTTAACTGTATGTCTTTTTTTATAATGAGAATAGGTTTTAAGTCTACAGCAAAGGCATTTGGACTGCTGTAAAGGGATCTCAGTGCAGTCGAGCACTACTCTCACCTTCTCAAAACCTTTAAAACAAAGAGGCATATTCTGCAAAATCTCTTCTTTAGATGGCCAGGTAATAGTGTATTGAAGAACTTTTGCGAGTTTCACTAAAGTTTCATGAAATATTACTCGGCACGATGGTTCACTGACTGAAAACAATAAAGATAATACATTGTATCGTATAGCAGTTTTCAGTTTCATGAGAGTAAATATTATTTTATCCTTCACTGTCATAACCGTATGTTTCTTTCTATTTTTTGGAAACAGTTCTGTTACTAATTCCACAATAGTATTTAGTAATTCAAAAGATGGTAATCCTGTTAATGTCGACAGTTCCTTTGTAGAAGTTATCCTTGTTGAAAAAGGTTCAATTAAATCACCACTCTTGACTTGTGTTGCACAATCAACACTAAACTTTGTTTTTAATATTGAATCTTGCAATTGTACCAAAGCTTCGGCAGCTACAATTTGATCAGTTCCTAGAAAAAAAAAAGATAAGTTCGGAGGAATAACAAAGAATTATTCCATTTACCTTCTCTCTCCTAAGTACTGCATGTTGCATTTGAAGAAATTTCATCCACTTCAAACAAATTTGAGACATTATCAACAACCTCAATAGTACTAGAATTCTCAGTTCTACTCTTTGGTAGTTTTCGTTTTCTGGAACATACTTCGTAGCTTGACTGTGGTAGTTTTAATGTAGGTACCGCATTTAAAAGAAGATACTTTTTCTTACCAAGACCTGAAGAATACGTTACTTATTTATATATTGTTCACCTTTACAAATATAAACTATACCATCCAGTATTAACTTATAACTATTACACACTTGGTACTAACCTTGATTGTAGTAGTCTTCCCTTTTAAAATGTAAAGAACACACGTACATATGATCTGTAACCGGTTTCCCCATTTTTAATTTCATTACCCAAGCCTTTCTTTGAGATACATTTTCCATAACTCCAAACTTATTTTCAATATTTACCATCCTTCCCATGGGAGGAAATATATGGAAAGATATGTCGGGATTTTTCCCTTTACGGCTTGTGCAACCAAATACAGAACAGTTTCGATTATTTAGCGACATAATTCAAAGTATAAAACTTTAAAAAGGCTACAAAATATTGCAATCAAACTCGATCTGTAATGAAAACAAAAAATATAATAACATAACCTCTCCCCATAATACAATAATATTACCTCAGAAATGATAACAGTTTAGTTAAATAGAAAAACACAGTTTTAGGTTTGTTACTGACACAAAATTAAATGAACAAAGTACGAATTTACGGTAAATACGCTGACTTGCATATAATACAAAAACAATGCAAAAATGCAAAATGAATTATTTTACGCTTTGCGACAATTACAATTTTTTCCGCCAGAGGTCTCATCGAATTCTACTCCGCCCAATAGCGCTTCATGCATATTAATAAAACGGAACGATTTCGAAGCGCCGTGCAACAGTAATGCAGCCTATGCGTTACATGCGTATTTCGGAACGCACTCGAGATCTCATAACACACACGTGCGTTTAGATAAGAAAACATAAATTTCTTTGTTCAATCAAATTGCAATCAAGTTTTTATCTACGTACTACTTTATTTGGTCTATTTACATAAATTTTGTCACTTGGAAAACAAAAGCTTTTTGCATTATTTCATTAATGAAATACATTTTAGATTAAAAGAGTATTGCCCCTAAATGTCGGCAACACATTATACAATTTCTCAAAAAATAAGTCGTGTAATCTTAGCATGATATGGAAATAAACGTCATGTCATTTATGCTGTCAATTTTTGTAACAAAATATAGTATCTTCTTCAGTGGCGAAAGGCTACAACACTCTCATAAAAATATAAATGACAACGCTTTACGAATATCGGAAGCGATTACCAATTATCAATCTTCATCTTCTGATGTACCGTGCAGTACTACAGTTATAGATAACCGTTCATCACCGTTAAGTAATAAGGCACCAACGACAATAATTATTGTTCAATTGTTATAAACCACTATTATAATAAAGTTTAAATAATTGCGATTTCCTTTACTTCATAGAAGAAAATAGATGGGCGTAGAAAAAGTATAGTACGTTACACGAGTTGTAATCCCATTACGCAGTCGTGAAATTTACGCAGTTGCCTCTACTACCGCTACGTGGCTTCGTGCTTTTTCACTTCGTGCGTAATGGGTTACTTACAACTCTTGTTACGTAATATATACTATTAATTACCTCTTCATAAATAAATGTAATTCTCTTTTACAATACATGACAATAATACTTCCAAAAAAAAACTAATTTAATGCACTTTGTAACTTTACTAAAATAGTAAATAGCCGAAAAATGACACTTACTTGACAAACGGCACACCACGTGTTCGGATTTCGGACACACTCGGCTTCCCGAATTTACCGTAACTCCTTCCGTTAAACCATACCGTAAACTTACGGAAATATCGTTTTACGATAACGCTATTTACGTAAGTCAGTAAATATTTTGAGCTGCGCATGCGTACATGTCAAATAGCTATCACGCTATTCGTGTTTGCCCGATCTTTCTAATATGTCTGTACCCACCTTAAAACTTCGTGATGTCTGAACATCAGGGAACGTCACGCTCAACGACAAACGGTAACAACAACGGAGAATATAAAAGTGCTTTTTGACTTTTCAACTTTCAGCGGAAACGGCAACGGCAACTGCAAGTTCATAAATAAACATTTATTGTCTACATGAGCTTTTGTTACATGTTTGAATTTTTTTTGAAATTGACAACTTAATTTTTCGTGAACAAGTTGGTTTACGTTCAATACCTTATCTGAAAGCATTAGAAGTTTTGACAAATGATTGAAACTAATGCGCATGCCCGCTCAGTTTATTAATTTATGTTGAATGAACAGCTGAATATTTTAGTTTACAAATATATTATTTATCTATGTTACAAATCATTAATTAGTTTAGTTGATGTTGCATGAACCTATTCTACCACAAATGGATTATTATTTCTCTATGGTCTGGTATACCCTATGTTGTAAAAGCTAAAAGGTCACGTGGCATGCGTCAAAGCGTCAACCAATGCCACACGCTGATTCGATTCTCAAGACGTGGCATGAACTGCGATTCTCTTTCAAATCCGCCATATTGACAATCGACAACTTCTTGGGCAGACGGGTGAATGTAACAGCGATTTTTAAAAGTGTAAGGTGTTTTTTTTCAAAACGTAAGTACAAGGTCACTTTATTGTATTTATGATTTATTCTCACAAATTTTAAATAGGTCTGAGTTGTAAGTGTGCCCAATATTAATTGTTTTTACGAAAGTAGGGTTTGGTTTAAAGTGACAACAAGTCAAAAAACGGCTTGTAACGTTTCTGGTTTCTGTACAGGATAATTACTTTGAGAAAAAAATAGTTAATCTACTACAATAACCTACTACTTCGGAAAAATGTTCATTTATTTTCCTTTTATTCCCCAAATATGACAAATTTTCCACAAATATGAGATCAATATGTAATTTTTATACCTACTTGGAATTTTAATTTTGTCTTTGTTCTAAAATTAGATACTTCTCGATAACGTATGAAATCTATAAGACAATAATGGATATTATTTTTAGGTTTATTAAATAAGCAATCACTATGGGTAATGTGTTTGCAAATTTATTCAAAGGCCTTTTTGGCAAAAAAGAAATGAGGATATTGATGGTAGGACTTGATGCAGCTGGTAAAACTACAATTTTGTATAAACTTAAATTAGGAGAAATTGTAACAACTATCCCAACTATTGGTAAGTTTTTTGGAGACATGTACTTTTTGCCAATTGAAATTTCAAGTTAAAATCATGGGTCTTGAGTATATTCCATGAACTGAATGATTTTTTTTTTGTATAATTTATGATTATTGTGTGAAATGAGCCTTCTGGAAAAGCAACAATATATATACACAGGGTGTTGCTATATTCATTTAGCTGAAATGTTAAGTATACCTATAATACAATGAAGTCGAATTTCATGTTTTAATCAGGTCTTGACATTTCAGCTGAATTTTGAGAATTTTCAAAAAAACTAAACATCTCTTCAAGTTTATATTTCAAACAGTTTTTTGTTTGTTTTGTACTTTAGTTCCCAAAAATCTGCTACAGGAAGAGCACTTTCTGATTCTAAATATTAACAGGAATCTTCAAAAGGCTAAGTAGGCTTGGAGCACAAATCCCATTCACTTGATAAACACCTTGTTTGAAAGAAGATTACATAAAGATTGCATCTTAGCAACTAAAAAATCAGTGATTAAACAACAAAATGTTAATTGCTTAATATTACCATACCTACCAAATCTGACAGAAAATTCAAAAATTGTTAAATTGAAAATGTTCAAATTACTCGATTGTAAACTCGTTACCTTTCCAATAAAAGTACTTTGTAATTACAAATGCTTCAAGCTATATTATCTTCGAAATTATGTGAAATGATCATAATAAAGTGTATATGGAACAATCAAGTTGATATTTGAAAAATCTGTTGAATATTCACAAATGTGACAAAAACAATTGAAGGTCATTAACAAATTCAACCCTTACTATGAGGAATCTTCCATGAAATCAATAAATAAGTTACTTTAAATTCTAATTTGTTCCTGACAATGCAAATATTATTTGTGAAACCGGTTGAGTAAGATATGTTGTATTTCTGTCGTGGAACTTGTTATTTATTGATTTTATTCAATAAATGACATCAACTATTAGCAAACAGATATCCTCAAAACAGCACAGTATTAGGAAACGAGGTCCATGAAATGTTTTAATTCAAAAAAGTTTGAACAGTGTAAATGTCAAAAATGATATAAAGAGATTTAGTAAAATTAATATGAGAAAAAGTAAAAACTCAATATTTTTATAGATAACTTGTACAACCTGTTAGTAAACTGAAATTGATTTGGTATTAAACTGTCATGGGTGTTTGTAACCCATGTGAATAGAGTTTTCAATACTAATCTGTGTGACATCCTGTGAAAGGGAAAAATTTCTTTTCTATGTAGTAGTATGCATTGTACCTACACATTATTTGAAATTAATTCACTTAAGAAGGAAAAAAAATTATTAGGTATTCTGATTACTTTCAACTTGAAAAATGTATACAGTTTTTTTGAAAAATGCTTTAAATTCAGCTGATTCATTAAATGAAACTCTTCTTCATTATATTATAGGTATGCTTGACATTTCATCTTAATGAATGTTGTGTAGTATTGGACACTTAATTTAGCTGATATTAAAACTCAACTTTGATTTTGAACAGTTTAATCGTTTCGTAAAAATACAACATGTTAACCCACCAATGACACCATAAAAGTGTTGTTGGGGACCACAGAGACCTTGTTCAGTCAGACACCAGAAAGTAAGTAGCTAGAATAATTGAAATCCCAAATCATTCTTTTAAAATATGTTTGATGCTCCATCCACCATAAACCTCATTATTCAGTTCTTGTTTTTGAAAATTATTAAACAAAAAAAATAGAATTCCTTTGAAAATGTTTTATTGCAAAAATAAACTTACTGTGGCTACAAATTTACAAAAATGATATCGAAGTGGACTTTCACAAGTGGGTTGTCTCCCACGACTGACTGTAAATTTTATTCTTTTTAATAACTAAAAGTTTTGTTAATAATGACCTGTATTATTATTATTATTATTATATCTTTTTGAGCAGTTGGACATAAAAATTACATAATCATAAATATTTCAACATAAGGGTTCGAACATAACATAATATCCCTAATAACACTTGTGTTTTTTAAACTTTCCCATAATGTACTTTTGTGTCAAACACTTCTTCTAAATCTTCTAAACAACAATTATTTGGTTCCTCAATAGACACACAGAAAGTTTGTTGTAAATTTTTGCACTCTGATATGTAAAAGACTGATATATTCAGCCAAAAATTCTGTCAAGTCATGTCAAGTAAAACATGTTCCTCTATCTGACACAACCACTTTAGGTGTGCTGTAATTTGAAAATTAGTCTGTTGAGTGTTGGATGACTTTTGTATCCGTTGATTCGCATCGGTAAAGTTGACAGATATAGTGAAACCATCAATGATTTCAAATAAATGTTTATTACTGATCCTGGGATTAAGTGGTCTATAATGGTCTATATGGATGGTTGTGCTGAATTTCAGGCTTTTAAATAAGCAGTTTTCGATTATTTTCTCCTCCAACGAAATCTCAGTGATTTTATTACTTTCCTTACACATTCATGGGATCCTTTGTATCTTGATGATGAACAAATTTAGATCCCTTGTAATCATAATCTTGAACAAACTTTCTGTGTATGTGGCATAAAGTAGGGATTTTTTTTTCTGTTATGGAATTTAATTATATATATTAATTTAATTTATGTTGAATTCTTGTAATATTGAGGTCAGAGTAGTTCCGGTATCGTCATTTTATTGCCTCTTGCGTATACTGCCGAATACGCTCGTCCGAGTCTTGTTATGTACCAATTTGCGACTGATAAAGGGATAAAAAGGCAGGTATATTACAACTCTGTCAGCAATGGATTTCAATTCAAACAGTACCTGTTCTTTTTTTCGGGCCGAGATGGGAAACAGTACCTGTTGAAAATTATTCTCGCACTAAAAGGTATGCGGAAACGAAAAATATTTCTGAATCAATCCCATTCACGAAGACAGGAGACAAATTGGTGAATTTCATACTCTATTTCCTCAGTTGTTCGGATAACCTTTATTCACGAATATCTTTCAAAAGCCAATGTTAATCACTTATCGTTATCGACCATATTGACTAAACACAAAACAAATGTATGTCTGCGTCCAATGTATGGTTATTACGGCACAGTATCACGGTGATACTGTGACCAACTCCATAACAAAACACTATTTTATTATTTGGCCGACTTCGGTCATGAGTAAAAATTCTGCCGGAGCTACTCTGACCGCAGACTAAGTGAGATTTGGATGCCGTTCTTTGTCTTTTTTTATTTTGCATTGAAAAACTTGTGGAGGCGTTCAAACTTGCACCAGTTGCCATGACTGCACGTTTTTAAAGTCTTTAATTGGCTTGTTATCTTTTCCTCCCGCTGCCTAAATATATAACGTTTGCAGCCACTTCCTTTGTTTGGCTTGTTGAAACTTTGATTTTTACTTTCAAGTTATAAGCCATTATTAATAATTATTTTCTTAGTATTGATAAAACACAGCTTAACTCCACTATACTTTCACTGACTGTACTCTGTGATCTCTACTCGTAGATATACCTCTAACAACTGATTGAATCAGCCGCTGTCCACTGCAGATTAGGGCAGCGTGGCCATATTTGAAAACTCATATTTCTTCCTATGTTTGACAAGCTACACTCAATGTTGTGATTGGTCTTATTTTAGTAACATACTATATTGTGAAGTTTCTTTATGTTCAAATAAATGAATATTAAGAATTCAACAAAATATTATTAGGCAATAATACTGCTGAACATCTAAACAGTTATTGTTATTATTAAATTAATAAAGTACCTATGATTAATTAGAAATATTATTTTAGGATTTAATGTGGAAACTGTAGAATATAAAAACATTAGCTTTACAGTATGGGATGTAGGTGGTCAAGACAAAATTAGGCCGTTGTGGAGACACTATTTCCAAAACACCCAGGTGAGTATATTTTCTTGTTTTAATTATTAGTAATTAAAACAAAATACTTGTACATTATATTGGCCTCAAAGGAAAAATTTGTAGTTTATAAAATTAGCTTTTGTTCTGGTCAAGTTACAGATTGTCTGTGTAGCAACTTTTACTTGAGAATTCGTGCCCTTCAAAGAAAAAAAAATGTAAAATCTAGAACTTATTTTATGTCGCTTTTATGTAAGTTTCATTATCCAAATATACTTAGCGAGCTAGAACTCTTTAGAGATGGTGCTGTAACTTCGATCTAATTAATACTAGTTATTTAACCAACAAGTGCTCGAGATATTTTAATGTTTGAGATTGTTAATGGCACTTTTAATACACGAGTTAGTTTCTAAATTTTTCCGTCGCCTGTACTGTATCCTTTTTTCTCAATCTTTGAATACTAAGAATATTATTTATGTCATAGGTAGGTACCTAAATATGTATCATAAAACGTAAATTAGGTTTTGAACTATCATTGTTGGGCTTCTTGGTGCAATGGAATAATATACTATAGTGAAGGTCGTCGGTTCAAGTCTTACTGTTTTTTTTTTAATGTTATTCTGGATGTCTTAACACTAATAAATTATTATAGTTTTGTAGAATAATATAACAAAAACTATGTGTCAGTAAAAAAACTAGAAGTATTCTATTGTAATATAATAGTTTTTTGTACTATTTATATTAAGTGTAAAAAGGTTCTTCCAAGGCTAGGTCGTTGAGGGTATATAATAATTTCACATGTTAACTTGACCACAGTAATTTTTAATAATCGTGAAAATGTTTTCATTGAATCAAAATATGAACCAAGCAATAATTATTGCTTGGCAATCGAAACTACAACTTCTTACCTAAATGTAATTTTTGCATTTTTAATGGCGCTCATTTCCTTTAAGCTTCTCGAGGAGAGCTCTATTCTCGATAAAGCGTCACTCGTTATATTATCTGTTCCTCGTATATATTTTATGTCAAAATCGTATTCTTCTAATGCTAATCTTAATCTAGTTAACCTACAAGGGTTAATCATGCTAAATAAATAAATTAATGGCCTGTGGTCTGTATTTCGAACTCCCCTAAATATAAATATGGCTTTACTGTCCAAACGATGGCTAATAACTCTTTTTGTATAGTGAGATAATTTCTTTCAGCTTTATTTAACGCCCTACTGGCGTACGCAATCGGTCTGTCATCTCCATTAGAAAGAACTGCTCCGTTGGCTACACCTGATGCGTCCGTTTTTAGAATAAATTTACTGTCATGAGAAAAATTTGGATATTGTAGGACGTGCGGAGTTTTTAGTGAACATCTTAAGATATCAAAAGAATTTTGACATTCGACTGACCAAACAAAAGTGACACCTTTTCTCGTTAAAGAATGGTGCATACATTTCAGCAAATTTTTAATGTATCACCTACAATAATTAACAAATGCTACAAGCTTTACAGCATTTGCATCCTTTGGTATAGGATATTGCTCGATAGCTTCGATTTTTGAAGGACAAGGACTAATTTCTTGTGCAGAAATTACAATTCCCAAATATAAAAGTTCCTTGTTCAAAAAATCACATTTATTTGGATTTAGTTTTAAGTTTAACTTTTTCAATCTTCGCAAAACTTTCACTAAATTTCTATTATAACTTGTTAAATTTTGACCAAAAACAATTAAATCGTCTAGATAAACGAAAGCACACTCGTTATTTAACCCTGCCATTGTCATGGCTTGAGAAAAAGAACTGGGACTAATTTTTAACCCCATAGGTAGGCGCTTCATTTGAAATTCCAGTGCTTAAGGCGGTAAATGGTCGACTGGAATGGTCCAGTTCGATTTGATGACAAATCATGTGTGACAAATCAAGTTGGAAAAAATAAATTGCGCCTGCAAGTGAATCTAAAATATCAGTTATACACGGTAAAGGAAATTTATCATCTACAATTTGTTTATTTAATAATCTGTAGTCTATTTTTTTTTCACATACTTCTGATTTTAACCTTCAACAGATCCAACACTGGCAAAGGATCGCTATTTAATATAATAGTTTTGTGTACTATTTATATTTAGTGTAAAAAGGTTCTCCCAAGGCTAGGTCGTTGAGGGTATACAATAATGCCACATGTTAACTTGACCAAAGTAAGTTTATTAAGAATCATAAAAATGTTTTCTATAAATCAAAATATAAACAAAGCAATAATTATTGCTTGGCCATCGAAACTACCTACCTAAATGTAATTTTTGCATGTTAGCATTCTTAATGCTGCAATCAACAACATGTGCCAATAATTGCCAACATGCACACATTCCAATAGTATTATCAAAGATTACAAAAAAAATTGTAATATTTGGTATTATACCTAACTAATTATTGAATAAAATATATATGTTATAGGCAATGTGTATAATGCAGGCATTCTATACAATACCTAGGAAATGTATAGAATGCCGGAGTCGTTCAGGCAATGTATGAAATGATATTCAATAGTTCAACTATTTTACACTTTACCTAGGAAATGTATAGAATACCTAGGCACTGTATAGAATGCCGGTTGAAGCATAGGTAATGTATGTAATCGATTTTTCATAATCGATTTCACATAAAAAAAAACAACCAGTTTTCGTAGAAAAAAAGAAGGACAAATAAAACATCTTATGTTTGTTCAAACTTTATTGAAATTAACAATTAGGATACCCATTAAAGATAATCTTTATAAAAAAGGTAAGTAATATTTTGTTCATTGTTTTTAACCACCAGGAGATTTTTTAGTTGTAGTTTTTATCGAGAAGGGCAAGGAAAATCATTGAAGAAGCTATACAGTATTGTAAAAATGGCTTCTTCAATGATTTTCCTTGCCCTCACCGTACACTAACTGACGAAAAGTAAATTCACTTCATTCTGTTCTCACAAGCATCACAGACAGTCTTTGACAATCCGGATTTGGCGCAAAGACCCTAAAGCGTTCTCCCGAGAACGCTTTAGGGTCTTTGCGCCGAATCCGGATTGTCAAAGACTGTCTGTGATGCTTGTGAGAACAGACCTTTAGTCTTTTACACACATTACCTGCTGCGCATTCGGTATTGTATAGAATACCTAGGTAATGTATAAAATAAATTATATTTCATACATTACCTAAACGTTTTAGGTATTCTATACATTGCCTAGGTATTGTATAGAATACCGGATTATACAGATTGCCGGTAACATATATACATAATACATATTACATTATTAGAGAAGTTACCATTACACATTATTTTTAATAGAACTGTATGTTTGGTTGTGTCTACCAAAATCGCTTATTAGTAGAAAATCGTTCATTAATAGGGGTCGACGGAAAAACTTCAAAACTGTTTCCTATTAAATGATATTATTCTGTATATCTGTTCCTTGGAATGTGCACAATCAAATTACATGAACAGTATTTTTCAATTGTAATAAGCGGCTTGTTTAGGTGGGATATTGCGTATTTTTATCCATACTATCATTGTGTTCCAAAATGTCGCCATTATGACATAATATTTAATGAATTTTGACATTTTTCTTTAAGCCAGGTGATCTTACTTGAAGTCTATAAATTTATCTGACTAGGTAAATGTTGTTCATTCGAAATATCTGATATTTTTTCAAAAAAAATTTATAAAGTTGTAGATAAAGAATAGTATTCGACGGGCATATATTGCCCTCTCAGATGCTGCAATTCTATCTTCGTAGGTACTAGCCATCATTATAGGCAATTGTTGAATAATATACTATTTAGGTTCGGAAAAGGTGCGAAATGCGTTAGTTTTGCAAATGATTGATTGAGAAATTCATGTTTGGCTTAAATCCCAATTTGACGGACAAGGGAAATAATAAGTATCGTTGCTAATTGCTAGTGTAGAGTCCTTAAATACTTCTAAATCTCTTATTTACCTCCTTGGGTATGATCTATATTAATCAGATTTATCCTTATTCACAGGGTCTCATTTTCGTAGTGGACAGTAACGACAGGGAGCGTATTACTGAAGCCAAGGACGAACTAATGCGCATGCTTGCTGAAGATGAACTACGAGATGCCGTACTTTTGATCTTCGCTAACAAGCAAGATCTTCCAAATGCAATGAATGCTGCGGAAATTACCGACAAATTGGGACTCCATTCCCTACGCAACCGTAATTGGTACATTCAGGCTACCTGTGCAACCAGTGGGGATGGCCTTTATGAAGGTCTTGATTGGCTATCCAACCAACTGAAGAACGCCAATCGTTAAATTATAAAAAGGAGGAGTGCACAAAAAAGTGTGCGAGTGCAGATGGTTTTTTTCTTGTACTCTTATCGTGTATATCTCGTGCCCGTGCGAAAAGGTTTCATATACCATATGTTGCAATTTTTAATATTCAATATCGAGTGATTCGTTAATGTAAGAGGTTTTGAATATTGCAATTGGTGACTGGTGTTGTATTACCTACTATAAATGAAAAAAATAGTTATAAGTTTAAAGCAATGTGAATCTCGGCTTTTTACGTTGAGAACTTTTTTTTTTGTCTCATGACACGTTTCAAATAAGTTTGCATGAAAAAGAAAAAAAAGTATTGTTAAATAATCAGGTCTTGACAAATTCATTTTGTTGAAATTTTCTTTTACAAACAACATTCCAGATATTTCTTGTAATATTGTGATATTTTCTAAAACTAAAGGTGGATTCATGTAACATCAACTGAACTAAAATTCATTTGGGATTAAAATTAAATTTAAAATACAAATATTAACAAACCAACCGGACATGTGCATTTCTTTCAATAATTTCAACCGGGCTGTCAGATATCTGAAGATAAATATTAAACGCAAACCAACTTGTTTACGAAAAATAAAGTTGAAATTTATAAAAAAATTTAAACATGTAACACAAGCTCAAGTGAACAATAACTTCTCATAAATGGTGGCTGTTCTACAAGTCCAGAATCAGTAGGTGATTTGTGGTCAGGGCGCATGCGTTGTTCGAATTTATGGAAGAAATTAATTTCTCATTTGAAAGCTAGCCTTCTTCTTTAGTTTTAATTTAAATTTTAATTGCGTAATTTCTCGTAAGTACACCTACACTACATGTTTTTTTTAGTTTTAGTTTTAAATTTATTCAAGTTTTAATTTTTCTTGCAAGAATCCACGTTTACTCATTGATGCTTTGCATTATAAGAGAGTGAGTGTATGCTTATGATACTTAGTGAATCAACAACTAGTTAGTCGTACATAATATGAGGTTTGTGTAGACTTCACAATTTTTTTACTCCAAATATAATGGATAATAAATATAACTATCCAGTCTATCAAATTGCCTATTAAAATAATATATATTTTGTAACAGCACTTGTCGCTAAATGCGTCTTTCCTCAAAAACTAAATCATACAATTGCGTCTTTTGCGCAGAGAATGTATGCAGCATAACGAGTTTACTATAATTAATTTATTATTCTATTTCAGATAAAAGCTGTGTTTACCATATACTTTTTGTTTGTATTAGGTTGAACATGTACAGTATACATTGTATTTAAAATAAATATTTTTTTAAATTTAACAATTGATTAGTATTGTAACATATGGTAATGCAATTCGTATTAAAAAATTTTTGCCAAGAACATGTTTTGAAAAGTCTTTTGGGCACGGCTCAAGTATTTTATTGTTCCAATTACCGATGTACGAAAAGTAGCTCTCGAACCGGATGAGATTTTATATTAGCCTGGGTAGTAGTTAAATGGTTCACGTAAAGACAACGTTCGGAGCTTAGGGTTCATGCTAAAGGTAATTTTTCTTATATTTGAAGTAATTGACTATACAATGCCTAGGGGCGCGCCAAGACAAGTTTTATCAGTTAAGCTACGGCCAAATCGACAAAAGCAGCCGGAACTATAACCGCTTTTCTGTCTGATATACTGCACATTTTTGAAGTGTGTATTTTATCAGAACTCGGTCCAGAGTGGTCATCAGCATTCATTTCAAAAAGCGTTTATGCTGTAAATTTGCTTTAACACAATATTTATCTGCCTCCGGGCACCTATTTTATAAAAATCAACCAATACTTTTTAACCTTCGTCTCTTGAATTTCTGTTGAATTATTACACAAAAATGTAGTGTGAAGGATCCGCTTAATAAAATCTTTTTTCCACGCTTTTTGAAATATTACTACGACGCTGCCACACTCCACGTGGAAAACTTCAGCCCTTACCACTTTTCCTTGTATGTAGACAATAATACGGGAATGAACAATATAACTCGGAACGAACAACGATCACTGTTTACACTTTGCGTGTTTGCTGGCTAGTGTGAGCGTGAAAATCTTAAGAATGCGGACATCAGCGTGCAAACCTTAAGAACGAGGCACATCAGATGAAAACCTTGAGAACGCGGCACATCAGCGTCAAAACCTTAAGAATGCGGAAAATCAAATATTTTTCCACACTCAACTGGTTCAATTACCTTGTCACGCAGATTTGTGTTTAGACCTCATGTTCTCGGCGTTAAAAAAGAGCGCCAACTCGAGCTAACCTCATTGTTACATGTGGTAGATAAATAACCCCAAATCTGTTTTAAAATGGTTTCGTAAGGAAGGCGGTTTTTCATTTCAAATGTTCTTCCTTGGGGCTGAATACACCAGATTTGATGCCACACCGTGCTGCAACCGAGCCAAACTTCGAACGGCGCACGTTGTAATATCGACTTTTTATATGAATAATTAATTCACGTTAGGCCGACCCGGTCCCGAGCATCGGTCGTAACTTAGCGGCGAATCGTGAGTCCATAATTTTTTGTCGATGTCTGCTTGCTCCTGGCACGGCACGTTATAACATTTATGTGTCGAGTTTAGTGTCTGAGCCGCCCGACTGTAAAATAGTAATTTCTTGATACCTATGTCAGAATCTTAATCCATCGCAATTGCAATAGGTGTTACCTATGTGTATTGTTTCTACGTTCTCTTAAATCGAAACTTAACCAATGCGTAGACATTATAATGTGAGGCGCGCCCCTCGGATGATTGAACATTGGAATTACGGGGTGTATGGAAGGTATCTGTTTTTGATCCGGTTCGGTTGCGATGTACTGTGCATAAAATACTTTTGTTTACTTCTCATATTTGTAACTCAGTTGTGGATACTTTGAGGCGTAATTTTATTTTGACAAACTGTGGATTTAAGATTACATTATAAATTATTTATGTAACTATTTACGATTTTGATTTTTTTCGTGGACATTCCCTGTTTGTCAGCTGTATTATTAAATAAATTTATACAATTAACTGTGGTTTTATGATTTGAAAATCTAGAAAAATTAAAGGATGTACTTTTGAAAAAGAAACAAATTGGTTAATAGTAGAATCTACTACACAATCTGGGGTGAGGTGGATGTACTCAGGAAAGTTCTTTTGTGAAACATTTCTTCATATTAATTTTTCCAAATCAATGCAAGGCGAAATATTAATCAATAACCTACAATATTCCAAAAATGTTTTCGTACGCCCATGATATAGGAATTTTTACAATGAATTTAACCCATATAAAAATTTCACCGCTACCCGTCCAAAGATAGTCTCACACGCAAATGATACAGTCAAGACGCATATCGATAACGCGGTGACAATATCAACCTAAGTTTTGCCCCTAACAAAAATCGTATATTGTGTCACTAGGGCAGAAAATGAGCTTTAGAAGCCCGAGACTTAACCTGCACGAGCGAGCGAAGTGAGGGCAGATGATAGCTAAGGCTCAAATAGTGCCAATAACGCACAATTTCACATAACACTCCAAAACGTACAATGGAACACGATGGTCGCGTTCATCCCAACGTAGCGGTAATTAATATCCTACTAAACGCGTTTTGTCGACTGATCGGATGTTAGCGCCGTGGTAGTAGTCGCCATTTTTTTCATCAGTTAATATATATTACATGGGTAATTCAAATAGGCTATTATTGTATGTATTAACATCTTTTAAATTACAAAATACTTTTAATTCATTGTCGGTACGAATTGTCGGTACGAATTGGTTCCAACTTACAGGAAATCTAAGTTTGGCGAAGCCCTTTCGAATGACACCAACTGCGATCAAATCGGTCAAGCCGTTCAGAAGTTATAAGAGGTTTACATACACACATACCTGTCGCGCAATCATTGTGGGGACACCTGACTGGCGTGTGACTCTTGGGGACAGTAGACTTATTAGCTGAACCCTATATTGTGCTTCAAACGATGTTTCTAACCGTACCGAAATGAGAAGAAAACACCCGATTTACTATGAATTTCGTTTAAAAGCGCTTGTGTGGACTGTCCACATAGTGTTTGTTACATTTGTGAAATGTGTTTAAATTTGTGTAAGAAAATAATACTAACACAATGTGGACATACACATATTTTTACAATTTTTAGAGACATATAAATTGATGTGGACATACAAAAGTAAAATACATAGGTTAATGTGGACATTACACACATTATATTTACAATAATTCTGTGGACATACACACAAATTGAACCAAATGCTCTGTGGAAAAAATTTGGTAGATATTAATCAAATAACTGTGATAATTAATTTTTTGGACAATTCCAACTAAAACAATAATCTAACTTAGCAAATTTTGACTACTCACTTGCAAGTTACGAATGTTGCATTCAAAATAAATGAATTTCATTTTCTATCAATATTCTCACTGATAAAACATTTCATAAAACGGATACATAGACCAGAGATAATGTTTCAGCTATAAGGAAATAGTACCATAGTTGAATAGAAATTTTTGTTGTAGTTGCTCAAATTTGACGAAAATATAGCTTATCTTTGAATACACTTTATGAAAGTATCTTTTTATATTGTAATTAATGCTTCTATTCGTTTTTTCATGGCATAGACCACCGTACATCAACTAACGACAAGTAGATTCACTTGCGTCGGAACGTTTGAAATTTATGGTATATCGTCTCTCTGGCGCCGTACTCCCCGTTATCGCCGCGCAACCCCTGTACTTCCAACTTTCTCGATTTAAACTCGCCAGAACTCAGCAGACGATAGGCGGGGTAAGGAAATTTTCGGTAACCACTGAATCGACGAAGTCTTGAAGATTTGTCATTAGTTACTCTACGGTGGCATAGACTGACGTCATTCAGACAATCACAACATTGTTAGAATTTGTACACACCTATAGGTACATCCACGCAGAATCTGTGATTGCATAAACATTCAAATTCCCAACCAGTATACTCTTCTGCACCCAGCACTCGACATTTGAAAAGTGAATTAGGACTCACGAGGGAATAAAAGCACTGGGATACTCTCTTCTAGTCTAAGGATCCTTCAAGTCTTTGTATAACTAGCGCACAAGACTGGATCAAGAAATGTTTAGGTATATTTATTCATTTAGGTTGGTAAACAAAGGAAACAAGATCTATTCCTAATATATACTCTGACTGGCATAAACTAGATTATAAAAAAATAACTCCACTGGCTGTATGCCTGAAAAGATAGTCAATTACAGGTTAACTAGATACATGCTTTTTTGTTTGTAATTCTAAAGTAATGTAATACCCTGTTAATGCATGTAGTCCGAAGGATATTGTTTATATTTAATAATTAATCAAGTATTCTACATAGTGAGGGTTGAAACTTTAAATTGTTGAAAGTGATAACATCACTATACAAGGTGATTGATTAGTGATAAAGATCAGTTGTAGTTTTTGAGATATTTTCATTTTTCTATGCAAAGTAGTAATTAGGTATGCAATAGTTTACCAGATGTTAGTTTGAATTTGAAGTTTTACAAAAAAACTACACTTAGGTATAAAGAAATAAGAAACAGCACGCGAAAAAACAGCATTATTTTTACTAAAATAAAGTAGGTCTTAATTACATAACATCTGGTAAGATTGATATTATACCACAGAATAAAAAATAATTATTCTGTACCTAACGTTCTGTTCTGTTTGGTGGCCATGAAAAAAAGTATACTAAACCAGGCAAGCTAATCGAATTCCCAATATTTTATTATAGAGGGGTAACGCAATTATTTGTGAAATACTTCACATAGCATTTTTCTACACCCCAACTACATAAAAAATGTCACATGATATCAGCGATAAAAGCTTAAACGTTTTTTTTTTAAATTTGAACGTATCTTTAAACCTCAATCGTATTTTCTTCTAACAAAGCGCAGTACACCTTGCTTAAATAAAACTTTCAATATTCTCTATTTAAAAGCATCATGCCGAACACTGTAACTTGAAATATTTCCAATCTTCTTTGACTAGAGGTACCTTTTTACTTGAAAACCTCCGATTAGGAGAGCTTTATTCACGATAGTCCGTCCTTGCATTTATCTCGAGCGACAGGCGATGAGGAAAAAGGGTCGACACAAGAATTGAAACCCTAACGCTGTAGAGATTTTTTTAACTTTTAAATGATTTTATTTATTATTATTTTATTGCTATGTGACATAATCTGTGAAATTCACGAAACGGGCCTATTACATTAAACGCCTGATAACTTAAACTTTTTTAACAAATTGTTTCAATCCTTACTAGGTACGTGGTATCTTTCCATAATTATTATCAAATAGAATGAATAAATAACACATTTCGCAACAGAAATATAACATATATTACTCGACCGGTTTAACAAATTCCATTTGCATCACCAGGAATAAATAGTAGAGAATTTTCTATAATTTACTCCTGATAGTGCAAAAGTAATTTGTGAAACCTGTCGAGTAATATATGTTATATTTCTGTTGTGAAATTTGTTATTTATTGATTTTATTTGACAATTAAACATTTTTACCTATATTTTTTGTTATTTAGATATTGGTTCGGTATATGTAATATATATTATCGTTTACTCGCCACTGTCGCTAAATACAGCCACGTGTTCTCCGCTTAAATACATAATTTTGTTCATTTTGAAAACAATCAATAAACTGCAAGCAAGAAATCCAGTAATTTGCTAGTTAACGTAGGGTGATTTTCAATAAGCCCTCATCTCGAGTCCACATTATGTAAAAAACAGCACTAAAAAATATCTCTATCAACGACTGTTGTTAGTAAGTGGATTCGTCTAATACAAGTTATATTTTTTATAACGAGCGAAAACAAATAATAAAAATATAAATCAGTTGAACTGATAATTAACTACGATTTTTGAGTTATTGATTTTTTTGGCAGTACAGTTCACACTTATACAGCGTTGCTGAAAAGTCTCGAACCAAGGGATTATCTCTGAAACGGATAAAAGGAAAGTATGAGACGTTATTCTGTATATTTTAGAGCAAATTTCAATTGTTTTTGACGTCAGCGTTTAGCGTACGTCCGCAATCTTGATTTTTTTGGATTGGCAGCCTAGGTCGAGTGACGTATCACAAATTTTTTCTCTTTCCAAAAATAATAGCAATGTATCACTTTAATACATAATGTCTTATAAAATATCAGTTTTATTTTTCTAAATTAAATTGTACCATACTAATGATATGACCTTGAAGGTTTTTAAAATCAAACAAAAAACAATGGTAGGCATTGAAAACGTCAGCCACATCATTATTTATGTAAAAATTGTCAAAACTGATACTAATTTCAAATTAGCACGAAGTTTAAAAGTAAATTAAGAACAGTGGCACATTTATCGGAAAACAACGAATCGAAATTTTAATGTTAGTTGGATATGGTGATCGCAAACGTTCCCATGACGAAGCAGCTCATCTTTTTAACGATTTAAATCCTGAATGCTCTCCTATCTACAGTTACGAGATTAATAAATACATTGAATGAGACTGTGTAAAGGATATTCCAAGTTCTGGTAGACCGAAAAGTGCAACCAATGAAGATAAAACTTTTTTTTTACTTCTAGCCTCTAAACCTAACTTTATTGACTTTTGTTGAGGTAGTAAAGTTGTTCATTATTAACCAAGGTAGAAAAATACAGAGCCTACTTGATTATAACTAAATCTCAATCCATTTAATAGAATGTGATGTTAACTTGTGCACAGCTGTCATGCCATGTGAAACGGGAGTCGACAAACTAATATTTAAAAAATAAAATGCCAGTAGTGAAGTAGTGAAAAAAATGCTATATGAGCCACGGTAGAAAAGTGTATTAATATCTCGGATCCATTAAAGACCTCGACAATAATACCTCACTTTTCTACCTTGGCGCATAATTACTATTTCCGCCTACCTCTATCCAAAGTATACATTTCCTGGCCTCATATTGTAGGGAGCAGAGTCGTACTTTTCCCCCCTAGGGAGGAAAAGTAAAAGTGAGGTTATGGTACGTCATCAATGAAATAACTTATACGGCGTTGACGACCTAAACTATTTTCTATTAAATAAGTATAAATTTTACCGTTTATTCATAGAACACCTTGTATTTTGCAAAATGGTAGAAATCAGTAAATTGTTATTTTAATTTAACGATTTTTACATTAATAATTTGACTTCAATTCATAGATTCATCTGGTTTTCGAATTTAGGACAGAGAAATATTAGGTATAGCATGCTATATGGTCGATTGACAGATTAACAGTTTCAAAGTGTGTTACTGTTGTTTTTCAGTTTTATAATTATAGACACTTTTTACTTAAGTCTTTTTATTCCATTATCATCAAAGAAAAACAATCAAAAGGTAACTTAAAATAAACGTGGTCATTCTATATATATGTTTAGAATCAACTACTTTCTAAATAGGTCGCTATAATTTATCTACAAAATATAAAATAATATTTAAAAAATGAGTGATTCAAGCGAATTTGAAGATAGAAATAATACACCACCGGATAATCTGGAACAAGTTAATGAAACAGTACAATCTCTATTACCCCCAAAAATCGAATGAAAAATACGAAAAACAGTATTAACATTTCAAGGTTATAAGCAAAATAATGGAGGCATCTCAAAATCCCTGATTTTTCAAAGTTCCTATACCTGTAACTTCTAATGCACAAGTTTGATTACGTTTTTATGCTGATCTTCGGAATCTACGGGGATTAATGAAGGTTAGATATTTTCAAGAAGTAGGTAAATATATTAAGAAAATAAAAGTTAAACAGCAAATATTATAATAGAGCTACAGCAATACGTTATGTTCATGCTTCCGCAGAACTTCTCTGCGAGTCTCGGTAGCGCAACGAGTTGGTGCACAGCTCACTGTTCATGATAGGCCTGTAAGTGATGGTTCGAATTCCGGCGAGGATAGCTTTTTTTCTTAATTCTTTCATAAATAAATAATTTTAAAATGACTTGTTATTTGAGGGAGGCGGAAAAATCATGTGTATAACATGGGAGTAAAGTGCCTTTTCCTCACTTGAATGATTACTAAACTAAACTTCATCCTCGGGAGGAAAAGTAGCACTTTCCTCCCTTGTTATACGAATAGCTATAGATGTTCTATTAGATGTTTAAGAAAACCCCAAAACATCTACAAGTGTATTCCCAGTAAACACAATTATATAACTATTATTTCAATTATACATAACTTTGTTGATCATTTATGTAACAAAAGAGATAACAACTAAGTTCAAAACTCATGAGTAGACTGTGCATAATGTCCGTACCCGGTGACATATTCATTTACGTCTATTTTATGCGACTATACTTATATCGCTTTTATGTAAATTCGAGATGCATATTACATTTTATTGATATAATGACTACATCATAAATATGTAATTGAGAGGTAACTAGTATATTGTTACAGGGGTTATCTGAGATTTATGTAAATATAATGTAACAATTATGTTGAGTCATAAACCTCTCTTTTATAGGTTATATACCTGTCAAAAATCAATTCCTATTAACTTCTACTTAATCACTAACAATACTCCTCAGACTATCTGAGGAGTAGTTATATTGATTTAGAAGTTCATAATAATTAATTTTTGACACAATATACAGGGTTTCCAAAAACTCTCCTGCCAAACGGAAACTACAGTTACTAGAGGTGATTTTAAGTCGATTTAGCTCAAATTACCTTAATCCGAAAATGCTTCCTAAGGGAGCTACAGCCCTTTGAAGAAGACGTCCTCATATGAGTTTTCTTCAAATTAATCAAAAATACCGTCACTTAAAATATTCAAACTTGGTATAATCAATAAACAGTTACAAACCAGTCGTTCGCTGTAAATAAATTTTTTTCAGATCCATCACAAGCGTGTCAGTCGGGGGGAAAAAACAGGTATTTTTATTAAAAAAAATTTATTTTCAAGTTTTTTATGTACCCGACACCGAATTTGGAAAATTCAAGATAATTTTCATAAAAAATGTTCTCTTCTTTCAAATCGATATCATGAACCGTTTTCGAGAAAAATAAATTTAAACTTTTTGTGTTTCCTACATAAAATCATGTTGAATTATGTTCATGATATCGATTTGAAAGAAGAGAACATTTTTTATGAAAATTATCTTGAATTTTCCAAATTCGGTGTCGGGTACATAAAAAACTTGAAAATAAAATTTTTTTAATAAAAATACCTGTTTGTTCCCCCCGACTGACACGCTTGTGATGGATCTGAAAAAAATTTATTTACAGCGAACGGCTGGTTTGTAACTGTTTATTGATTATACCAAGTTTGAATATTTTAAGTAACGGTATTTTTGATTAATTTGAAGAAAACTCATATGAGGACGTCTTCTTCAAAGGGCTGTAGCTCCCTTAGGAAGCATTTTCGCATTAAGGTAATTAAATCAACTTAAAATCACCTCTAGTAACTGTAGTTTCCGTTTGGCAGGAGAGTTTTTGGACACCCTGTATAACCTATAGTAAAAAGTCTGACTCAACAGAAAATTTTAGGATATTTAGTATCAATAGAAAATAAGACAAATAAAATCGATAATCAATAGTTTTTATTCACAATTGAATTCATTATAGTGGATATATAATTTAATTCAGTTTTTTGCTCTTTGCAGCCGTTGTTTGGACAATCTGAACCATTCATTGATGTTCTTTTGAACATCACAAATTCTAGCTTGGAATTTGGAATGGTGCATATTGGCACACTAGAATGTCTGAAAAAATAACATATTGATAGCATATTGGTAATTGAATGGCAAAAGTCAAAACTTCTTTGTAAATAACTAATAATATAATCAGATTAAATTTAAAACTATAATTTGCGATTTAGCTATATACATATTAAATAGCATTAATATTCTGATTATTTTAATACAAAAAAGTAATCTATAGAACAACGGAAGCAATATATAGTAATTTAAAACATTTAATCTCGGAAAGAAAATATGTATGTACTTACTACAATATGTTTCTACAATTACATCATATTGTAGCCATTTGCCTTTGTCTGGAATTTCTCCTCTGGTCATATATTGTGTGGCATTCAATGTTTTAGGCCACCAACATTGTGTGCAATCAGTATAGTTAACCAAGAAACTGGAATCTCACTCTATTATAGGTTCTAGGTTCACTCATAGAGAAATAATTATTTTTTATTTCTCTATGGGTTCACTGTAGCAGAGACAACTGTAGGTTCTATCTTTAGTGAAAAATACTACTGCCCATGCCCATGATTGGCGCACATGTCATAAGTGTATTATGAAGTAACTTCCCCGCGAATTTTAAAATTTGAACCTAAAACTTACAGCGTATCTATGTAAATTTAACAAATCTATTTTACATAAAAAAGTTACTACTCCATACGGAACATTGATATTCATTCCAGGGAGAAAATGTTATGAAATATTGTTATTTAGTATTTATATAACATAACAGTCAATTTTGAAATATAAGATTTATCACTTGAATCTTACGTCGCGTTTATGTAAATGTAACGAGTCTGTGTTATATAAAAAAGTAAGACCTCTTTTATACAGAATATTGATGTTAATTCCAGGGAGAAGGTGTTATATATTATTGTTACTTATGATTTATGTAATATAACCGTCAAATCAAGGGTATTTTGAAATATAAGATTTGTTACTTGAAACTTATGGCGTGTTTATGTAAATATAACGAGTGTGTTTACTGGGTTGGCAAGAAATCATGGTATTTGTATACAGTATATACAAACTATTCTGATAAAAATAACTTTTATCCGTATAAAGCACAAAATCTTCAAGAATTGGCTGAGGATTTTGATAGACGATTACAATTTTGTGAAACAGTTGCAGAGAAAATTAGGATGCAAAACAATTTCGTAGATTTTTGTGGTATTCAGTGATGAAGCCACATTTTTCTGAAAGGTTCTGACATAATTGCCGGTACTGGTCAAATTGCAATCCGCACTGGTTTGAGGAGCACAGCGCTCACAAAAAGTTAATGTTTGGGTTTGGTGAAAAGCCATTTGATCAGTCCTTTTTTTATTGAACGTACGCTTACCGGTGCTAAATATCTTGATTTACTCCAAAATGAAATTATACCTGAAATAAATAGATTATTTCCTAATATGAACGTATACTTTCAACAGGAGGGCGCATCTCCACATTATCAAATAGACGTTAGGCAATATTTAAATACAATTTTCCCTCAGAAATGGATTGGTCGAAGAGGTGCAATTGAGTGGCCGGCAAGATCTCCCAACTTGACACCACTTAATTTGTTACTCTGGAGCTACCTAAAAGACCACGTTTATGTTAACAGACCAACTAACTTGAACGATTTAAAGGATCGCATACGTCTCGAAATTCGGGGAATTACTCCACAAATGATCAACGATTCTATTCGTAGGTTCGAATAGAGATTTTATCATTGTCAACACACAAATGGTCAGCATTCTGAGGACTTATTGTGATGAAGTTTTGTTTAAAATAACAATTTTAATATTTTTGTTAAATTTCCGAGTAAAGTGATACATTGCTATTATTTTTGGAAAGAGAAAAAAATCTTCTTTGTGATACGTTACTCGACCGGTTACCATTTCAAAAAATTCAACATTGCTATTATTTTTGGAAAGAGAAAAAAATCTTCTTTTTGATACGTCACTCGACCGGTAGCCATTTCAAAATATTCAAGATGGTGGCCGTCAAAAATATTAATATTTGCTCTAAACTGTGCAGAATAAAGTCTCATTCATCGTCCTAGAATTTCAACTTTCCCTTTATCCGTTTCAATGATAATCCCTTTTAGTGCGAGACTTTTCAGCAACGCTGTATATTGCTGCTTTCCTAACTTCTAGTATTTTCATTTTAAAATTTCTGAGTTTCTGACCCCTCATAGTTCACTTCAAGCTGATATTAAAGTACCCACAAAATGGATTCTCGTTGGATTTTTTAAATACTATTCGAACAACAGTAATTTTGTGTTATTTCTTTTTGGGCATTTATTCTTTAAGGCAGGTTACACTTGACATCCTTAAAATTTGCTACCGACGCCAGATTTTTCCAGTTTTTTTCCACGGCTCCTTAACTTTATCGACTTTATCATCAACGGATAGTAAAAGATTGTAACAGAAATTTTAGGGGTAACTTTGAATTTATATAAAGGCTCTAAGTGACCCACACACTTTCAACCTTCGATCATTTTGATGAATGAATAGTCCACTATACTGAAAACACACTATTTAGAACTGCTCTACCTATGAAAATACCACTTTTTGCATTTGCAAAATACGATTTAAACGAATACCCAATCAAAAGCAAATGAACGATCAGATAGTGTTCATTTGTTCCACAAAAGCACGTGATAGTGAGCATTTACTGATGAGCGAGTAGTGTAACGAAGTTAATTTTCCGACAATAGTTATTTTTAAGTTTCCGAATATATTTTCATTTAATATTGTATATAATCCGTGATATCCTATGACTTCTGTGTAGAAATATTTTGTTAAGAAAAATCCATTCCAATTTTTAATTTAAAATTTCAAATTCCAACCGCGATATAATTGTAAACAGTTATGGTTCCCCACTGTCGCGAAACAAGTAGCGCGCAGGTCGAACTAACCAAGAGAGGTGGAAGGAATCGAGGAAGGCTGAAGCGGCGAGTCGACAAGTAGTTCCACAACACAACCCCACTAGGGATGGCGATTCTTTCCAAAAAAGATCGATTTTTGAATCGATTCGAATCGTAACCTGATGAATCGATTCATAAAAAAATCGAGGTCTAAAAGATCGATTTCTAAAAAATCGATTTTTTTCAAGTTTGTATTTACAATGTAAATATAAATCCATTTTATGAAAAACAAGAAAGATACCATAATAAACAATCTCTGGGATCTCTTATCAGTGAAATCAGGGATTTTTTAGTTCAGGGAATTCGATAATAACAATTATTTTTATTACCATATCAAAGTATCAGATCAGATATAAAAGAAGACATTTATTTTCTAAATGTATTTGTTACATTAAAAAGTTGAGAAAAAGATAATATAGCTTATAGTTCCCAAAACCAAACCAGAAAAAATCGTATGTCGATTTTCAAGGGTGATATATCGATTCACTGAATCGATTCAGTACAACATATCGATTTAAAAAATCGATTTATTTGGTCCGAGGAATCGATTCTTCGATTAATCGATTTCATATCGCCATTCCTAAACCCCACTCATAGAGAAATAAAAAGTAAGAGAGGTGTTAAACGTGTAGTGTTCTGTGGCACAGAGTTACCACTAGCGCCTACATTGGCTACAGGTATGAACTATCACTTAAGACGCGCGCTTTTTGAATTTTTAAGCTTTCAGGATACGCGTAATATTGTACAATATTTGCAATTAAATCATTTTGCACTTTAATATTATTTGTTTTCTAGTCTTTTAAGTCGAGGCTTAAAAGACTAAAAAATAACATTATTGTGCTAAATCATTCAGCTGCAAATATTTTATTAGCTATATTATAATATTATAGGGAATTATGGTAGGAGAATAAAAAACCCTTTGCAAGTGAGAAAATATTAATTTAACATCTTTCACAAAATAAAATATCTAAAATAACATACTAAAACAGTCAATAGAAAATAAATAATGAAATAAATCAAATACAAAAAAAAACAATCTCAAACAAATAATCTTACTAAAAAAAACAGTTAGAGTAAAATAAACCAAATACATAAAAAAACAACAATGACAACAAATAATCAAATAAATCACAGTTTTAGCCTTAAGTTTAAACAAACTAGGTTTCAATGAAAAAACAATACTTATTTCTATAAAAAACAGCATCAAAGATTTAAAAATAAATAAAACAATAACAATTACCAACTTAAACTAATAAATATCAATATATCTTAATTCACTAGGTATTGATGGATAAGTTCGGCACCATCAGTCAGAGGCTAAACTAAACTAAACAAAAACAGTTAAAATAAAATAAATCAAATACACAAAAAACAGCCTTCAACAAATAATCTTACTAAAAAAACAGTCAATATAAAATAAATCGAATACATAAACAACAGCCTTCAACAAATAATCAAATTAATCACAGTTTTATTCTTAAGTTTAAACAAACTAGGTCTCAATAAAAAAACAATACTTATTTCTATAAAAACAGCCCAAAACATTTAAAAATAAATAAAACAATAACAAATTCCAACTTAATCTAATAAATATCAATATATTTTAATTCACTAGGTATAGTAATACTTTTGTAAAAACATGTAAATCTTGGTGTCTTACAGCTTACAGCATTAAAAAATTTAATATACATAGTAGACATGAAGAAAAATATGTGAAACTAGTTTTATCTTAAGAATACAGTCTTAAGGTCTATGAATTTTATAGTATGCACTGGTTTTCAAGATAAATGCTGAATTTTTTTTAACTTCTTATTGTCTTACTTTTTGTATGTATGTATAAATGTATTGTATGTATGTATTGTATGAATTGACACATCAAGTATTTGACTTTTAATTTAATTTTCTTGTATCAAAATTTAAATATACCTATTAGTGTGTGTTGGGTTACGGTAAACACTTGTTTAATATCCTTTGGAAATTTATTGATAAGAACATGTAAAAGTGGTAAATTGTTATTTTCAATTTCAAGTTTTATAGATTTGTCTTTTGTCTCCATTATTTATGCTGGTCAAAAACTCATCCAAATATACCGAGTCATAATTACAATTATATCTTAATATGGAACAAATAGTTGCCATTCCATTTGCCAGTCTACCAGAATTCTCTGAACTTACCATCAATAATCATGGACATTGCATGAAAATTAACATCAAATAGGTATCAGGTTAAATACCTAGGACTAGAAACTGATTCTCATCTGCACACTTATACACTAATCTACCTGGAGGCATCTTGAAGCACACACAAATATTAGACAGCAAGCACATAAATGATACAATGTTCAAAATATTGAAGCACTTCACATAAGTAGTAGGTACCTTCAACATACAACTACATCCTAAATTACATTATTACATCTAGTACCGTACTTAGTTCCTACATACTTTGGGTCAAGAACTTATGGAAAATCTTCGTTATTGTCTGCAAAAAAAACGATAAAATGAAAAATAATGTTTCCATTATTTTATAAAAACCTAACCCCAACGTTAAAAGTAAAAAATCTACTTTTTTAACTAACCCATGATAAATGATAATGAATCCTGTGATAATAACTAATACTAATAATTAGAATAGTTGATGCACTTTGCAGAAATGCCAAGAAATTTTTTTTTTTGGCTTTAGGTTCAAGTCCATGCAGCCAGAAACAAATTAAGGATACTTTTCGAACTTTTTGAATTTTCGAGACTATTAGTATAGCTCTTTCTGTTTAAATAAACCAGAGAACTTGTATTACCTATGTGTTTCTTGATATAGCTGGCAGACAGGTTCCGTTCAGCAGCGTCCTATTTTTTTTTTTATTTATTTATTTTTTTTTATTTTTTTATTTTTTTATTAGACAGTGGGATGTTACAAGGTTTTAGACAGGGGACACTCTCTTCTCGCCCAGGGGTCGTTCAGGGCATTTTAAAAAGAACAAACATATGGTAGACCTCGGAAAACATGGGTGGTATTACATTTGGGAAATATTTAAGGTATCGACACTGACATAAAGTTCATTTATAAATTTAATTTACTATCGCGTACGAACAGTAACAAACAGTCAAAAACACTTCTATTGTTTAAGGATAATAAATGCATAAGGTTATGGGGAAAAGCTACTTTTAGTTTTGATAAACCTTCTGTTAGTTTTTTAGTCTGTTTTTCATATTTGCGACATCCAAAGAAAATATGGTCTAGATCTGCGATTTCATGACATAAATCGCAGAGGTTATTATCGTAGATGTTAATTTTATATAGATGGGCAGGGTAGCACGCATGTCCAAACTTCATCCTAGTTAAGGTTGTTATTTGTTTTCTATTATAATTATAGTTCTCATACCAGTGTTTTTTATTAATTTTTGGTTCTAGTTTGGTGTAGCGAGTTGGGTTCGTAAAACAGTACTGGTTCCATCTATATGACCATTCATTCATTATGTTGTTTTTAGTCATGTTAAATCTCTCTTCCCATGTTAAATATATCTCTAAATGTTCGCCTGATGATATACTTTGTTTTGCAAGTTGGTCAGCGGCTTCGTTATATGTAATACCTGTATGGGCTTTTACCCATACCAAAATTATTTTTTTTGTTTGCTTTGAATTGCATAACATAGTTTTTATTTTCATAATGTATGGGTTTATAAGATTTGAGTTTACCTCGGAATAAGATTTTAGACTGGTCAAAACAGAAGGGGAATCTGAGAATATTATGGCCTTTGAGATGTCGGTTTGCATAATATATTCTATTGATTTTAAAATGGCGATAGCTTCAGCGGTGTAAATGCAAGAATTGTTATTTAATTTATATGAGCCTTGATTTTTGTTTGGTACAATGTAGGCACACGCAGTGCCTTGGTTATTTTTGGATGCATCTGTATAAACCGGAGTATAGTTTTGATAATTACTCCTAATCTGTCTAATGATAGCGTTGTTTATGATGTTATTTTCTGAGTACTTTGGGACAATTACATTGATATCCAGGAGGTATGCATTAAGCATTATCTCCTGTTGTAGGGGTATATATTCTGAGGTATTTCGAAATCCTTCACACAAAGGCGGTGTTCTTTTGTGTATCCAATATTTGCCTGTTAGATCTTGCACGTTTAATTTTTGCAGGTTTTCTATTAGAGGTGAATTTTTAATTTTGCACTTAATTATCATTTTTTCGGATAATAATTGTCTTCTTAATTCCAAGGGTGGTTCAATAGCTTCCACGCGTAGAGGCTCTATTGGAGTTGATTTCATTGCTCCGATGCATAGTCGTAACGCTTTGTTCTGCAGTATATCAAGTTTTCGGAGTTCTGAAGTGCTTGCAGCTCCATACAGGAAACAACCATAATCAATTTGGGATCTTATATAGCTTCGATAAAAGGTTAATGCTGTTAGAGGGTCTGCCCCCCACCAAGTACGCATGATTGACTTTAGGAAATTTAAGCCCTTGCTACATTTTTCAATGACTGAGTTAATATGTGTTCTAAAAGTCAATTTTTTATCCAGTACGATGCCTAGATATGTAATTTCGTTTGTCATGGGAAAATTATGGTTTCCTACTGATACATATGGGATATTAGGGATGTTGTGCCTTGAAAAAAATGACTTTTGATTTCTGTGCAGACAGGTCGAAGCCTAGTTTAAAGATGTTGTTAATAATTGGAGTTACGTTTCTGTCTAGGTTTGTCGTACACTGGTCGAATTTTTTATTTTGGACATAAAAGACAAAGTCATCTGCATACTGAATTGTATTAACTTCAGGGTTTAGTGTATATAAATCGATTGTGTATATATTAAATAATAGCGGAGCTAAAACTGAACCTTGAGGTAATCCCTTAGTAGCTAGCCGGTACCCTAAGGTGGGCCCACTTGTTTGTCGGACGGTGACAAATCTATTAATGTATAATTTACATATTGTGTTAACAATTTCTACGGGTATTTGGAGACTAATCATTTTTTCGTGTAGGATTAACCAATCCACACTATCGTAGGCTCCTTTAATGTCTAAAAATAATGACCCTTGATAGTTGTTGTCTGAAAAGCATAATTGTATATCTGTAATTAAATGTGCTACAGCATCACTCGTACCAAAATTTTTTTTGAATCCGTATTGTGTGAGAGGAAGGGTGTTTATGTGCTTTAACCACCATTCTAATCTGTTTTTTATTATTCTTTCGAATACTTTGAAAATGCAAGGAAGGAGGGATATAGGTCTATACGATTCGTGATCATTAGGGTTTCTACTAGCCTTGAGAATAGGTACGACAATGACTTTTTTCCATTCTTCTATGGTTTCTCCATTGATCCAGGTTTCATTGAAAATATTTGTTAGAATTATTTTTCCATTTAACGGCAAGTGAAGGAGCATTGGGTATCGAATATCATCAAAGCCTGGAGACGTGTTTTTTCTTTTTTGAATTGCAAACTCTACTTCTGGAAGGCCGATGGGTTCTATAAAAATCTTGTTGTTGTTTGGATTTTGTGTTTGAGTCTGCAATATATGGCTAATATCTGGTAGGGGCAGAGGTGGTGCTATTTTGTTAAAAAATTCGTTTTGCCATTCTGTGTTTGTGGCATGTTTTGGTTTTGTGGTCTGCCTTTGCATTTTCCTAGCCTGGTTCCATAGTTCCGTAGTTGGCGTACTTTTATTTAGTTTCGAGCACCATTCTCGCCAGTTTATTTTAGCTTTCTGTTTTAAACTTTTTTTGGCTCTAGCTATTTCTTGTTTGCACCATATAAAGTTTTCATTTGTACTATTGTTTTTATAAACCTGTAAAGTATGTTTTCTTCTTTCAATAATTTCCTCGCAGTCCTGATCCCACCAAGGAGGTAGAATTTTTTTATTTTTTTTATTTTTTTTGTTTGTGGGAAGTGCGGCATCAGCTGCATTATTGATACCCCCCATGAGAAGAGTATACTTGTTTTTTACCGTATCTTTTTCTACGTAATTGTTATCGAAGAAATTGTGTGCTGTTTGTTGATAAAGTTCCCAGTTGGCTTTGTGTAAATTCCATTTTGTTTTTGGATAAAGGTAACCATCTTCATAACACCTTGTATTCTTATTAATTTCAATAATAATGGGAAAGTGATCTGATCCCATTACATCTGGTATTGTATCCCATATGCAGTTAACGGCGATATCTGGTGACGACAGCGTAAGATCTACAACTGAGTTGTTGCCGTTTCTAGTTATAAGTGTTGGTTTCCCTGTATTTAAAACTACTAATTGACTATCATCTATAACATTTAAGACTTGTGTACCTCTCGCATTTATTTTATAGGACCCATATACGGTATGATGTGCATTGAGATCACCTCCGATAATTCCGGTATTATTGAGAAGGTTTAAAATGTTTTCCCAGTCGGAATTACTTGTTCTGCTATCGGGAGGGCAATACAAAGAGAAAAAAGAGAGATTGTCATGATTTTGGTTTATTATTTCGACACCACATACTTGTATTTCTAACGAAAAATTTTGTTGAAGGTTTATCTCCTTAAACGCAAAAATATCCCTAACCAATATAGCTACACCGCCGTAACCATCATCCCGATCTTTACGTACAACATGATAACCTTTAAACGAAATCTGCCTGCCAGGCTTAAACCACGTCTCGGATATTAAAGCTATATCAATATCTTGTTCATCTAAACATTTAAGCAAACTTAATTTATTTGAGACTGCAGACTTGGCATTCCATTGCAAAATTTTAATTTTATTTTTTTCGACCTTAGCCATTGTAATTAGGATAAAAAGTATATAATTTGGACATCACCTTACTAGCGTCTATATTTTTAAGCTCGTCAAAAGAGTTAACATCTTCAAGCACACTTTGGAAAATGTTAAAAAATATTTTTAGGAATTCTTGAGATTCTTTTTCAAAGCTTTCTTTTTCTTGTGGTGGTAAAGGGTTGCTGGGTCCAAAGACGAATGGGAACATAGGAGGTTGCATTGGGGAAGGGGATGAACTTTTTTTTCTTTTATTGGGATTGTTTAAGGGTTGCGAAATATATGTTCCCGTTTCTTGTACTTGTATTGAAGTAGTCGGCTGTGAAAGTGTTGTGACATTTTTTGTTTTGTCATTTTTGTCTTTATTTGTAGGCGGTAAAAGAGGGAAAGCATTTATATTTTGTGTATAACACTGACAATTTATTACTTGAGTTTAAAGCGGTCGAATAAGAATTATTCAAGCTAGCTTTTGCTTCCAAAAAAGTTAAATTTTGTTCAGACATATGCTGCTTTATTTTATTTTGTTCTTTAAACTTTGGGCAATTTCTCGATATGGATTTATATTGATCATTTTTACAGTGGATGCAAAAACTATCTTGAGGATCCCTACAAGTATGATTTTCCAATTTATCTTGAGCACAGTTAATACAACGAGTATTTGTGCTTCTACAATTTTTGGCTACATGTCCGTGTTCCAAACATTTTTAACATTGTATGACCTTGTGAATATATGGTTCGACTAAACATGCCACACTATTGATGAATACATATCTGGGTAAAATATTACCTTCGAAAGTTAATAAGACCATTTGTCTCGGGACATATGCTGCTTCACCGTCAATATCTATTTTACTTTTAAATCTAGACACCTCCGTAATATTTATTGTTGAAATTAAATTTTCAAAAAGGTATGTTTCATCAAAAACTGTGTCTACATTTCTAATTATACCTTTTCTTTGTAAGAGATTGTTTGGGATAAATGCTAATAGGTTTTCTTCCTTTAATCTATCATCATTTACCAATTTATTTGCATCTCTTATTGTCTTTAAATGTACTCTTATCCTATTCTTACCTACACTCTCTATACTAATTATGTTGGGTATCGCTAAAGTTTTATGTAATATGTGTCCTACCTTCATCGGGTGTAATTTACCTAAATTCTCCTCTGTGTTTATTTTCTGTATGAATACATATACCTTATCGGAGTAAATATGGGCTTTTTGTGTGTTGAAAATTTTTTTGGGTTGTTGTGGTCTTAAATCTGCGCTGATTGTGGGATTATTTGTTTTTGTTCCATTATCATCCAGTTCCATGCTAGCATTCCCCCCGCCTCCGGGGGATCTTCTCCACTCATAATTATTGTCCGTACATAAACTTTACTTTGAATTCGTATACACTATATCAAGTTTTGTTTTTACCGATAACACCGATATCACCGATTTATTTCGTTGATCGATACACCTGCGATATGTTCGCTTTGAAGAACCGATCGAGACTGGTATGCCAAGAAATTAATAAATTGAAAAATTCCAACGATAAATATCAAATGTAAATAATGTTGAAAATTTGAAAATGACAAGTTTCGTGTAGTGGGAGGCAGGGTTTGTTAGTTCAGCAAGTTGCGGTGAAGCGCCATGCGCTACAGGTTGCGCACAAACTTTATTCCAGCTCCTTCCATATGTTTTAAAACCTCTCTTATTATTTCTCTATGACCCCACTTAGCATTGCAACTGGGATATGATAAATAGAGATGAAGTTACGATGCGGCCAGTCACGAGCGGCGCTACAATCGAATAAGCTACGGCTACATTGATGCATATCGCAGCATGTTATTGGCGCTACCAACTGTCGAGTGAATTTTTAAGGCAATAACACCAATCAGATAAATTCTTCTGATGCCCGAACGCTTCATATGAAGTTGACTTTTTTGGTGCTGTTTGTGTTTTGGTTCGGCCATTGTTTATTGTTTGCATCTTGTGTTTCTGTTCTTTGCTTTTAAAATTTATTATTTTTAATACATTTTTTAATTCCTTCTTTGGGGTCCGGTAAGGTTTGCGACCCTCGGAATTTTGCAACGATTTTTTTCTTATTAGAAAGCCCTATTTCTATAGAACATTTTAAAAGAAAAAAATTCTTGGATCATGTACTTTTGAAAGAGAAAATCGCAATTGAAAGTACTAAAAATCCGCCATTTTTTTTCAAATTTTGACAATTATGTCTAGATATCAGATGGTGGATTGAACAATGTTGCCAGTTCTCATATCCGTAACTCGTTACGGCTTGGAAATACTTTACACAAGGTTTTTTACTAAAAAATTTGTAGAAGATTTAGAATTTATAGAGAAAAATCCAAAAAACAATATTTTTTCACCATGACCACTATTTGGACAAATACCTTATTTGAAAAATAGTTTAAATCTCTTAAGCTTTTGATTATGGCTAATGTAATCTTCACGATAGAAGTAGAAAGTATGACGTTTTGAGACCTAACCTAATCAAACCAAACCAAACCTAACCAAACCATACCTACCCATACCTAACCAAACCTAACCTAACCAAACCGAACCAAACCTAACCTAACCAAACCTAACCTAACTAATCCTAACCTAACCAAACCTTACCAAACCTAACCTACATAATTGAATAATGTATAAATTAAATTAATATATTATTCACTATATTGCTATAAAACTGTATTAGGTAAGGTACAGCAGTAAGTTTGTTATAAACTCTTACATTACTTAATGTTAGAAATAAAGCAAATCTAAGATAAACATTATATTCTAAGGATGCCTAATATTTCGATTTTTATAATTATAAATGCAAATCATTTTATATTTTTATATATTCCTGTAATCTATTACAATGCAAAATTAATTCAACTAAAAGAAAATGAACACCATTTGACAACACCGCTTAGCTATCACCTGATCACACAACATTCATGATTTGTGATCGTGAGGTATCTTAGACATAAGATTTGAGTGTGTTGGTTTATAACCTATAAGTGTCAAGTGAAAATAATTATGCTTGAATATATTTCTGAAAATTGGCAAAATTTAAGTATTTTCTTCGGGTTTTTTTTGTGAAACAGACTTACATTTAGTTAAAGATAATAACCTTTACAGTTTAAAGTGAAAATATTCATCGTGAATAGCATTAAATAGTGTTGAAAAAGTATCATTTTTTGAACTAAATTCGTGATTTTTAAAGTAATTTCTAAATGATCCAACGAAATTTTTGTTCTAATCTACTTTATTTAAGGGTAGCTATCAAACAAATTTAAAATTAACATAAAATTACGAGGGTCGCGAAGTCTACCAGAACCCACCACCAGTAGTCAGTATCGTTTCCCGAATCCCAAAAACGAATTGAATTTGTTACAAACGTGGTTAAATGTAATACAAAGTGAAAGACTAAGTAACATGACTGCAGAAGCTATTTACAAAAATGTGCGTGTTTGCGAAAGACATTTCAGTGATGAAGATAAAGTTAAAATAGGAAAAAGAGGTGTGAAGAGAACAGCGATTCCGGCTTTATTGTTATTAGATTATTAGAAGTTACAGTATAAGGGATACCTCTCCTAGTGTGTCAAATGTTGCTACAACATTTAAAGCTCTTCTAATTAACAACTTTCTGTCATCACATTCACCATACTCTAATTGTGAAGAGAATGTGACTGAGGGGGCTTTGGACAATCTTCGGTTTCTCGGTTTTTTCTAAGTGGTGAGTATGTTTCTGGATGTACTCTTCTTGAACCTCATATAAATTTGGATTTACCTTCAAGAATCTCAAATTTTAAGAGAACTCCAGTGGGAAAATGTACAGTTACATACATTGCGGGATATGTGGCTAAGAAAATTTTGAAAAGTCTCAATTGTAATGATTGCGAAGCCAATATTTTGTTTAGAGAAAATGATGGGAATTTAGATTTTATTACAGCTAGAACTTATCAGAACTCGCAAATGACTGTACCCGGAACATATATGAGTATCAGAATCACTGGCAATGCTATTTTATACAATCCCGAGAGAGTGTCATTTAACCAATATACATGCTACTTTAGGTAGACACCTTTTGACATATTTAAATTTTGTACCTGTTAATTGAAAAATACATTCAGATACTGGTGCAAAATTATGTAAATTTATAGTTAGATTTTGTTTGTACTTCTGGTGTAAAAATAATAATAATAATAACTTTGTTAATAGAATATATAGCTAAACAATTACAAAAAAAAAAGATCCGATCAAGTTGAAAGCCCACAATTGGTAGAAGAGCAAGAAAATTAAAAAATAACTCCACAAGTAGCTTATAAAATTAGAATTTCTCAATAATAATATATGTCTATATAGTGAGCTAATTAAATTGTAATATTTTGACTTTATATCATATGTTATTTGTTTTCTGTTTTTTTTATATATAATATTGCATAAATTGTCTCAATTGGAAAACGACCATTATCCAAAGCTGTGTTATAACCAACAATTAAAACTAATTGAGTCTTGCGATATCAACTACAATTGGTCAAAGCAAGTAAGACAGTTTTCCATTGATTTGAATGTATTCGATTACTGGAATAATTTTTCATCGTTCAACTTTTCTGTTTTAAAGAAAGACGTTTTAGCTAAATATTACACACATTTCCACAAAGTGGATGTCAATCTTGTGTCTAGGTATTCCCATATTTCTTTATATAGAATTTTTGATATTTCTGAAGCACCAAGTCTGTATTTACAAAAAAAGTTACCTATACAAGTCACCCGCACCCTGGCTCAACTATGTATGGTTAATGATTATAAAATTAAATTTACGTTTAACGGTATTAGAGAGTTATTGCAAATGGGAAAAAATGCAGACTTTAATAAAAGATCCGCTAATAAAGTATCCTTTAAGGCGATACCAAAAGTGCACTATTGCAGAGCGCTTTAAGTGAAATCAAAAGTAACCACAGAACTGAATAAATTATGTCCTGTGAAAGTGACAGATCTCGAACCTAGAAGTTTGAAGAATTTGTTTTCATTCACAGTTTTGTATTTATGGCACAAAACATCCAGTTTTTGGTGACAGATCCGTCAAAATAAAGGTACTTAATTAAAAAGTTTTTTGCCTTTATTTAACTAAAGTACAGGAATCCTGTATTTTAGATCGGGAATATCCTTAAAGTTGGACTTACTGAGCATGCGTATATGTCAAAATAAAAGAGAGTTTATTAAGGGAACTAAAAAACGAACGTTGCAATAACTCTCTATTGTCTATTATATTGACCTGAAATTAGTTTGCTCTATATGTAACAATCAAGAAAAGGAAACACACCTTCATGTTGTTTTTGAGTGTCCCATAAATACTGTGATGAAGCTCAATATATCTTGTTTACAGAATGTAGATGCTTTAATTAATGCTTTGCAAAATATTACAAATGAGGAAGCTATGGTGATAAGCCAATACATCTGGAATATACTCAAATTAAGATCCTTTATATTAAATGACTAAGCTTTTATTCTTTTATTATTCTCAGTCTAGCTGACTAATTGTATCAAAATACTTATGTAATTTTATGTGTTTGTAACCACTTGTTGCTGTAAGCAAGTTCTTAGAACCAATAAATATATTATTATACCTATATAATATTTAGTGTATTTTTTATTATTGTATTTTATATCCACACTATTTTACTCTAATTTTGTATGAAAATGGTAAAACCACTAAACAAATATATGTTAATTGTATTTTTATTTAATTGATATTAATTTTTTCTTTTACCTATGAACAATTTAATAAAATATAGATTGGATATATTACCTTTGTTTTAATGCCCCTTACTATAAAGTATTTATGATCCAATAACTCTGAAATGGTTTAGATTTTGAGGTTGACAACAGGAGCTGGTTTCATTTTAAGTATTTTTTCTGACATTAAAATATCAATTCCCAGTAAGCTAACCTCAAGTTATCACTTTCTCCCAACTTTTATACAATTTCAATTTCGTAAAATTCAATGTTGATTAAAACTACAAATTTATTTTAAATTTGGTGTACAAACGTTAGAAGACTAGTCTTGAAGGTGGATAAGGGACATATTAAACAGAGTTGATTTTTTAATGTAATAATAAAGAATATCTTCGAAATCACCTCGTGTTTTTAACCTCAAATATCTCAAACCGCTATATAATTAATTGAAGTATTTTTAAATTTTACCGCTAACCTTCAAATGGTTATGCGGCCAGTCACGAGTGGCGCTAGTAACTGTATCCCTACTTCTTAACATGGAAGTTGCAATCATCGTACATCAACTAACGACAAGTAAATTCACTTCGTCGATTCAGTGGTTACCGAAAATTTCCTTACCCCTTCTATCGTCTGCTGAGTCCTGGCGAGTTTAAATCGAGAAAGTGTTGAGTACAGGGGTAGCGCGCAGTGTTGATGTGATGCTGATAGGAACTTCGGAAATATAATTAAAGCTTTTTGTTTTCGTTTTTGTGAGCAGATCATTGTTTTTGCGCGAATATTAAAATATTTATACATATTTTTATTATAATTTTGTATTTAGTATAAATATTATAGTGACTTATTTCATTACAAAATGCCTGGAGTGGTGTATTGTTCTGTTGATGGTTGTCGCAGTAAAGTGAAAGAGAGATCGTTTTTTAGATGCCCAAAAGACAAAATTAGGTAAGAGAAGAGGTAATTTAGTAGTATACAAGTAAACTTTTTTATTTTCTATATTATATTGCAGATGTGAAGCTTGGAAAAATGTTTTGGGTTTTAAAGGAAACCACCGATATGCCAATATAACGGTGGAACAATGTTATAATAGGATAAAAATTTGTAATTTGAATTTTACTGACAATAGTTTCACAAATGAATTGAAGAATCGAATTAACTGTTTCGCAATTCCTTCTTTATTATTACAAAGAACTGAAGGTGAGAAATTTTCTCCATGTGTTTATTGCTTTAATTTTAGTTAGAGGTTGAACTAATTAATTATTGATTGAATTGGTTCTATTAAAATCTGAACATAAACGATGAAAGTGAAACTTTTGTTTTAGATAACGACGAATATATTGATGTTCCTATTAAAGCCTGCAGTGACGTTCCTATTAAAGTCTGCAGTGACGTTTCTATTCAAACAACTAGTGCTCAAATAGGTATGGTTAAATATATTTTTAAAAGACCTTAACAAAATGAATAAACTTACTTTATAGATATTGGAGTTCAGACGTGCCCAAAGCTTTCAGCTTCTACACCAAAGAAAAAGATATATAGAAAAAAAATTAGGAATCTCAAGAGAACCTCTGCCAGATTATCTAATTCCAAAAGGTCTCTAGAAACGAACATTAATTTTGAAGACGTTTTGCAATTCTTAAAAAAAACTATTCCAAAATGTCAGTTTAAGCTACTGAATAAAGCTCCAAAAGGAGCAAGATATACTGACGAATTTAAGCAATTTGCTTTGAGTGTTTACTTCTTAGGTCCGAAAGCTTACAGAAAAATGTCAACAGTTTGTACAATCCCTTCAATATCAACACTTCATCGTTTTCTTAGACGCTGGTTTTAAAACCGGGATTTAATGATTCAATTTTTAATTTAATGAAATCAAGATCCGAGCTGTTAGGTGAAAAGGAAAGAGATTGTGTTTTGTGTCTAGATGAAATGTCAATCAAATCCAATTTATTTTATAATATTTCTATTGACAAAATTGTTGTGTTTAAAGAAACTAACCAAAATAGTATGGACATCGCATCTAGTGTACTGGTAGTGATGGCTAGAGGTATAGCAACTAGCTGGAAACAGCCTGTTGCTTATTTTTTTTATAAAAATTCGGCATCCGCCGATGATCTAAGAGACATATTATTTGAAAGTGTCAGAAAAATATCCAATGCAGGATTAAATGTTTTGGGAGTAATATCTGATCAAGGATCTAATTTTCAAAAACTGGTGAAAAGTTCGTTAAAGTTAACTGAGGACAATCCGGTATTTTTTGTGGATAGTATAAAAATTGTTTATTTATTTGACGTACCCCATCTTTTGAAATCGACAAGGAACAATTTCTTTAAATACAATTTCATAGTTAAAAATGGTGAAACCAACAAAGCCTATTTAGATACGATGTATAATTACGAGAAACAAAAAGAATTCAGATTGGCACCCAGACTTACTAATGAACATACCTACCCCAGCAGTTTTAAAAAGATGAAGGTAAAACTTGCTTCCCAAGTTTTTAGTCACTCTGTAGCCGTGGCATTGAGTACTTATATTGACTTTAAAATTCTACCAGCATCAGCCAGAACTACAGTTACTTTCATACAAAATATGAACGATCTCTTTGACATTCTAAACTCGTGTCATTTAAATAATTTCAATGCCTTTATGGGCACTGAAAAGCAAAACACTTTTCTTAGAGATATGCTCACAATGTTTAGCAACCTTCAAGTTTTCAGTTCTAACGGAAAAAATGTTACTAAACAACTTAAATTTATATTTGGGTGAAAGTTGACAATTAAAGCTATTTTTATTTTGTGGGAAATGTTACACCAAACAAAAAATTACACTTTCTTATTAACGAGAAACCTTAACCAGGATTGTCTGGAAAATTTTTTTGGGCAAATCAGAAATTGTTGTGGTAATGCAAGAAACCCTACGCCAAACCATTTCTGCAGAGCGTTTAAAAAAATTACTTCTCTTAAATATTTAGATTACTCCGAAGGAGCAAACTGCATGCAAGATTTAAATGAAATTTTGCTTAATACAAAATCTGAATTGCTTAAAAGTACAGTTAGTTCTACGACTACAAATAATATCTATACTCCTCTAAAAGTGTTTACGACTGATTATAGAAATATAAAAAGTGTCGATGGAAATGCACTGGTATACGTTACTGGATACCTACTTAAAAAGTGTTTATTGCAGCATTCGTGTAACACTTGCTTAGAATTTATTAAGATAGATAATCTAGAAGGAGACGCTACCGTTTTTATGAAATATAAAGATTATAGTGTTTCATCCAACATTTGTAATTTGGTTGTGCCTCCCAAAAATTTTGTGGAACTCGTTATAGAATTGGAAAACATATTTATAAATAAATTTAATAAAATAGCCTCTGAATATGGTGTCGGTATGAAGCTTAAAAATAGCTTTAAGAATGTTAAATTGTGGCATCCTTGTACAAATTTCCCAGTTGATTATTTTTATTCATTGTATACAAGATTACGTATTTATTATACATTAAAATTTGCTAATCGTAACATTAAAACAGAAAAATTACAGAAACAACACCCCAAACTAAGTATACTTAAACATTTGTAACAATTACTATGCTAAACATAACAATTTAATCAATAATATTCATTAGAAGCTTGTTCGATTACACCGTAGTTTGATTTAAAAGTTTTTAAATTTTATTTTAATATTCCTGTATTATAATGGTCACTGCAAATCAGTACATACACGTATTTAACCACACGTATGTCCCTCGTAATTGTTGTATTATGATAACGGGCGAGTATGGCGCCAGAGAGACGATGTGCCAAAAATTTCAAACGTTCCGACGCAAGTGAATCTACTTGTCGTTAGTTGATGTACGGTGGTTGTACATATGGAAAAGTTTTAAGAAGTAAAATATTTTGTTTTCCAATTGATATTGGATATTTTATCGTTGTATTTAATTGTTAGTTGATGTACGATGTTGCAATGCTAAGTGGGGTTGTGTTGTGAGTAGTTCAATGCAGGCTGGCGAAGATAAGAGTCGCTAGTATTGAGCGCTCCGTCCGCCGAATTTTGTTGTTTGCTTTGTAGTCCGTTTGTTTTGATTTTTTTTTAAATATAGTAAATTTTGATATTCTTTTTTTTTATTTTCAAGTTAAAGTATTTGCTGCGAAGGTAAGATTTTATGGAAATAATAATTTTAAATAAAAGCTGGTCTTTTCAATAATTGTTAGGCGAAAATTCATTCAATATAATTCATATTTCATTTTTACAAAACAAGCATTATTCTGATTTAGTAGTGTCATTGTATGTCGATAATATAACGATAGCTCGTACAGTTAAGTCTTAATTTCCGTACTCGTTCCCGTTTCGGTTGAAATACTGAAGTTTTCCAGGTGTCCTGCCAGGGCTCGTTACCCGAATATCGTCTGCAAATTCGAAAAAGGGACTTTGATGACTTCTCCACATTTTGTCAAGTGGTAAGGGAATATGAGCTTCTTAGAAAAGAACTCCAGAATGTTCCCGGCTAAAGTGTACCAAACCGTGGATCGGCCCGTCCACCGCCGATAAGTACACCAAGGTATGGACCATCTCCCAATTCGACTCCTGTTCCATTCAGAGAGCCCATCGCTGATACCAGCCAACCGACATCATCCGATACCCCTCGCCGTCCGCCTCCTAGTACTACTCAGCACCCGTCTGGCTCATCTTCCCGGCAACCAATCTGTTTCCGCTGTGGTGAGACTGGCCACTTTAGAAATCACTGCCAAAACCCTCCGAAGATATTCTGTTCTCGTTGTCATAAGGAAGGAGTATTTTCCAGGGATTGTTCCTGCAGGAGTCAGGAAAACTAATCCGAAGCTGTCCCGAGGAGAGGCCGACACAGCTTCCGCAAATTTTTGCCTCTCATACCGAACCGCCAGAAGAAATAAACGACCCCCGACCGCATATAGACGTCGAAATTGAGAATCACAAGTACAAAGCATTGTTAGATACCGGAGCAGCGAAATCATATATTGGTGATCAAGTAGCTAAGACATTTTCCCAAAGAAAGCAAACTACCGCTCGTCAGGATACGGAGGCCCGTTTAGCTAATGGCAATTTAGTCTCCATCACCGACATTTATGAGCTGAAATGGAAGATCAATGACGTCACTATGGAGGGTTCGTTAGAACATCTACCTGGTCTGATAACCGATATTGTGTTTTGATACGATGTCCTCCGAAAATATAATTTCCGTTTGGAGTTAGGAACGGGAAAGATATACATCAATAATGAAATAGTAGGATGTCCGTCATTAGCCAATCCTGTTGGAATATTAGGGTTGGCACATATGTCCATGAAAGAAGTCGATGTTGTTCCGATCATCTTTAAGGAAGAAATCAACCGTCGTCTAGCTGAAGACGAACGTTCTGGAAATCTGTCTGTTACTGAAGTCTCTGCGTCTTCCCTGGTGTTAGGGGTTGACAAGGAGCAATTTGCTTTAAAAGTCTCTGCGTCCTCCCTGGAGTTAGGGGTTGACCAAGAGCAAACTGTTTCTGAAGTCTCTACGTCTTCCCTGGTCTTAGGGGTTGACAAGGAGCAATCTGTTGTTAAAACTTCCAAGTTTTCCCCGGTGCTGTTAGGGGTTAATGAAGAAAAATCTGTTGTTGAAGTCTCTGCGTCTTCCCCGGAGTTGTTAGGGGTTGACAAGGAGCAGTCCGTTGTTAAAACTTCTGAGTCCTCCCCGGTGTTGTTAGGGGTTGATGAAGAAAACTATATTTTTGAAGTCTCTGCGTCTTCCCTGGAGTTAGGGGTTGACCAAGAGCAAATTGTTTTTGAAGTCTCTGCGTCTTCCCTGGAGTTAGGGGTTGACAAAGAGCAAACCGTTTGTGAATTATCTGCGTTCTCCCTGGAAGATTTAGGGGATGACGAGAATTTTGGTTATAAAGGATGCCCATTGGAAACCATGATTCCACTTACTGAAAGAAATTTATCGAAAGAACAGACAGACAGACAGACTAAATACCTTTCTGAACCAAGAGTTACCGCAATTTGAGAAGATTCAAGGTCCAACGACAGTAGTTGAGCATGAGATCCGTCTGCTACAACCCCGTCCGATCAAACAGAGATACCGACCTCAGAATCCGAAAATGCAAGAAATTTGCAATACTGAAATAGACGCCATGTTGAAAGAAGGAGTAATAGAACCCTCTACAAGTCCGTGGAGTTCTCCGATTGAAATCGTGAAGAAAAAGGATGGGAAAAACCGCTTCTGCATTGATTTTCGTAAAGTTAATGAGGTTACCATGAAGGATGTCTACCCTCTTCCATTTATCAATGCTATACTGGATAAGCTGCGAAAAGCCAAGTATATTTCCAGTTTAGATCTGAAGAGTGGGTATTGGCAAGTTCCGTTAACACCCTAAAGCAAACCCATCACCGCCTTCACCGCACCGGGACGTGGATTGTTTCAATTCACGGTTCTTCCATTTGGCTTACACTCCGCACCAGCCACATTCCAGAGACTGGTTGATCAGTTAATAGGTCCGGATTTAGACCCTTACGCATTTGCATATTTGGATGACATAATCGTTCTGGGGGAAACGTTTAAGCAACATTTGGAAAATCTGTCCGAAGTGTTCCGCCGATTACGAGCAGCACGGCTGAAACTAAATCCGGAAAAATGTCATTTTTGTTTACCATCAACGAAATACTTAGGCCATGTAATCACTGGAGATGGAATCCGTACCGATCCAGAAAAGGTCGAAAGTAAAATTAAGTTTGCAGCCCCGAGAAATATCCGAAAACTAAGAAGGTTTTTGGGAGTTGCATCCTGGTATAGGAGGTTTGTGCCATCGTTTTCGCAAAAGGTGGCCCCGTTAACAAAGTTGCTTCGCAAATCTCAGCGATGGAAATGGACTGAAGATCAAGAAACCGCTTTCACTAAAATTAAAACCTTGTCGGAAGCTCCTGTATTAAGCTGTCCCGATTTCAGTATACCATTCACACTACAGACCGATGCCTCCGAGTATGGGTTGGGAATAGCCCTTACCCAGCAGAAGGATGGACATGAACACGTCGTAGCGTATGCAAGCCGCACTTTGAGTCCTGCCGAGAAAAATTACTCCGTCACAGAAAAAGAATGTCTTGCCATTGTATGGGGGATTGAAAAGATGCGTCCTTATTTAGAGGGCTACCATTTCACGGTTGTTACCGATCATCAGTCCCTTAGATGGTTACATTCCATAGCTAGTCCGTCCGGACGTTTAGCGCGATGGAGTATCTTTCTGCAGCAATATGACTTCGAGATACAGTATCGTAAAGGTGCTCTAAACCGAGTGGCCGACGCCCTGTCCAGAAATCCGCTTCCAATGACCGCCGAGGCCGACCCACCATCTGTACTCTGTCTGACCGATGTACCCACCGAATGTTCATGGTACCGGAACAAAAAGGAAGAGGTTCTGAAGGATCCCGAAAAGTTTCCAGACTACTGCATCCGAGAAGACCGATTGTACCGTCATTTCTGGGATATCAATGATTTTAGAGAGCCAGAAATGTCCGATCCCTGGAAACTATGCATAGCAAAGCCCGACCGAACCCGAGTCCTCCAAGAGAATCATGATGCTCCTAATGCACGGCATCTGGGAATTGCTAAAACTATCACCCGTATTGCAAAATTGTACTATTGGCCAGGAATGTTCCGAGATATCACTAAGTACGTCATGAGGTGTCTCCAATGTCAGAAGTATAAGCCTTCGCAACAAAAGCTTCCCGGGAAGATGCAACCAACGCCGAATAGACGACCATGGGATACCGTTAGTTCCGATATCATTGGACCATTGCCACGAAGTAAGAAGGGTCACTGCTATATTGTAATGTTTCAGGACCGATTTACCAAGTGGGTACAATGTAAACCATTAAGGAATACTACTGCCAGTAGCATCAGTGCCGCATTTTATGAAGAAATACTGACTATTTTTGGATGTCCCCGTACCGTTTTAACCGATAATGGAACTCAGTATAATAATACACTGTTCAAAAGTATGTTGAAAGAACTGGGAATTCGACACCGTTTTACACCACCGTACACCCCGCAAGCCAATCCGGTTGAAAGAGCAAATCGCACTCTGAAGACAATCCCAGATAGCACGGAATATTCAAAGAATATTCTGGAAATGTTCTGACAAGAATTTATATATCCAGGATATTCATAATATATTCTACGAATATTCATCACAGACAATATCCTCAAGCGAAGAGTCTATGAATATTCATTATAGAATATTCTTAAAATATCATCAGGTGAATATTCTCTGAATATTCATTATAGAATATTCTTAAAATGTCATCAGGTGAATATTCCTTGAATGTTCTTTGTAGAATATCCTTAAAATATCATCAGGTGAATATTCTCTGAATATTCATTATAGAATATTCTTAAAATGTCATCAGGTGAATATTCCTTGAATGTTCATTGTAGAATATCCTTAAAATATCATTAGGTGAATATTCATTTTAGAATATTCTTAAAATGTCATCAGGTGAATATTCCTTGAATGTTCATTGTAGAATATCCTTAAAATATCATCAGGTGAATATTCTTAGAATGTTCATTCCAGAATATTTTGAAGGTTATGAATCGTTAATAAGTGTATAATTATGTAATTATAAGTTTTAACACTTCGTCTGCTCTGATTGTATAATATTTGTTAAATTCGAAATGAATAGATTTGGTTTATGCTTAAAGTTTACTTAAAGATGCGGAGACTATCATGAAAAAGAAGAAGTAGCCATCAACAGCCCATGTCATCCTCGCGCTCTTTCACCTGTCAGTTGTCACTATCTGGTACCGCTATTTCAGCAATGAACTATGAATACGGATGGAATGGCCCCTTCCCATTTAAACAATGAAACGTTTTTGCGGCCAACATAAGAAAAGGAGGTCCCAGAGAGAGATGGAGCTAGTCAGGGCAAAAAACCCGCAAATTTCAAGGTGATGTATAGCGGATTTATAGTAATTTTGATTTTAAAATTTATTTGAGCAATTGTAATTGGATAAAAGGGAGTAATAGGGATGGGTAAAGAGGATAAAATTATTATATAATATTAAATTTCAATAAAAATACTGATTTTGGAAGATATATATTATATTACAAAAAATTATTTCTCAAAATACCTACAAAATATTTTTAGCAGATTTGTGTAGAAAGCAACAGTTCTCCTTATGAGGCTATTGGTTTTTAAAATGAATAGCTTTAGTAAGCTTTTGTGTGATTCTATCAGGAATTTGGTTTTTTATTGAATTTATGTGGTGAAGCCGATACAATTCGAATTGTAAAATAATTTTTCATTATTAATCTTACCAATTGAATTATATGACCATGAAGTGGATCTTGATCTAGACAATGCTGAGATAAACATAAAAACAATTCACTGATGTTCAAATTTCTCATTGCAAGAGAGACCAGTCTCAACATTATATTCGGCACAGAAAAGTTTCTTTCAGACTTAATTACGCTTTCTGCAACCATATAAATTTTAACTATATCTTTTGTAGGCTTGCTAAGACCCCCTCTATTTTTTTCTATTCAGTAGCATGCAAGTAGAACTAGAAGTTATTAAAGAACGGGCACATTCATTGCAATTAAGAGTTTTGATAAGTTTTTTGCTAATAAAACCTGCTATATATACTCTACCACATCACAAATACAGGGTGTTTCTAAATACATGCGACAAAATTCAGGAGGTCAATAGAATAAACACCATAATTTATAATTCTTTTAATAAATTGAGTGGAAAACAGTAAAGATGTAAAATGTAATATGATTCATAAAAAATGCTGGAAATGACCACCTCTAGCCAAAATACATGAACGTAGCCTGCAGATATTTTCTTCTGTTTGAGTAATTCATTCAATAGGCTATTAAGACTTTTAATTCATTTTTTGTCTACTTATTTTGCTTTGATTATACTTGTTCACTTTCTTGTACTTTTGAACAGTTTCATGAGCAACTTTCCAAAACCTCTTCCTACACTGCATATTATTTAAATCAGAAAACTTGAAATCCCCAAAATATACAGGTTCTCTATGGGTCCTGCAAACACATAAATATTTCAACAAATTAGTAGAAGTGAAAATTTTGATAATAACTATATTATTATTAAAACTACCTTAAATTACAAATTTTCAGTTTCACATGATTCCATAGATTCATGATTGTGTGTTAAATTTGAAGGACCAGCGTTTCCAACATATTTTCGTAATCTATAAGTTCACGATTTTCAGGTTTCTCTACCACCTCACAGATATCCAAAGTTTGATCTGAAAATAATAAAATGAATAATAAACACTTCAAATTAGTACTTAGAAGTAAATAGGAATATTCAAATGAAAATACCTGGTTCTTTTAGGGTTACTTCTTCATGTTTTCTTTTTCAAACACTTCATTGTTTAGGTTCCTTACTGAGAGGGGCAGGAAAATCAGCCGACTTTTTCAATACCTTATTTCCATGAACATTTACTTCATAATCATCTATAGGCACAAACTGCCGATGTCGGACTGGGAGTAAAATCTACTCTTCTTATTGCATGTAACCACTTCTAACTAACTTCCTCAAGTTGGGATCTTTAAGGAATCCTAAAACTACAGATTTTTTCACCACTCCAAAATGAATTAAACGATTAAACTAACCTGTGAAACTTCCTTTTTGATACCTTTTGTTCGTCTATTAGTACAATTCACTGCACTGCAAGATTAAACCATTTTCAGACAAATATAAAACAAAATAAAAATCTCTTAAAGGCTATAAGTCTATAAATATTTATAATAATCACCAAAAACTACTATTATTAATTTAAAAATTCAGCAGAAGCAAAATTATTTAAAAGCAAACACGATAAATACACTTCCTCTAATGTTAAATACAGGTTTTCTGCCCTGACTAGCGCTATCCTTATCGTCTGTCTCATCTTGACATCAATTCATACGCAAAGTGCCCGTTCCATCCGTATTTATAGTTCATTAGCTATGTTCTTTCGTACTGATTCTACTGATGGAACTTATGTGATTAAAGTTGAAGTGATTTTGCAATCAGAACACATTCATTCACTGGATGCCCGAAAGAACGAGCTCATTTTCATCATAGCCTTGAAGACGTTTTCGTCCACAGATAACATGTCATTTGGAGGTTATTTATTTTTTATTCATTTATTGAGTTACGCTGTGTAGAACAAGAAAAACTATCGAAATGGAAAGAAAATTAATATTAGATTCCCTTGTAAATGTATATTAAAAACTTCTAGCTTAAATTTTTGAGGTTAACTTTACCAATGTGATCTAACTGATATAATAAATTCCGCGTTCAGAATAATTACTTATGATCACTTTTAAGGTGTAGAGGGGGAACTGATTGAAAACGAAAGAACGATCGCTTAAACTGATCTACCTAATTTTAGTTACATAGACAATGAACTATAAATACGGATGGAAGGGGCATTTTGCGTATGAATTGATGTCAAGATGAGACAGACGATAAGGATAGCGCTAGTCAGGGCAGAAAACCTGTATTTAACATTAGAGGAAGTGTATTTATCGTGTTTGCTTTTAAATAATTTTGCTTCTGCTGAATTTTTAAATTAATAATAGTAGTTTTTGGTGATTATTATAAATATTTATAGACTTATAGCCTTTAAGAGATTTTTATTTTGTTTTATATTTGTCTGAAAATGGTTTAATCTTGCAGTGCAGTGAATTGTACTAATAGAATTATAAATTATGGTGTTTATTCTATTGACCTCCTGAATTTTGTCGCATGTATTTAGAAACACCCTGTATTTGTGATGTGGTAGAGTATATATAGCAGGTTTTATTAGCAAAAAACTTATTAAAGCTCTTAATTGCAATGAATGTGCCCGTTCTTTAATAACTTCTAGTTCAGCTTGCATGCTACTGAATAGAAAAAAAATAGAGGGGGTCTTAGCAAGCCTACAAAAGATATAGTTAAAATTTGTATGGTTGCAGAAAGCGTAATTAAGTCTGAAAGAAACTTTTCTGTGCCGAATATAATGTTGAGACTGGTCTCTCTTGCAATGAGAAATTTGAACATCAGTGAATTGTTTTTATGTTTATCTCAGCATCCCTAATAGCACAAAATGTCCATTGGACATACACATTATGTCCGATTTATGTCCAGAATGTCCCTGGACACAAGCAGGACATCCATACGACATCTAAAGTTATCTATCCACTGGCTATATAAAAACCGCTGTCCATCGGATGTCCACTGTTATCATTACGCATGTTGCGGATATCCATGCGGCATCTAAAGTTCTTTATCCCTTGGACATCTAAAAGCCGCTGTCCATCGAATGTCCTTTAGAAGCATTACGCTGATTACGCAATATAGGGAGTTTTTGCTCTATGCGGTTGGACAAATGAAATGGTAGGTTGGCATGACTTCGAATTGATAGCGGCATTAAATGGCCGCCGCCCTGAAACGAGAATTGTCATCTTGTTGTTTGTTGGTGGTTTGTTGTATCTAAAAGTTTTTGGATAGCTGTATAGACTCAAGGCTGTTTAGAGTATTCAACACGGCAAATTCAGTAAGTACATACTTTGTGCAATATTTTGTATGACTTTGAAATAGGTTTGTGTACTTAACTTTTATTCATTACTTCTTTTTCATTAAAACTAATATATTTTACTCACTGTAGAAATTTTAATGTAATAATTATATATTATAGATTATGATCTGCTGCATCAAAATGTACATGAACTAATGGAGAAAATGAATGAATGATATATTGACCAATCTTGCACTAAATGTGGAGAAACTGACAAATAGGCGTTTACCATTAGACGAAGATATTACAAGGAATCCAGATCCATTAAAAGCTTTTGACTTCCCAATTGGTACAGATGTTAAGTTTATCGAATCAGAAAAGTTTTGGAGGAAGAAAGCAATTTTAATGCAACTGTAAGTAATATTGAGACAGAACAAATTTGAAGTAATTACTAAGCATTTACTGTTCTAATAACTTCAGTATTTGTTCAGATTTTAAAATTTCACATTAGTGGGATTTTTAATATAACAGTTCATAAAATTAACTACTCTCTCGCCCCTTAGTATTTTGTAATCCCTTTTAAACAACAGGTTACAGATATTGAACAGCATCAGATGCATATATGTGATATCATCTACAAGCATTTAATGGTATAAAGTAGACTTATTTAAAAACATTTTATTTAAATTTATTTTCAGGTTAAATGTTTCAAAAATAGGAGGAAATTCATGTTACGATTTTGTCAAATTGACTTTCCAACATTTCATTACAAATATAATGTGTACAAAATACACTTGGCTGGGAACCAAAACTAAAAAAGCTCTTCAACACACTAAATTAGCTGCCATAATTATGAGTAAGTTTTTACATTTTCTTGATAAGTGCAATATGTTTTTATAATTCTGGTACATTTTGAAATTTAAATGTATGAAAATAGAACTCTATCAGCCGATTCGTTTTTTGTGGGCGCTATTTTTTAAAATTCTACTGATTGAATGTATATGTATAATGTACATTATATGTATGGTTTCAGTAAAACCGGTTAGGTTTTAAAGTAAAATAAAAAGAAACTTTTAAAACCTAGAATATTTTAGCTTTGCCCTTGTATATGTACATGTTTTGCAACATATTTATGGAAAACAATTTAATTAATTATTGAGTAGTGCCATATATATTTATAGTCTGTCCGCCGAATTTACAGCAATTTTTCAATGACTATGTAAAAATGGACATAAATTCGCCTCACATATAAGATAAACACATTCATAACTTACAAAACAACCATGTTTTTTATAAGATCTTCTTAAAGATACACAAAAGCATACAACCTCTGACATGCACTAACAAAATTTACAAATTATTTTACCGCAAACAATACAGATCAGTGGTAATGCAAAAAAGTGATGTGTTTAAATAGTTGTAGCAATCGTAGATTTGTTTTTGTACACATGACAAAACTTAATGTATCTCAAAATACCATTTTATAGAAATTACCAAGACATAGAACATTTTATGAACTCTCCTCTCTGTTATTCTCTATTGTCATTTTAATTTTTATTTTAGAGGGTGCAGAACAGGGAAGCATCGTCAACACAACAGAAAAAGAAATAGAGGAAGCGATTAGAAAATATTTACGAAGGGCTCAGGAACGAGAAGTACGAAAAATTTGTTTGCCTACAAATTAATAGAATACCTTTTATATTTATAGTGTAACAACGTTAATTTTAATAAAAGAACGACTTATCTGAAGCATTTCATATTTTTTATACTGAACATCCATTGGATACCTCTAGGTCACCTATTTATGGACATACATTGGAGACCTTCTTATGGACATCCTTTGGATACTTCTGTCCGGATATCCAATGGACAAAGATATATGTCCATTATGGAATGTATGGATATCCAATGGACATAGCTATATGCCCATCCTGAAATGTATGGATATCCCGGGACAGCCAATGGATATCTCAAGACAGCCGTTGGATGTCTTGAAACGGCTAATGTATGGATGTCCATTTTTGCGGAAATTCATTGTCTTATGGATATCCATTGTACAAACGCAGAACATATTTCAGTTGTCCATTGGATATCATCATGGATGGGAGGATGTAATCCGATGGACGTCCAAAGGACATATTTGTGCTATTAGGGATTGTCTAGATCAAGATCCACTTCATGGTCATATAATTCAATTGGTAAGATTAATAATGAAAAATTATTTTACAATTCGAATTGTATCGGCTTCACCACATAAATTCAATAAAAAACCAAATTCCTGATAGAATCACACAAAAGCTTACTAAAGCTATTCATTTTAAAAACCAATAGCCTCATAAGGAGAACTGTTGCTTTCTACACAAATCTGCTAAAAATATTTTGTATTTTGAGAAATAATTTTTTTTAATTTAATATATATCTTCCAAAATCAGTATTTTTATTGAAATTTAATATTTATAATAATTTTATACTCTTTACCCATCCCTATTACTCCCTTTTATCCAATTACAATTGCTTAAATAAATTTTAAAATCAAAATTACTATAAATCCGCTATACACCACCTTGAAATTTGCGGGCCTTTTGCCCTGACTAGCTCCTTCTCTCTCTCGTACCTCCTTTTCTTATGTTGGCCGCAAAAACGTTTCATTGTTTAAATGGGAAGGGGCCATTCAATCCGTATTCATAGTTCATTGTACATAGATCACTTCTTTCAGTAGGAAAGAATTGTATTTCAGCCATTTCCTAATTTTGCTAGTGTTTGTCGTAGACATGGTTCCATTGAAACTTTCAGTAATTTTTCTAGTGAAAACTTTCTACAGTCTTTGCTTAAACAAATTAGAAAGCATGATAAACCACTGCAACAAATTATTCGTCGTAATCATGAAATTACTGTAAATTCATTCAGTAGCCAACAAAATAGTCAAAAGACATTTAATTCCCTGGGTTATTATTTAGATGAACAAATTAATGATGGAGTATTAATTCAAGGATGCATTGGTCCAGTTTTTAATAAAGCTTTTTTTGAAAATTTTAGACTTTCTACATTGGTAAGTTAAATCAATTGTGGTTGAAATAACACACTTTGCTTTTTGTCCTGAAATTAATGAGCATGTAATAGTTGGCAAACAATATCAAATTCAAAGTAATTTCTTTAACGTACCTTGTGATTCGGACAAGTTAGATATATATTTAGTTAGTCATTTAAGTCGGCTACAGCAATATCTTTATCTAAAGTATCTAAAAAATGTGTTAGAATTCCATATGATTGTAAGGAGGGAAAAACTTGACTTGAGGAGAATGAGTGATTTGTAAAGATTGATATATTTAATTAGAATTTAACTTTTAATTACTTACTGTGTACTTACATTATATTGTTTATAATATAGATAATAAAACAAATCTAAATGTTGAAAATAACTATTTACAAGACACTGGACATGATGCCTGGATTTAATTGAACAGTCCATGTGGACATGGTCCAAGTAGGTTGAACAACCGAGATGACGTACCTGGAATTAGATAGAAAAACACTCTGAGTATTCAATTTGCCATAAATAATGATTAATTATTTAACTAACGATTAGTATAGTTGAAATCCCCAAAATTAATGAAAGTATTAATAATATACAAGGTGCATCTTATGTGTTTGAACTGTGATTATGCATATCAGTACTAAAGTAAAGTTAAAACTTCACTTGATCAAAATTAAATGCCTAATAGTAAATATTTAGGGTTATTAGGAAAGGTGCAAGGGGCGCAAACTCTCCCCAATGCATGTAAGGAATATGTGGCACAAACTCCTCCACAAACAATATTATAACTACTGTAAGTGGCACAAACTCTCCACAGTACAGCAAAATAATAATACACTGCAAGTGGCACAAACTCTCCACAGTACAGCAAAATAATAATACACTGCAAGTGGCACAAACTCTCCACAGTACAGCAAAATAATAATACACTACAAGTGGCACAAACTCTCCACAGTACAGCTAAATAAGGTTACACTGCAAGTGGCTCAAGCTCTCCACAATACAGGGGGGTGGAAGGAGATATAAGTGACGTGAGAAGTCACCCTGTATCAGGAATGGACAAAGCGCAAGTGGCGCAAACTCTCCACAGTACAGTATAGGTATGTGAGTTAAACTGCAAGTGGCACAAACTCTCCACAGTACAGCTAAATAAGGTTACACTGCAAGTGGCTCAAGCTCTCCACAATACAGGGGGGGTGGAAGGAGATATAGGTGACGTGAGAAGTCACCCTGTATCAGGAATGGACAAACCGCAAGTGGCGCAAACTCTCCACACTACAGTATAGGTATGTGAGTTGAACTGCAAGTGGCACAAACTCTCCACAGTACAGTAGGATTGGATCAATAGGAAATGCAACAACAAATTAATGTTCTTAATAACGTTGAATATTAAAGAACTTTAAACAAAGTTATTATTAAAAATAATTAGCAAATATATATACTCTATGTGATAAAATATCTTTTAAATTCAAATATCAAATAACAGGCAAAACTGAATTACTCTGTGAGATAGACTCACCTATTTAACTCCTGACATGCACCACAATACACACTATATTTTATATATTTAAATTTATCTGGCTCAAGTGAACACTTTAGTTATCTTCTAGCAACTAAAACCCAAATCGTTCTTAAAACCTTTCTTACCCCTTTCGTGGCCTCGAAGGCTACGTGACATTATGATATTTTACTTATCTATTTCAGACAATTGTCGAGAAATGCATTTCTGAAATATTAGGGTGTACCCATGATTTAATTTATTTTACTTGAAACGAAAACTATTTTAAGAATAACAGGGTGAGAAAAAAAATTGTCTTACATGATGATGGTTTTGTTATCATTCCAATGCTTAATATTTAACTTTTAGCTAAACTTAATAATTGTGCCAATATGTACTGAACTTACAATTATCTTTATGTTCGAACTACTCACACCTATATTCCTAGTAATAATCTACTTTATCTAGTCATTTAGTTAAATCTTTTTGTTAATTAGTTCATTCTGCACTTGTATGGAAAAAATGTCATTATAAAATTACATTTGATGTCTTCATAGATTGTATTTTATTGAATGAAAATAGTTAAACATTATGGTCTGTATCAGTAAAATGAACAAAGAACAAGCTGTGTGCTAGAAGTTTGTCATCACTAAATAAACCAATTGTTACCTGTTACATTTCTGTACATATTATTTCTGGTTTGAAAATGTCTTAAATTAATCTCTTTGCTTACTTTCACATTTATTGCCATATATTATGCCTCTACAAAAGTACTAATTAGTTTTCCTCTTTTTTATGTGCATCCACCAAATTGATGAAAATAAAATTGTGATCAGTGTTAGGTATATAACACTGATTAAAGACTTTGCTATTTACAAAACAATGCCGTGGGTGATTCTAACATTTCTTGATTCCAATACCATTGAAATTATACCAACCAAGTGGTATGATAAATACAATGATGTCTGCTATTTTCCACCAGAAACTAGAGGCTGTAAATGGATAGGAAATAGTATCAAAAACCAAGAACCTTCACCTTCATGGGAGACATTTAATGTTGCATTGGTAAAAGAGAAAGACTATACTAATTATTTTGAAGCAAGTAGAAAAGCTTCAAAAGTCTGTGCAAATTCAGACATAGACACTGAAAGTGATGTGCTCCCTTCAAAAAGAATTCCTAAACAAAGGAGAGTAAGCTCTAGCAGTAGTGATGGTGAAGATCTGTTTGTTCCGCACTCTTTTCCATCAAACACAGTAAGTTTTGAATCTTAATGTAGAAATAATAAGTGATGAGTGGGTTCCACATAGTGAGGGTTTTAGCAATAAAATAATTAATGTACCAAATATTATGGATACTGGCATTATAAATGTTGTAAAACATCTATGTGTAAATTCATGAATTTTAATATACATCTTCATCATTTTTTTGCAAACTATTTTCTATGCATAGTAGTCTCTCTTAATGTTGATTTTATTTGCAGGCACTGATGAGTACAAAAATAATAGCAAGCAGATACGAACTCCCCCACCAATTTTAAGTAAGTGTTTTGAAATTTTAATAATGATAACCTTGGTTAATATTGAAATAAAGGCATTTCTCTTTAGAAATAAATTAAAACTGAATAAAAATTGATTAATTAAATGAGGGGTTACAACCACAAGGTATAAAAATGAAATTACTGAAGAAAAGAGGTAGGGTGGAATTTATATTTAAAATGTGTATATTTTGATATGTGATTCAAAAGAATATTAATCTTGTTTGACACAATTCCAATTTGAGAATATGACACTTGGTGGACTTAATTTGTACATGAAGCAGTCAAGCTCTCCAGATGTTAAATTCAATATTAACACAGCATATCATAGATGTTTTTTATGTAGCAGATCAACTTTATTGAAGCTCTCAAAACTCGAAATAATATTTGTCATTTGTACCATTACTTTTCTAACCATTCCATGTAAACATTTTAAATATAATAATTATACATTTTATTTTAGAAGTATCAAAAACCAAGTCATTACCACCTTCACAGGGGTCACAAACAGCAGCAGCACAAAAAAAAGATATACAAAGTATTTAATTATGTATTATTTACATTTACAAATATTTAGCAAAAATGCATATTATGGTATATCCTCCTCTCTTATTTCAATAATTTATCAGTAATTGTTTTTAGGTGTTCTTTCTGAATTCGAAAGACAAGTCATAAACCATTTGGTGTCCATTAAAAATATACGCTGGAACTCCACGAGAAAAGAATAGAAGACATTTTCTTGAGTCTTCAAGCCATCTCCAATAATGGAAGGCACCCATCAATTCGAGGGCAAGTTTTTGAAGAAACAGAGAACTTTGCCAAAATCCTTCCTATTAAATCAGAGGATGATCTCAAGAATGTTGAGAATTTTTTAAAAGAAGACAATACTTTTCAAGCTATGGTGAGTTTACAGTAATGTTTAGTTGTTCATTAGCATAAAGGGGAATTTTTTGGTCATTAAGTTAGGTTGTTTCGAGTTTAGAACTTTCATACAGTGTTATATTTTTTCTTCTTTGTTTTAAAAAACTAATATACATATTTTTCATTTACTGACCTAATATGAACAACAAATTCTGATCTCTGATCATAGTGTGAAGTTAGTTAAATAGAAGGAATATAGAATTTTATGTTTATTTATGTATGGTGCTTTGTGCAGGCGATTTTTCAAATTATTTGTATTCATTATTGGAAAATATAATTACAAATTTTCTACAGTAGTTATTTCTCAAATTGATTTGAAGATTAAAAATTTCAACACGTACAACATCTACGTCGCTTAGGTTTGATTTTAAAGATTGCACAAGAAGGTGCATGAAAACAGTCATATCAGACGAATTTGGGAAACTTTTTTCTCTTCAAGGGCACAAAGGAAAACAGTCTTTTGGATTAACGAAACTGTATTCTGCATCAAGAAGTAAGTAACTTTTTATCTATAAAAGGTCTTATATGATAAGGCTTGATAAATGTAAAAAGAATAGTTGTATAAGTTTTCTTCCCATAAAGCTAGAAGAGGGAATATTATAGAAGCTTTTAGTAATACACTACTTTGAATGTTTTGTTAATCAAAATTGAACATTTTATTCAAGAATCACTTTTTTATAAACAATAAAGCATGTTTTAGCAACTTCACTTTATCAAGCCTTATTACTACATAAATATGAGTTTAGCCTTTCTCAGCGTTTTTGAGCATTACATCACACATTCATATTAAATAAGTAGGCAGCAATCTAATATCAGTGGCAGATAATGGCAGTGAAGGTCCGTTGTTATCTTTCTCCTTGATGAAATAATCTAATAAGTTTAATACAAACAGCCAATGTTTTTCCAGTATATTTTCTTTACAATTGCTTTCAAGGAGGAATGAGATTTAATAAGAATGTAATGAAAATGAATATTTCTTGGAAATATTCGCCACTGTATTTGAATTCCGCTGTACAACACTCAAATATGAATCAAGAAAACACATACATACAAAGACTGGTGAAAAGAGATATAATTAAGTAAATTGACTTATTAATAACAGACTTTTGTGAATACAATACAAGTCTCATATACGAATGTAACTGAGAGAGATGGTATAATATGAAAAAACTTCTTACATTATTTCAGTGACGGCTCAAAAACGCTGAAAAGAACTATACTTATTTGAATTTAAACTATGTTTTAGCTGCTATTTTACAACAATTTGACAATACGCAAAAAGATATTGATTTAGTAGCAGCCAAATGGTTGTCCAAGGCCACTGAAAGAATAACGACTAAAAAGAATAAAGGAGATCATGCTGAAGGTAATTAATAACAGCACATTATAAAAATGCATCTAAGTTTTAGGATTAACATATATTACAAATTATTTTGCTACATTCTATACATTTCAAAATATTTTTAAATAATAATTTTTCTTTTTCCAGATGTAGAAAATCGAACAGAATAAGACCACAGCACATGTTTTATGTACATTAAAAAATTTAAATGGTTTTTAATAAACTTCAATATACTACAAATAAGCTCTTTCTTTTACCCAATTATTCATGAATATTTGTACATAGTTCTGGATTATATATAGAATATTACTAAGGAATATCCCGCGAATAATCCTTATTGAATACTCTAAGAATATACTGAGAATATTCTGGATTATCTGTAGAATATTCCTAATGAATATTTTGTGAATAAACCTTATTGAATACTCCAAGAATATACTGAGAATATTCTGGATTATCTGTAGAATATTCTGTGAATAAACCTTATTGAATACTTCAAGAATATACTGGGAATATTCTGGTATATTCGCCTGGAGCATCCTATGAATATTCCTAGGAGTGAACAAATGACCATCCCAAGAATATTCCCATGGGGATATAAATATCTAGAGGATCACCAAAGAATATTCCTAACAAACGAAAGAAATATTCTTAGGATATCATAAGAATATTCTTGTGCTATCTGGGATGATTGCACAATATTGCGAACAAGATCACCGGGACTGGGATATAAGATTAGCCGATTTGAAGTTTGCGATGAACAACTCCAAACACGATTCCACCGGATTTTCACCTGCCTTTCTAAATTTTGGACGAGACCCCGACATTCCGAAATCCCTCAAGAGGGAAACTGAAGATAAACCTGAAGCCAATTCAAGTCCAGTTGACGACACGAAAAACCCTGCCGAGGCAGATGTAAAACCGCATCTCTCGCGACTTGATAAATTACAAGAGTGTTTTGATCTTGTCCGCTTAAATTTGTCTAGAGCATTCACCAGTCAAAGTCATTATTACAATTTACGTCGCCGTGACTGGAAATGCACCTTGGGAGACAAAGTTATGAAGAAGGAAAATACTTTGTCTTCAGCCGTCGATCATGTAGCTGCGAAATTAGCCCCGAAATACTCTGGGCCTTATGAAGTTGTCCGCGTCGTTTCTCCGGTAGTATATGATTTACGAGACGAAAACGGCAAGCGATATAACCGCGCGAATACACGTTAAGGATTTAAAACCCTCAGCTAACTAGTTTATTTCGGGATGAAACCGCGGTGCGACGAACCACCCCGAGTGCCGATCCCTGTCTCAACCGCCTACGCGAGAGCTTCTCTCGCCTACACCGAGATATCCGAGCCCGAGGATTTGGACCAAGCTCCGGAGTCCGTAGCAGAGGCTACAGGCGCTGAACACCCTTACGTAGAAGATAAGTCCGGATCATGTGACAAAGACTGTATTTAGTATTAAGTTGTAATTTAGTGATAATTTGTTTGTAGGGTAGTAAGTACGCAAGCGATGCTCGCGTCCTTTAATTTTTTTTTCTCGAAGTCTAGGGGGGGATGTAACGAAGTTAATTTTCCGACAATAGTTATTTTTAAGTTTCCGAATATATTTTCATTTAATATTGTATATAATCCGTGATATCCTATGACTTCTGTGTAGAAATATTTTGTTAAGAAAAATCCATTCCAATTTTTAATTTAAAATTTCAAATTCCAACCGCGATATAATTGTAAACAGTTATGGTTCCCCACTGTCGCGAAACAAGTAGCGCGCAGGTCGAACTAACCAAGAGAGGTGGAAAGCAGTCTGAATCGAGGAAGGCTGAAGCGGCGAGTCAACAAGTATAGTCCACGTAATATAGAGTTGGGAGCATTGTTTCCATCAAAGTGGATGATTGTGAGTGAATAGAGGGCAAAATTGATGTAGAATAAGATGCACTTTTCCCGATCTTCGAAATCGTTTGGCAAAAAAATTTTCTGGGGTGAGTATGGTGCGATTTGAGTAAAAATACCGTTTTTCTTGTATATCTTTTCACCCCTCAATTTTACAATAAAAACGTTAAGAACTTTTCTTTTCCTCTTCAAAAGATCTACAAAACTAGACTTTGCACGTCAAAAAATATTAATTAGGTCCGAAGTTATGAGCAAATAACCATTAATTACAATATTATTAATAAACAAATTAAAAACCCGATATTATTATCATGACGTCTTTATATTACACCTAATTATGCCCTCACATGTACAAATAACGTGTACAAAATCTGGAATCTGTAACTTGATTAGTTTGCAAATTATGTTGTTATAAACAAATTTATTTATTCTAGCCCTGTACAACATTGCCCATCACCCGTATTTATGCGGTTTGCTTTGTTGGCAGATGTCACTGTGATAAGTCATGTGTCGTTATTATTTTTCAAAAATATGCAATTCCGCGGCCGTGGGAATGATTATTTAAAACGACCTTAGTTGCAAAATGCAATATACCGCGTGCTCAACGAATTTTGCAATATATTATTACGTACATTGATAGAGCATAAAAAAAGCTGTAATCTGAAAAAAGATTCGTTTAGATTGCTTGAAAAACAACGGAGTAACAAACCGTCAAAGTTAAAGGCTCATTGTACAACAATTTCGAGGTGCAGCGAAAAAAAAAATATATTCATGGTCGGAAAACGGACTACTTTCAATGTGCAAAATATTTATTCAAAGGGGAACAGATAACTAAGCCAAAAGCCATTTCCAAAGTTCACGCGACGCTATCATTTTTGCTATCTGGCTCGTGACGACGGAGTGTGGGGAGCCGACTCGGACTCGACTCACTCGAGAAAATTTCTCGCGACTTCAAAATCGACCACCGAGCATTGGCACTTTTCTCGGGAACTATCCAAAGATAAATTAATGATTTTTTTTTTTAATTTCATACTACTCGACGAGAGGAATCTATTTTTATTATCTGCAATTATCAAATTTCACATCCCGAGTCATTAATGTCGCTTTTATGAAATGTCTGAAGTTTGCGGTATTTTTTTCGGCTGACATTAATAAAACTGTCTATTTCATGTATAGCAATTATTAAAAATTATGATAAGTTGTGAAAAAAGTTATTTGTACAGTAAATTTTTTGGAATTTTTTACAACATAATTTGTTTCAAATTTAGGATAGTAATAGGTAATGTAAGACAAACGTAGTATGAAACATTATATTTATTAATTTTTTTTAATAATATATTACACATTATAAATACAGAGAGCTGACGCAACAGAAGACGTTAACGAAGATTAACTGTACTTTTGAGAAATAAGTACAAAATACATAACGTGAATAACAATTTTTGAACAATTGAAATAATTTAATGAAAATACTCAATTATTATATATGAAATAAAAGGATAGTTGCTAATGAGTTACATTTTCATGTTATTACAATACAATTATTCCAAATGAATATTATTAATGTCAGCCAAAAAAAATACCGCAAACTTCAGACATTTCATAAAAGCGACATTAACGACTCGGGATGTGAAATTTGATAATTGCAGATAATAAAAATAGATTCCTCTCGTCGAGTAGTATGAAATTAAAAAAAAATCATTAATTTATCTTGGATAGTTCCCGAGAAAAGTGCCAATGCAGCTCGGTGGTCGATTTTGAAGTCGCGCAGCGAGAAATTTTCTCGAGTGAGTAGAGTCCGAGTCGGCTCCCCACACTCCGTCGTCACGAGCCAGATAGCAAAAATGATAGCGTCGCGTGAACTTTGGAAATGGCTTTTGGCTTAGTTATCTGTTCCCCTTTGAATAAATATTTTGCACATTGAAAGTAGTCCGTTTTCCGACCATGAATATATTTTTTTTTTCGCTGCACCTCGAAATTGTTGTACAATGAGCCTTTAACTTTGACGGTTTGTTACTCCGTTGTTTTTCAAGCAATCTAAACGAATCTTTTTTCAGATTACAGCTTTTTTTATGCTCTATCAATGTACGTAATAATATATTGCAAAATTCGTTGAGCACGCGGTATATTGCATTTTGCAACTAAGGTCGTTTTAAATAATCATTCCCACGGCCGCGGAATTGCATATTTTTGAAAAATAATAACGACACATGACTTATCACAGTGACATCTGCCAACAAAGCAAACCGCATAAATACGGGTGATGGGCAATGTTGTACAGGGCTAGAATAAATAAATTTGTTTATAACAACATAATTTGCAAACTAATCAAGTTACAGATTCCAGATTTTGTACACGTTATTTGTACATGTGAGGGCATAATTAGGTGTAATATAAAGACGTCATGATAATAATATCGGGTTTTTAATTTGTTTATTAATAATATTGTAATTAATGGTTATTTGCTCATAACTTCGGACCTAATTAATATTTTTTGACGTGCAAAGTCTAGTTTTGTAGATCTTTTGAAGAGGAAAAGAAAAGTTCTTAACGTTTTTATTGTAAAATTGAGGGGTGAAAAGATATACAAGAAAAACGTTATTTTTACTCAAATCGCACCATACTCACCCCAGAAAATTTTTTTGCCAAACGATTTCGAAGATCGGGAAAAGTGCATCTTATTCTACATCAATTTTGCCCTCTATTCACTCACAATCATCCACTTTGATGGAAACAATGCAAAATGGTTATTTTCAGGCTATATTTCCTGGACTAAGTAGTTCAATGCAGGCTGGCGAAGATAAGAGTCGCTAGCAAAGAGTCCGCCGAATTTTGTTGTTTGCTTTGTAGTTTGTTTTGATTTTTTTTAAATATAGTAAATTTTGATATTCTTTTTTTTATTTTCAAGTTAAGTATTTGCTGCGAAGGTAAGATTTTATGGAAATAATAATTTTAAATAAAAGCTGGTCTTTTCAATAATTGTTAGGCAAAAATTCATTCAATATAATTCATATTTCATTTTTACAAAACAAGCATTATTCTGATTTAGTAGTGTCATTGTATGTCGATAATATAACGATAGCTCGTACAGTTAAGTCTTAATTTCCGTACTCGTTCCCGTTTCGGTTGAAATACTGATGTTTTCCAGGCGTCCTGCCAGGGCTCGTTGGTATTTCAATTCGAGAACGTAAAGCCCGCTGAATCAAAATATTGAGGTTTTCCAGGCGTCCTGCCAGGGCTCATTGATATTTTTATTCACGGATCGAACCCTTCCGTACTCTTTCCCGTTTCGGTTGAAATATTGAAGTTTTCCAGGCGTCCTGCCAGGGCTCGTTGATATTTCAATTCGAGAACGTGAAGCCCGCTGAATCAAAATATTAAGGTTTTCCAGGCGTCCTGCCAGGGCTCATTGATATTTTCATTCACGGATCGAACCCTTCTGTACTTCCTTTTCCGTTTTCCGATCCCGTGAGACATTTTAATCAAATTTTCACGTTCAGTTTACATACCGGGTGCATCGCAAGTGGTGGTATACCTTGCTAGCATCAACCTGGAATCCGTTTTCTTGCTTTCAATTACTAACCTGCTTATTGAAAATACTTTTTTTTTTGAAAAAAAGGTCAGCTTGCTTTTACCGTATTTCTGTTGTATATAAAAACATTGCTTATGTTTATAAACCTCTCTCGCTTATGTCCTGCCCGCTTCGTCTCTAATAAACGCATGGTATTGGTGTAATTAGTTAATAGTTTGCTTACATTGATGGTTTTTTTTTTTGTAAATACCAGGGTATTGTTGCCTGATACGCAGGAAAGTTTTTTTTTTGTTGTTTTTCTTTTCTGTAACGATTTGGTCAGCTACCGACCTTTTAATTATTTGTGAAGGTAATAGATTTTAATTTAACCGAACCTTTGTGTTTTACTGACCTACTACCGATTAGAAAACTCCTATGGTAGAATAGTTGCTTTGTAGCACGAATTTGGCTTTGCTGTAGTGTGGACCCGGAGACTAACTCTTATTTTAGGACCAGCGCGGACCTTTTTCTGGAAATAAGCCTGCCGAATTCGATATAACTAGACCCCTGGAACTGACCGTACCTCCATCTGAGGTTACCTGGAACTCTTGAAGCTTGAAGTCAAGGGGCCGTGGAGTTAACCACGCTAAAAATCACACACACACACACACACACACACACACACACACACACACACACACACACACACACACACACACACACACACACACACACACACACACACACACACACACACACACACACACACACACACACACACACACACACACACACACACACACACACACACACACACACACACACACACACACACACACACACACACACACACACACACACACACACACACACACACACACACACACACACACACACACACACACACACACACACACACACACACACACACACACACACACACACACACACACACACACACACACACACACACACACACACACACACACACACACACACACACACACACACACACACACACACACACACACACACACACACACACACACACACACACACACACACACACACACACACACACACACACACACACACACACACACACACACACACACACACACACACACACACACACACACACACACACACACACACACACACACACACACACACACACACACACACACACACACACACACACACACACACACACACACACACACACACACACACACACACACACACACACACACACACACACACACACACACACACACACACACACACACACACACACACACACACACACACACACACACACACACACACACACACACACACAGAGAACTGGGTCTAAATTACATTTAAATCATAACAAATGTTGGAAAACTCAAGTGATGACTACTTATTCATTTTTTTTAAATAGTTGTATACAAAGAATTTTATGTCTTTCCATGTCCTTCTATCTTGGGTTTTATCTTTACATTCTTATAACTTTTTTCCTGGTGCAGATTTGTTATGTCTGACATAGGTTCTGAAAAATTGTAAAACCGATGTTGATTCTTCTTTAGTCCACATTCTCATTCCCAAATCTTTTTCTCCTTTTTTCAGAATTCACAGGAAAGGCCAAAATCTGAGCTACTTCTAATTCATTTTCATGTTTGCGTATCAAATGTTTTCCAAGTTCCTTAAACGTTTTGTGGCAATAGTAGCAGCTATGCACTTTATTTCGTATTCTTTTTCCCGATTCAGCCCTTTCCGAATTTCTTATGAGAATGTGTTCTCCTTTGGTTGATTTTGGCTTTTTTTTGTTTTATTCTTGTTATTTTTTACATAATTTGTCTCAAGTTCGTCTTCAGATGGAACATATTCACTTCCTGCATCATTACTTTTGTCACTGGCATCAGATTTATTATTTATATCACAAGCATCTTCATCTAAAAACATTTAATACATGAATGCAGTTTGGCTTAAAATAATTTCAACATTTTCTGAGTCTTTTAAAAACATTAAAATGTAAAATTAAAAAAACAAGTGTGATATCTCAGCTCTTAAATCTAATCAGTGCCATACTGTGTTGCACATTATCATAAAAAAACCAAGAATTTTTCATTTTTCACACTATTAAACGTTATCTATCTGAAAACTACATAAAAACGTATAGCCCCAGCCAGGTAATAATGAAGTAAGAACTGTGCTAGTAAAAAAAAATTTGAAGGAATTGGCGTAAATAATGTGTTTGTTGTTTTTTTTTATTTTCATTTAAACCGCTCTGTACCTTTATTCAATCTATTGTATTAATTTACCTTTTTTAGCTGTTTTAGAGACCTATCAATTTTTTCATTATGTTCTCCATCAGACTCGACATCAGATATAAACCATTCAGAACTTGTTGGTGGCACTTCTTCCAAGGCAACGTCAACAGAAACAAAATTTTTAGTTGTTATATACGCTAAAAAATCATACATAGGCTTACAGTTAAATCAACGAATAATTGAATTGAATTAAACACTCATAGAAACCATAAACAATATAGCATTTCTTTTAAGATTGACTAAAATTATATTATAAAATTCGTTTTATGAAGAACAACCAACAGTAGAAATGTTAATTAAGAAACTAGTTCAGATATATCTTGCAATCCTGAGCATGCAAACTTCGTTTGAGATTTGTGGATTTTATTATCAATAGTTATTGCATATAAAGCATATATAATTTTTTTTTACAGAAAACTTATCAGATCAAAATATTAGATATAGTCCATCCGGAAATATAAGATCCTAACTTTATAATCCCCAATTAAGATAAATACCTGCTTGGTAACACCCTATTGTCAAAATATTATTTATGAACTCAGAATTCAGGTATAAAGCAGGTCCGTTTCTGTTAAAATCAATATACCAATAATTATAACAAAGAATTGAATATGTTATAATTATTGGTATATCGATTTTAATAGAAACGGTACTGCTTTATACCAGAATCATAAATAATCTCTTAACAATAGAGTGTTTACAAGTAGTTTTTTATCTTAATTGGAGATTATGAAGTTGGGATCTTATATTTCCGGACGGACTTTATTTATTAATTAGGATAATGTTACACTTAATTTTGTTTTATTATTATACATCAATAACAAACTCACATCTTAAGATTTGCTGTTGATCCAATGTTTTTTTGTCTTCCGCCACATTAAAGTTTTCAAGTACATTTAGCGTATTTTCATTTGTGTTGATTTCGGTCTCACTTATGATAATACTAGCCTCATTAATTAATCGGTCCCAATCAGATGTGGAGTATTCGTTATATGTTAGTACTCCACCTACGAATACATATTCAAATATATTTTGTAAGATGAATGTCGCAATAAAATTCCAATAAATCCAATAACTTACGAGTTATATCTTGCATTTCCAGAAATCGTTCATCCACATTTTTTAAATCTTGAAAATTATTTTGATTATTCGTTTGGTTTTCGTCATTTCCCGATACGAGCTTTACAAAAATGAGGCATGCAGTTAGTTAATATACAGGCTATACACTTCTCATGAAATTCATTATAAACATTCATGCTAAAGAATTACCAAGTCGTTTTGTATGATTTTCGTTTAACCATGTATTTATTCTTTCTTCGGTGTTAAATACAGGAACAATTATTTGTTTTCCATCGGAAAACGAAGAGTTTTGTTGACTGCTAATACATTTTTTACTTTTTTTTAAACTGTTTACTGTATCATTACTTTGGAACAAGTTTGCATCAACTCTTTGATTGTTTTCAAAGCCATTCAAATCAGCTTCTAAAATATTAATAAAATAAAAAAGTATTGTTTTTATTTTCTAATATCTGGTTTTTGATAGATTTTATAGAAGTTATACCTACCTCTATCAACTTGTTTTCCATTTAAGATAACCATAGACAAGATTCTAGCAGCTCTCTTGTTATTCTCTCTGCCATTTTGCTAAAGATATGATTAAAAGGAGTTGCATATATTGGACAGTTTAAAAAAGTGGGTGCTCAGATCGGCTCTTGAAAGTAAAAAAAAATTAGTTGAAGGTATAATTTTGGTATTAAAAAATAAAATAGATGATATCAATCCTGGCTTCAATTCAATTTTCGAAGTAAAAAATCTTCACGAAAAATTGGACATTGCCTGAGGAATATTAGATTCAGCATTTATATATTGTAACAGAATGTATCTGCAAACTAAATTTTAAATAAATAACTATATAAAATTGATTATTAAGACAACTCTAACTATACAAATTCATGTTAAACTACATTTAATGCAATTAGATTGTAAAAATATAATTATACTTAGTACAACAGTTAAATTTTTTTTTTTTTATTTACGAATCCGCATCAACCTCAAGGGTTATTAGCGGTCTGTAGCTATATGTTATGGTACCTGTTACATAAAATATTATATATGTTTAACATTATTACATTTTATGATATAAGTTTGAAATATGCAAATATTTAATAAGATTCTTAACATTACTGCTGTTGTTTAAAGTATTTTCCAAAGAATCACTAATGTTGCATGCTAGTCTGTTGATATGATATAGCGGACACTCAACTAAAAAATGTTTCACTGTTAACTGCTGCTCACAAATGACACATTGTGGTATTGGTGCTCGGGTAAGTAAGTATTCGTGAGTAGCTCGAGTATGACCTAGTCGCCTTGTGATGATGGTTTGATGTCTTCTATTTTCGGTAAAAGTGAACCAGGGTGTTATGTTGGGTTTGATTCCTCTAAGCTTTGCGTGTGAGTTCCTCCACGTGTCATTCCATTTTTGTTCTGCTTTATTGCTAATAAATAATTTTAGGTCGGTGTATAAAGGCTGAATAATTGGTGTGGTATTAAGTTGTGCTGCATTTTTGGCGAATTGATCGGCTATCTCATTGCCTTTTATGCCTATGTGTGCAGGAACCCACAGGAAATGTATGTTTCTACCTATTGATTGAAGATGATGAAGTTCTTGTTAATTATACTTAGTACAACAGTTAAATTTATTCACCAAGTTTATAACATCCTGTAGATAGCATTCTGTCAGAAGTAAAAATTTTTTTTTAATTAATTTTATAATGAAACATGAAATTTGAGGGTTCTATTGAAATCTGTGAAAGGGCAGAAAATAAACATTAAGAGTGAAAAACTTACCAATGGAAATTGTTGTAATCCAATCCAGAACTTTTTAGTGTTGTTACCATGGAAAAAAAATAAAAGAGGGTTGTTGAATTGCGGAAAGCAAAAACTGGTGAGGTTGGTGAATTTTGAAAAGAGAAAAGAAAAGATTCCACAGCGAGTTTTCCTTGGTATTATCAAGGAAATGTAGCAGAGTTCGTGATATAAAAATTCTACGAGTTTGAACAAACTTGTGTTTGGTAAATATACCACTCATTATTATATTTTTGGTGATTTGTATCCAGTTCAAAAGAAGTGCCGTTGTCTGCAGTTGGTTGTTGGAGTTGTTGTCTCTGGTTGGAGTTAAGAAAAAAAAACATTGGGTTATCTACTTGATGCCCATAGATAAGGGAGGGATAGATAGGAAACTGCAATGTTAAAATTTGAGACTCTGAAATGTCAAATTTTCGCTATCAAACCAGCTGTTCTCGAACTAAAACTGACATTATAGAGTAGAGGGAAATTCAAATATTCCTATTGACGCCACCTACCGGCTGATTTCTACAAATTTGACAGGAATAGCGGGAAATTTAAATATTTGAGTAACTATCGCAACAAATTAATTTCTTTTATTTTCATATACACTCTACCAATTACACATTTTCAATCAAATTTTGTTGAGCCAATGCTTAAGAGATAACTATTTGCTTAAAAATGTGAAATCGTTAGCATGTATATGAAAATTGAAGAAAAGCCTTGTTGTTTATGAGAATGGTAACATACATTTAATTCAACTCTTCATAAATGGCGTACTCCAAGCTGCTCGTTTTTTTCTTTATACTTACTTTATAACATATTTTTCACTCAGCCTGCAGTTATTACTTTGTTTCAAGATTTAATATTGACTTCGTGTGGACTTTTTTTTGTATATAAAATGAAAAACATTGTCACACACAAAAATAAATATCTATATAATGTATTACTCACCTAAACTAGATAATATATTGAAATACAAATAAGAATACTTTTAAATAAAATTTATTATTAAAAAAACTAACTATACTATACTTAAAAATAAACAATACATTTTGAATGGCTTTCCTTTTTTTTTAATTTATTTTGGTGATAGGTTAAAGCCTTCTGGTGCATGCAGTCTATCTGAGAACTACTTTGGCCCAATAAATTTTGATTGAGCCCCCCTTTCCAATTGAAACATATAATATTAATGAACTTAGAGATAATTTGTCTTTCCATCTCCACAGTATGGTCACATATATTGAACTGAAAATACTGCTTATTTATAACCGATGCATTTAGCTTACAAATTATGTTTTTCTCGTTGCATTTTAATGGCAGTACCTTCATGATCCATTGGTAGATATCAGCCAAACCATAAATAAATTTATGTGATGCATACTTTAATCTTTTAATATTTGCATCATATTCTTTAGCTTGGCTGATATCATGCCAATTGTCCATGATTTTGTGCTCATCGGCTATAAAATTATTGGTGCATACAACACAATTTTCAAAATCTTTTATTTTACTCAAGACATAACCACTAACATGGCCAATCGCAGCTTTATCTATATATGACAAGGGGTGAGAATCAACAACAATATTATCAATATTTTCTGTATTTATATTTTCATATAGAATGTCATCCTCGACCCCCTGTGATACAAAATATTTTACAGAGTCCAGCAGTTTCTGTGGATTTATTTTGTCTTACTCACAATTTGCTGCTATTGAATGTCGATCAACCATGTTATTTATGAGTAATGTCTTGAAAAATTTTTTAAAAGTATATGGGCTTGGATTTGTATCCCTTAGCCCATGTTGGCGTAATTGACAAAAGAAGTTTTCTAGTGGATCCTGGTTTAACATTCTTGGTTTAAAATATGAAATTTTATATTTTTTTTAGTTCTTTTGCCAAGAATGCCAAACCGTTTAAAGTAACGGCCCAATTAACTAATGTAGGTGGTCTCACAAGTGTACCATCAGTGGGTTTCTTAAAATGCATGGTAGACGATTCATTTTTTTTATTTATTTATTTATTCACGGGCAAGCCCAATTCACATAAAAATTACATTGTTAGAAATTACAGTGTTAAAAGTTACAATGTTAAAAATTACAGTGTTGAAAACAAAAACAAAGAGAAAAAAAAAACATGTAAAATTAAATTTGAGAGTGATAACACTACAACATTGTAACCTTACAAATATGAGCTCAAGCCCGAATAAGAATAAAGTCCTAAAATTTAATTAATTAAAAAAAAAGTGCAAGATTGTGAATAAATTTGTCTACTTGGTTACATGAGTTTCGGTTGCTCCGGTGACAACCTTAGGCCTTCGACGTCGCTCAGAACGGAGGTAGGGGTGGATCCCTCTTATTGATCTTCCGGACAAAATAGTAGACAACTTGTGTGGGCGCCAACTGAGTTTTCCACTTTGGCCTAGCACGACGAATTTCCCCCGATAACCCAGTAAAACAAGGGATGAAAATAAAAGGCAAACCTCAGCTTATGTTCCTTATAATAACTAAAATAAAATGCCTAATATCCTTAAGGGATATTTTACAATTATTAGCTAATGTGAACCCTAGTAAATGCCCCCCCCCACTTAAAGAAAATAGTGAGAAAAAAACCCAAATGATTAACAATTAAATTCCCAACATATCCCAGTTAATTGACCTTACGTAGTGGGAAATTAATATGGCTGTTCGAGTGTACCAATACAGATTAAATACAAACTTTCAATTATATTTTACCTGAAAAGTAGTGTAAAGTTTATGAAAAAAAAAAACAATTCCATATAAGGCGACACCGTAGTCAAGGCGTTGGTACCAAGGCAGAGACGCATGCGCAAGTGGATAAAATTATGAAAATTAAATTGTGAAAATTTACCGCAAAATATTAATTTCCACCATTACAATTGCATAATAAAATAAATCAGTAGGAACTACCTAGATAATGTATATACATGTTGGCGTAAAGCCTAAAGTAAAAATAAGTAAATAAACCAGAAAAACCCCCGATACCAGGTTACCCTCAATGTGGTCTTCTTCAAGAAGTTGTTGAAAAGTAGCAGCAAACTGCAGAAGACATCACCATCGATCTACCAGGTAAACTCCAAACATCCCGAGGTGTGTATCTGGCCCCACAGGTGAAGTGTGTATAATCTGGCCCCACAGGTGAAGTGTGTATCTTGAGGGTGGTAAGTATACCCTGGCCCCACAGGTGAAGTGTGTATAATCTGGCCCCACAGGTGAAGTGTGTATCTTGAGGGTGGTAAGTATACCCTGGCCCCACCGGTGAACCCTTAAAAATTAAAACAGGTATCAGCTAAAAACTGAGCCTATACAGGAACCAATCAAACACCTCGACAAGTTAAGCTTGTCTCGGCCTATGCCAGAAGTAACATACAAATCAAAATCAACCCCAAATTAACTTAATCAAACCCACAAAGTAGTCATAAGGTCTACTTACAATCAACAGTGTCAGTAACAGTATACTACACTGAATTAAATCAAATAATAAGAATGCGATAAGCATCTAAAATAAACTGTTTTTGGTCGTAACCAGGGTAAGTTTGAAGAACCACCCACGAATTATAGTATTCGTTAGACTAAAGCGGGCAAAGAATACAAAATATACACAGGGTAACAGAATAGACTGTCTTAATCAAAAATTTACAATCAACAGGTAGTATTTTACCACCAACTGTTTTATCTACAAAAACTACAAATCTATGAGACATACCTTTTCCAAAAAGGGTCCAATACTCAAAATTTTCCTTACTGGATGGCTACCAACAAATAACGAACCAACAACAGGTGGCACACCTCCAATTTCAAAACTTCAACGTTGGCGATTTCCTTTAAATAGTGATAAGAAATCAGTAAGTAGAGAAAATACTTACAATCGTTTTAGTGCAATATATCCCCTATAAGGGTTTGTGAAAACGGCTTCCAGAACAGGACGGAATTCTTCAACAATATGAACTCCCGTAGAACCAAAATACTAGCCGTACATTCCACAACTCATTCAGAACGAGAACCTATAAATCCCAGCAGGAGATGACTACCCAGTCAAAAATAAAATTCAGATTCAAGTTCCATGCATTTTTGGAAACCAACTATCAAGTAGGAGCACACACCGGAAAGAAGAAGTGAGTGACACATCTTCAACTTCAATACAGAATACTACCACAGAGAAACCAAGCCGAAACATACCTCCGAACTACACTGCTCACTACACCGAGCGTGTTCCGCACAGATCAAGTCATAAAGTGCTACACTTCTATGTAAGTCATGACGAACGAACGCTTTTATCCAAAACACGACTGTCACAGCCAATTGTCATTGTCATCCAACAAATAATTTGACTTTTTAAACAATAACAATGAACAGAAATGATCTTCAGTGTATTGAAAATTATTCAAATAAATTTGAACAATCATAGTACCACAATACCCTTCTGCCAGAGTAAACAAAGCAAAATCAAACACTCGGATTTAACAGACAAAATATGGTGATAACAGCTAATATATTATAAGTAGATGTTCCGAAAATATTCGAATGCCATCTTACATAGAAGATTTCTAACTAGTATGTATTTGCTTAAGCCAAAATATGGTAGATAAATGAAGAAAATATACCTTTAACTCAAAAGTAAAGTATGTCTTTATAGATCAGTAAGTTGTAACAAACCTATTTACTACTTTAAATGTTTTAGACTTCAAGTCAAGGAGTCAGTAATAATTTATGACTGAACCCTAATAAACTTTAGCGTTTATCAAGCTGAAGCGGACAAAGTATTTGGACTACTGTGGCTACACCCCAAAGGTGATATAATCAAAGCCAGAAACAAAATCAGTAGTCCCACGGTAACTAAAAACTAAAGTAAAATCCACAAGAGAGAAAACCCCTTACTACCCTTAATTATGAATTATAATATAACAAATAAAAAGAAACAACTAACATGAATATATCTATACGGACATTTACCAAGTAGGCGCTAGTTTTATTATTTACCTTACCTAGCGACAAAATATAAAATTGTTGTCAAGATGTGAAGACAGGTATAGTTACAGCCTGCACCACTTCACCGGAAGGATGATGGCAGAGTAGTCCCTAAAACTCTGGGCTGACAGAAACTATTTAACTACTGAAGTACTTTCGTAGTGAAAAATGATATTAGAAACATAGAGACAATATCGGTCAGGTAATTACTATATAAAAATACTTAATATATACAATAGACGTAGTGACAAATTCAACCGTTACAGATTCCCCCCTTACTTCAAGAGAATTCACTCAGGTGAATTCTCACCAGCGCTAGCTGGCTTCAAGTCCTTGATATTCCAGGTACCACGGTCGTTACCCTTGTCATCCATCAGTACATATGTCCATGGTGAAACTCTTTTTTTAACTAAGTAAGGACCTACCCAACGGGGTGCCAATTTCTTGGTATAAAACTGCGCCGCGTCAGACAAAACAAAATTCTTACGCCAAACAAGTTGGTGAGGAAGCAACTCCTCTCGTCGCCGCCGGAGATTATACGTTCTCTCATTTTTCTGCGAAGCCCTGTCCAAGCGAGCCCTAACTTCCTTAAACAACGCGTCAACCGCTTTACTCTTCCCTGCATCGTCAACAGCAGAACTCCTATCCGAAGCGCAATCCCTAATCCTATTCTTTAAAGCAAATTCATCACCTTTCAGAACCATATTCCTACCAAAATTGAGATAATAGGGAGTCTGTTTAGTGGACTCATTAAAAGCTGTTCGTAACGCACAAGTAACTTTAGCAAGATCAACGTCCCATTTCCGATGATTATCCGAAACATACATGGCTAGCATAGTCTTCAAAGTTCTATTATACCTTTCCGTGGGATTCGCCTGAGGATGGTAATGGGCGTTGAAACGTACCGATACTCCATACTCCTTCATCAAAGCCGAGAACACTCTCGAAGTAAATTGAGGACCATTGTCGCAAATCAACAAACTTGGCACGCCAAACAACAAGAATACGCCCTGCCCTCCTCGATTCTTTTCCCTACTAATTGTGTGGTAGAAGACCTCAAAGGAAAAGTAAGAGTAAATTTAGTGAACAAATCAACCACAACCAAAATGAACTTATGTCCAGCCATAGAACGAGGTAATGGTCCTATCAAGTCAGTAGAAATAATCTCCCATGGTCGAGTAGCTCTGGGCTGAGGTGTCATCTGCCCCTTCGGTCCACTTTGATCAACCTTGTGCGCCGCGCACACCACACAATTCCTAACAAAAGAAGCTACATCCGACCTAAGCTTAGGCCAATAAAACCTAGCACTGATACGTTTGAAGGTTTTTAGTACACCCATGTGTCCTGCTAAAGGCGGATCGTGCAGTTGTTGCATAACTCTCCATCTATCAGCCTTCGGAACAACCTCCTTCCAATCATCGGCAGCATCGCCTAAGGATCCAGAATTTGTGCGAACGTGCTTATACAACTTTCCCTCGAGAACTCGCCACTGTGAATACTTGATCGGATACTTCGAGACTTTCTGAATCATTCCGACATACCAACGATCCTTAACGACTGAAACCTCACTGATCTGAATCTCCGGTATAGCCCTAGACAACGTATCAGGTACGACGTGCTCTTTGCCCTTACGGTGTATGATCTTAAAGTCGTATTGCTGTAATCTTACGCTCCACCTCGCTAGACGACCTGCAGGATCCTTCAGATTCTGCAACCACACCAGAGAATAGTGATCTGTGATAACCGAAAAAGGGACTCCTTCTAAGTACGGTCGTAACTTCTCCACTGCCCATAACACAGCCAGACATTCCCGTTCAGTAGTGGAATAGACTCTCTCCTGCTTACTCAATGACCTACTCAAATAACAAACAACGCGGTCTCCTTCAGGATGAGGTTGGACGAGAACAGCCCCAAGTCCATACCCACTAGCATCACAATGAACTTCAAACGGAAGATTGTAATCCGGACAGCTTAACACAGGAGCCTTTACCAAACATTCTTTAATCTTACTAAAAGAGGCTTCACACTCTGGTGTCCAGACGAACTTCCTACCCAACAAAGCTGTGATCGGAGAAATCAAAGTAGAGAAATCAGGAATAAACCTGCGATACCACGAGAAAGTGCCAATTACACAACGCACATCCTTCACACATTTCGGAGGCGGTAACATCAACATAGCCTTGACCTTATCAGGATCCACATGAAGTCCAGTACTATCTACAACATAACCCAAGTACTTCAACTGAGGTCGACAGAAAAAACACTTATCCCAGCTGACGGTCAAACTGGCTTTACCAATCCGCCTAAAAACTTCCTCCAAAACGGCAAGGTGTTCTTCAAAGGTTTGAGTAACAATAACCACATCATCGAGATAGGTAAAAACGTTGGGTTCCAAGTCGGGTCCAAGAACTTGATCGATAAGTCGTTGCCAAGTAGCTGGAGCATTATGGAGACCAAAAGGCATCCGTTTAAATTGAAATAGACCACGTCCCGGAACAGTAAAAGCGGTATAAGGCCTTGAAGACTCCGCAACCCTCACCTGCCAATAAGCAGACTTAATATCCAGGGTAGAAATATAATGAGCATTCCGGAGCTTGTCCAAAGTGTTAGAAATGTAGGGGAGAGGATAACTATCCCGTTCAGTGACAGCGTTTAATTTGCGATAATCCACGCAGAAGCGGAAAGTACCGTCCTTCTTTTTAACTAGTAAAATGGGAGAACTCCACGGACTGTTCGACCTCTCAACTACACCAAGACGAAGCATTTCCTCTAACTCCTTATCAATATGCCCCTGCATCACTGGGGAAACTGGATAATACCGTTGTTTAATGGGCGGGGAATGACAAACTATAGTATGTTCCGCAACATTCGTACAACCAAGACTAGTTCCCAATATAACCTTATTATGCTCAATCACTGCATCCAAACGAGACTTCTGTAAGTCGCTTAGCAAAAATCTACTACGAAGATGATCTACAGTTGCAATCCCAACAGGTGACTCTGAAAAATGCCATTCATTGTGTCTCAAGTCTGGAACAATTCCCATGATTTTCCAAAAGTCTGCTCCCAAGATGAGCGTATGAGGGACGTCCAATACCACCAAGACAGAGATGATCTTCAATTGCTCGCGGAGAGAAAATGGAACTAAACACTCACCAATAGACTCACACATCTGTCCATTCGCAACTCTGCAACTAGTTCTCTTAGTGGTGTCCACTTCTAAGCCTAAAGTCTGCAACAGTTTCCAACCAGTACTACCCAAAATCGTTCTCGTAGCTCCCGAATCCAAAAGTCCTAATACCTCAGACCCCAAAACATTCACCTTAAGATACGGCCTCTCATCGTTCACAGCATGATCTAAAATAAAATCAAGAATAGGTTGAACTTCGGTCGAACGTCTTACAGCGCTACCTCTTCGACCAGTTAAGAGCGCCTGTTCTCGTTTCCCTGGCTACACTTGGGACAGGCCCTCACAGTATAACCTTCTCGCTGACATTTGAAACATTTCAATTGCTTGGGAAGAACACATCCAATAGCTCGATGGCCAGGCTTCTTACAACGAAAGCAAACAACTGAAGACTTTTTATCGCTCGACAAATTATCTACATCCAAGCGATCTACGGGCTGAGATGAATCAACCTCGACAAAAGCCAGGTCCTTCTCTAAGACATTACCCCTACGAACACTGGGCTCGACATAACTGTTTATAGCATCGCGCCTATCCTCCATACGACGACATACATGCCTCAACTCCTCAATAGTAGTAGGTAGTGGATCTCTTAAGCGGTCTTGGTAAAAAGGGTACAAATTCTTTACAATAATTGCCATCTTGGCTCCCTCAGGAACAAAACAACCTAACCTACTAAAATAACTTGACATGATCGCAAGATAAACTCCTATTGATTCTGGCGAGTGCTGAGTCCTCTTCCTAAGCTCGTCGAACAAATCATCTGTATGATGAGCGGTCAAATACTCTCGTCTGAATTCATCCTTCAACTCGTTCCAAGAATGCACTCGCAGTCTGACATCCTTGTAGAATTGGTATGCCTTGTCCGAAAAAATATCTACACCGGAACCAAACAACACATCGTCCGGAACATGACGAGCCACTTTAAGTTCTTCTACTCGTTCAAGAAAAGCTGTAATGGACAAAGATCTAGACGAACCCGAAAACTTCTCCAAACCCCATTTATGTGGTGGAATCATCTTTGAAAGGAAGCTGTTTGATACGTTACCGTGCGTGGTATTAATCGGTGGGTGATTTGCAACGGGAGACGAACTAGCGACATTCTGCACACCTGCCAAAAATTGACCTGTCAGATTGCCAGTAATGACATCTAAAGCTGCTGGCACAACAACTTCAGCAGTAACACGAGTGGATATGGCGTTAAATCTATCATAGAGACTTAGTTAGCAACTCCGACCTCTTTGTTTCCTTCTCAGCATCCCCTGCAGCGTCCAATTGATCAAACCTATTCAACGCGTGAGATACCTTCGTCTGCAACTTCTGTGTTTCACTGATATTGGAACTGCCACTGTAACTAGCCAACAAAGTTTCGATCTCTGTACATTTCCTAATAAGAGCAGCCTCATCTTCCTCAAATGGAAATGAGTATTTGGGATACCTGAAACTGTCACCAGATTTCTCCATACGAAGAGCCATAGAAAGCTGAGTACGCATCTCCTCCGCAGTTCCGATCTTAAGACCCCTAAACTTAAGCTCCCACTCAAGCTCCTCTTTCTCCAACCTATTAATAAACATTTTCCGAGCCATCTTGGTGTCAATATCAACAACGAGTCAAGGATACGAAAAAAAAAATATCAACAATATAATCACCCTCAGTTATCAATAAACGTTATTTACAAGTTATGACGAGCAATACAGCAGGGTTAGGGTATATAATATATAGTACACTTAATACACTACGACTAGTATGCAATAATCAATTTATCAAAATGGTAACCATATACTCAATATACTTGGTTTCACGAAGAACAGCCATATAACTACCAAAAAAACTATAGCAAGTCTAGCTTATGAACAAAAACATGCCCCCACTAAATAAAAAAGGGCCCCACGTTGGGCGCCAAAAATGTAACCTTAAAATTATGAGCTCAAGCCCGAATAAGAATAAAGTCCTAAAATTTAATTAATTAAAAAAAAAAGTGCAAGATTGTGAATAAATTTGTCTACTTGGTTACATAAGTTTCGGTTGCTCCGGTGACAACCTTAGGCCTTCGACGTCGCTCAGAACGGAGGTAGGGGTGGATCCCTCTTATTGATCTTCCGGACAAAATAGTAGACAACTTGTGTGGGCGCCAACTGAGTTTTCCACTTTGGCCTAGCACGACGAATTTCCCCCGATAACCCAGTAAAACAAGGGATGAAAATAAAAGGGAAACCTCAGCTTATGTTCCTTATAATAACTAAAATAAAATGCCTAATATCCTTAAGGGATATTTTACAATTATTAGCTAATGTGAACCCTAGTAAATGCCCCCCCCCCCCACTTAAAGAAAATAGTGAGAAAAAAACCCAAATGATTAACAATTAAATTCCCAACATATCCCAGTTAATTGACCTTACGTAGTGGGAAATTAATATGGCTGTTCGAGTGTACCAATACAGATTAAATACAAACTTTCAATTATATTTTACCTGAAAAGTATTGTAAAGTTTATGAACAAAAAACAATTCCATATAAGGCGACACCGTAGTCAAGGCGTTGGTACCAAGGCAGAGACGCATGCGCAAGTGGATAAATTTATGAAAATTAAATTGTGAAAATTTACCGCAAAATATTAATTTCCACCATTACAATTGCATAATAAAATAAATCAGTAGGAACTACCTAGATAATGTATATACATGTTGGCATAAAGCCTAAAGTAAAAATAAGTAAATAAACCAGAAAAACCCCCCGATACCAGGTTACCCTCAATGTGGTCTTCTTCAAGAAGTTGTTGAAAAGTAGCAGCAAACTGCAGAAGACATCACCATCGATCTACCAGGTAAACTCCAAACATCCCGAGGTGTGTATCTGGCCCCACAGGTGAAGTGTGTATAATCTGGCCCCACAGGTGAAGTGTGTATCTTGAGGGTGGTAAGTATACCCTGGCCCCACCGGTGAACCCTTAAAAATTAAAACAGGTATCAGCTAAAAACTGAGCCTATACAGGAACCAATCAAACACCTCGACAAGTTAAGCTTGTCTCGGCCTATGCCAGAAGTAACGTACAAATCAAAATCAACCCCAAATTAACTTAATCAAACCCACAAAGTAGTCATAAGGTCTACTTACAATCAACAGTGTCAGTAACAGTATACTACACTGAATTTAAATCAAATAATAAGAATGCGATAAGCATCTAAAATAAACTGTTTTTGGTCGTAACCATGGTAAGTTTGAAGAACCACCCACGAATTATAGTATTCGTTAGACTAAAGCGGACAAAGAAAACAAAATATACACAGGGTAACAGAATAGACTGTCTTAATCAAAAATTTACAATCAACAGGTAGTATTTTACCACCAACTGTTTTATCTACAAAAACTACAAATCTATGAGACATACCTTTTCCAAAAAGGGTCCAATACTCAAAATTTTCCTTACTGGATGGCTACCAACAAATAACGAACCAACAACAGGTGGCACACCTCCAATTTCAAAACTTCAACGTTGGCGATTTCCTTTAAATAGTGATAAAACATAGTGATGCGAAATCAGTAAGTAGAGAAAATACTTACAATCGTTTTAGTGCAATATATCCCCTATAAGGGTTTGTGAAAACGGCTTCCAGAACAGGACGGAATTCTTCAACAATATGAACTCCCGTAGAACCAAAATACTAGCCGTATATTCCACAACTCATTCAGAACGAGAACCTATAAATCCCAGCAGGAGATGACTACCCAGTCAAAAATAAAATTCAGATTCAAGTTCCATGCATTTTTGGAAACCAACTATCAAGTAGGAGCACACACCGGAAAGAAGAAGTGAGTGACACATCTTCAACTTCAATACAGAATACTACCACAGAGAAACCTAGCCGAAACATACCTCCGAACTACACTGCTCACTACACCGAGCGTGTTCCGCACAGATCAAGTCATAAAGTGCTACACTTCTATGTAAGTCATGACGAACGAACGCTTTTATCCAAAACACGACTGTCACAGCCAATTGTCATTGTCATCCAACAAATAATTTGACTTTTTAAACAATAACAATGAACAGAAATGATCTTCAGTGTATTGAAAATTATTCAAATAAATTTGAACAATCATAGTACCACAATACCCTTCTGCCAGAGTAAACAAAGCAAAATCAAACACTCGGATTTAACAGACAAAATATGGTGATAACAGCTAATAGATTATAAGTAGATGTTCCGAAAATATTCGAATGCCATCTTACATAGAAGATTTCTAACTAGTATGTATTTGCTTAAGCCAAAATATGGTAGATAAATGAAGAAAATATACCTTTAACTCAAAAGTAAAGTATGTCTATATAGATCAGTAAGTTGTAACAAACCTAATTACTACTTTAAATGTTTTAGACTTCAAGTCAAGGAGTCAGTAATAATTTATGACTGAACCCTAATAAACTTTAGCGTTTATCAAGCTGAAGCGGACAAAGTATTTGGACTACACTGTGGCTACACCCCAAAGGTGATATAATCAAAGCCAGAAACAAAATCTGTAGTCCCACGGTAACTAAAAACTAAAGTAAAATCCACAAGAGAGAAAACCCCTTGCTACCCTTAATTATGAATTATAATATAACGAACAAAAAGAAACAACTAACATGAATATATCTATACGGACATTTACCAAGTAGGCGCTAGTTTAATTATTTACCTTACCTAGCGACAAAATATAAAATTGTTGTCAAGATGTGAAGACAGGTATGGTTACAGCCTGCACCACTTCACCGGAAGGATGATGGCAGGGTAGTCCCTAAAACTCTGGGCTGACAGAAACTATTTAACTACTGAAGTACTTTCGTAGTGAAAAATGATATTAGAAACATAGAGACAATATCGGTCAGGTAATTACTATATACAAATACTTAATATATACAATAGACGTAGTGACAAATTCAACCGTTACAACATCAATAGGCAATCAAACATTTTAAAAATATATCAAAGTTTAAGCTCTAGCAGATGCTTTTTAAATTTGAAAGTTGACACATTAAAAATTGAAATGTCCTCAATAGAGTTAGCTAATCTAAGTGTCCTAGGGAGAAAACTATTCATTGCATAGTTGTACCTATGAAAAGAAACATGAAAGGTTTGCACCTGCCTGGTAAGACGAGGTGGAACAAATAAATATATTTTAGAGAGAAGCTCAGGACTATTACATATTCCATTTAATATATTGAAAAGCTGTATTAGATCTCTTTGCTTTCTGCGAATCTCTAGGGTAGGGATGTTTAAGAATAGTTCCAAAATATCATAACGATGGTAGACATGCATCTTAAAGGCAATGTATCTTAGAAATTTGTGCTGAACAGATTCTAGTTTCGCTTTATAAGTAATGTAATGCGGAGACCATACTGGAGAACAATAATCTAGGTGTGTTCTGACCAGAGAGCAATAAAGAGACTTAATAGCAGTGATGCTAGTGAAATCACAAGTGGTCCTCTTTATAAAACCTAACATCTTCATAGATTTTTGAATAGCAGCAGTAACATGGGACTTATAAGTGAGTGAGGAGTCTAATATAACACCAAGGTCTTTTATTTGCGAAACAGAATTTAAAGTTTCATTATTAATGCTATAATCAAAAGCTATTGGGTGATGTATTCGATGAAAACGCATAATATGGCACTTGGATGCATTTAGATTCATATTATTTTGTTTACACCAATTTGATAAGCTATTTAAATCAGATTGTAAAATTAAAGCATCATCATTACTATTAACTACTTTAAAACATTTGAGGTCATCAGCAAATAACAAAGCTTTGCTACCTTGAAAGCAATACATAATATCATTAATGAATAAGTTAAACAATAATGGTCCAAGATGAGACCCTTGAGGAACTCCAGAAGTTACAGGAAAAGTATGAGAATAGTAATGATTAACTCTTACCATTTGTAATCTATTCATTAGATAGCTACGTAACCATTGTAATACAGGACCTTCCACACCATACAAACAAAGTTTATGTAGCAAGAGTTCATGATTGACCCTGTCGAAAGCTTTGGAAAAATCAGTGTACACAGTATCGATCTGCAAACCCCTCTTCAAAGCATCAGACAAAAAGTCAACATATGTGAGTAAACCCAATTCTGCAGACCTTTTAGAGGTGAAACCAAATTGTTGCGATGTCATAATGCTCGGGCAGTCGTAGGTAAGATAATCAGTAATAATACTTTCAAAGATTTTGGGAATTATGCTGAGGATAGATATAGGACGATAATTTGTGATGTCAGATTTTCTACCTGATTTATAAACTGGAGTGACATATGATGTTTTCCAGTAATCCGGAAATACGCCAGTAACAAGAGACTTATTAAATATATGAAAGAGCGGACGAGATAAAATAAAGCTAAATTTCTTAAGAAAAGTGGGAGGAATTCCATCAGGACCAGGACCTTTTTTAACATCAAGTTTTGATAATTTTGCATAAATGTTCGAGATTTCAATATGATAATGGAATACATTTACTTTTGAAGAGATCTGAACATCTTGCAGATCCAGAGGTTGATTTGAATAAACTGATGAGAAATGTTTGGCAAATAGATTTGCAATATCATTCCCGTTACAAGCAGTGCAGTCTCCAAGAGCCATTTTATCAGGTATAGTGTTGTTCTCCCTCTTACTGCTTACAAATTTCCAAAAAAAATTAACATTATTTGTAACAGAATTTTCAGTTAATATTATATAATTTCTATAACACTCTCGCGATAAAAGTTTACACTGAGCTCTTAATCTACTAAATTCTACATAGTTTTCAGGACACCTAGTAATCTTGTAGATTTTGTGAGCTAATTTCTTCTCGCTTAACAGTCTCTTTAGCTCTGGAGAATACCAACATGGAAACTTCTTCATGCAAACCTTCTTGAGTGGAACAAAGTAATTTATTATAGAATACAGTATGTCGTAAAATATGGATACCATCTCAGAGAGAACTTTATCATGTAAAACATTGTCCCAATCAATTGATTCCAAGCAAAAACGTATTTCTTCATAATTTGCATGATTAAAATCGTAGTAGTATTCTTCATCGGGAACGTTATCATTTTCAATCTTAAGTGGTAAGATACATTCGAGTGGGGGATGATGGCAATCCTGCAGGATTAAAATATCTTCAGCCTTTTGTACCGAGAGCTCAATTGAAGATAAAATAAGATCAAGCATAACTCCTCTGTCATTAGTTACTGCATTGGACTGGAATAAATTGAGGAAAGCACAGATATTTGACAAAGTATCTATAGAATCAGTCTCAGATGGAGATGCCATAGGAGAGGGATGAACTGATGAACAAAAATCATCAATTTCCCAATATGCAGATGGAAGATTGAAATCGCCAAAAAGGAAGAAGGTAACATTTGCATGTTGCTCATTTATGGTTATTAGCTGGTTGTAATAGTCTTCATATAAAATAGGTTGAGATCTAGGAGGAAGATATACAGAGCCCAAAATAAATTTGTTATTAACAAGAACAAATACCTGTTCAATTGATGGATTAGAATGAATCAGACTAGAGGATAATTTTTTCTTAATAGCTATTAAAACACCTCCTCCCCTGTTGTAAATACTGGGTTGAGGCGAGCGATCAGTTCTAAAAACATTATAATAGTTAAATCCAAGTTCGGCATCTGCAATATCAGAGGTTAACCAGGTTTCTGTAAAAATGATGATGTCATAAGAACAATTTGAAACGTTTAGACTGAGGTTCGTAAGTTTAGTGCGAAGACCCCTGACATTCTGGTAATACAAAGAAAGGCCGCCCAGGTCAGTGGACTTTACTGGTTTTTTTGGATGATCTTAGGTATGTTGTTAAAGTATTTAATAACTAAATTCTGCTCACCAGACTGTTGACGAGACAAGAGATCATTCTTCACAGAATCATACAGATTTTTCTGATTTGGAGTCTGATCTAACTGAAAAAATACCTTATTAGCACGACCTAACTTCTTCTTATTCCTTAGAATTTCGTGCACCTCACGAGCAGACGGAAAAATGACCTTTAGCGGACGGTGACCATTTTTGTTTTTCTTCCCAAAACGAATTATTTTAATATTGTCCACACACACAGCAGCCCCATCTTCTCCAGCATTTATTAAAAGTGATTTAACCTGATGAGTGTCTTCAGCTGCTGTTGCTGGTTCAGGCTGGTTGAAAATCAGCAAATGGTTTGCTCTTTTTTGACGTTCCTGAAGTTCATTTATGATGTCATCAGGTGCCGGAAAGGAATTCTTATCTTCCTTCAACTTCTGAATTTCAGCTTTAAGCAGCATAACTTCAGATTTTAGAGTCTCAACTTCTCTCAATATCTTAGGAATACTTTTAAATGCTAATCGGCAATCAGTACAGAAATAAACCATAGTTCTTCTTTGAATAACCACAGCACAAAGCTCGGATGCACTTAAACCTGTACAATGTTCAGTAGGGTGCATAATGATATGACAGCTATCACATGCAACAGACTTATCACCAACAGGATCATTGCAGGTGGAACACTTGTCAACCATTTCACTATAATTTCACTTGGCTCTTAAATGCAAAGATTGAAATGTTACTACTAATTCCCAGACTAACGAACGTTTCACAAACCAATTAATTTCTTATTAGACACAATTGTTTGAAACTTTTTTTGTACGTTTTTATTTGTAGTACAGATAAATGACATAAGAAACTTTCGCAAATTTACCGAGATTACGCAAATAATTATGCGAAAACTACACATACACACAAGGAATAATTTTAAACTAAAAAAACAGTCGAAAACACGGGAATTTTTGATGAATTTCAACCACTACAATCTGCAAAACTTGAGGAGCATTTATTAAACACACTTGTTCGTTTATGTGAGAGGAGGGTTTTCCAGATGTACTGTTATAACGTGTATGTCCATTGACACTGTCAAACAAATTATCAAAAAATTCCAAAATTTTAACTGTACACCTGGCTGAATTTTTCAGAACATGAACTCCATCTTTAGACTTGATTCCGAAAAATAACAAAATATTAATGTGTAACTAAATTGCAAGTTATTCTATATTGGAAAATGAACAAATATAAAAATTCTTATAGAAGATTTCCAAAAATTACCTTTTCTATACATTAAATGCATCACTGATGCAAACTTGTGACTGAACACCTGGGCAGCTACTGAAACTTTCATTTTTCTCATATATTTTTCGTAGACATGCCCTTTTTTAATTTTGTTTAAAGCTCGAAGTCTTCCTGCTTCATTGTCAATTTCATATGTAGCTACAACATCTTGCCAATCACCAAAAATCCTATTTTTATTGACCTTCCAATATAATTGTTTCTTCAAGAAATTGTTGCGAATTCCCTTAATCAAATGTGGCGGATCATATATATGTGCAATTGTTTGTCTGTTAATTTGATATATTTTCAATTGTTTGTTAATATTATTTGGGACTCCATTGTGTTTTACTAAATAATTTATTGCCCCTGTATTTTTGGTGCCTTGGTCCGATACTGTAGCTACTACTGTTAAGCCTGCTTTTTGACATTCATGGACAATGGTTTTTATTTCTCTTACTATGTTTATGGAACTATTTTTAGCACTAACGAAAGAATATGCAATGGGTTGTTTCCAGCCAGTTCTAATTCCTGAAACAAAAAGAGTTAAATGATTAGGATTTTTTTATAGGACCATCAGAAAATAATTGACCCATTAGATGTATTCAAAATTTGTCAATACAAGAATGCAACCACAGATTTTTCATTGCATTCTATATTAGATATAGCCTATATACAGGACGTTTCCAAAGTAATTTGAAATATTCTTGTGCATGATTCGTCATTAAATGTTTTTATTATTTCAAATAACCTTGTGATAAACATAAAAGTAGTACCTACATTTCAGTACAAATCACATATGTTTAAGGGAAGATTTCGTCTAAAAATTGAATGACGAATCGCCCACAAGAATATTTCAGATTACTTTGGAAACACCCTGTTTAATAAAAGGAACAAACCTCTAATCATATAAACTTGGGCATAATCTGCAAAATCAGCATTTCGCACATCACCATAATCTACGAAGCCATCAAATTCTGAATTTTTTTTATTAACATCAATATGTGCCTGTAAAGATATTTTATCAAAAAGCAAGCCACATACTCTGTCTTCCTCTTTCATGTTATCCACATTTATTTTAAGGTTCCTAAATAGGACCTCATTTATTCCAGCATCTATAGGAATCCCATTAGTGCCATTAGGGATGGCGATCTGAAATCGATTAATCGAAGAATCGATTCCTCGAACCGAATAATTCGATTTTTTAAATCGATATGTTGTATTGAATCGATTCAATGAATCGATATTTCACTCTTGAAAATCGACTTTCGATTTTTTTTTGTGTTTTTGGAAGAGCGGCTTTTTTTTCAAGTAGTGATGAGAGCGGAACCGCTCGGATCCCAGTAGACTCGACAGACACTGTTGCTTTTTTTTCAAAAAAGCTTATAGGGAACTCTATAAGTAGGGATGTTTGAAAAATTAAACGATTTTTATATAAATTGATTATTATTTTGTTATAATCGATTTTTAATTATCGATTTTTCGAGTAATATTAATCGATTTTGTATAAATTACGTGTATTTAAGGAGTGGATTTTCGAAAACGGCTCTCGTATTATTTATTGACTATTTTTCAAAATTTTGACACCTTTTGACGATTATTGACCATTTCTCAAAATTTTGACCATTTTTTAACAATTATTGACAGTTTTTGACAAAGATCGTCCATTTTTAACAATTAATTGACAATTATTGACCAATTTTGACAGTTTTTTAACAATTACTGATCATTTTTTAAAAATTATTGACCAATTTTGACAATTTTCAACAATTATTGACCATTTTTCCAAACTTTTTGACAATTTTTGACCATTTTTTTGAAATTATTGACCATTTTTTACAATTATTGACCAATTTTGACAGTTTTTCAACAACTTCAACAACTATTGACAATTTTTTAAAAAAATATTGACCAATTTTGACAGTTTTGCAAGAATTACTGACCATTTTCCCAAATTTTATCAATTATTGACAATTTTCAACAATTATTGGCCAATTTTGAGTTTTTCAGCAATTATTGACCATTTTTTACAATTATTGACCAATTTTGACAGTTTTTCAACAATTATTGACCTTTTTTTTTAAATTATTGACTAATTTTGACAGTTTTGCAACAATTACTGACCACTTTTCAAAATTTTTGACAATTAGTGACAATTTTCAGCAGTTTTTGACAATAATTGGCAATTATTGACCATTTTTTAACAATTATTGACAGTTTTTAACAAAAATTGTCCAATTTTAACAGTTTTTGACCATTATTGACCAATTTTGACAGTTTTGCAACAATAACTGATCATTTTCTAAAAATTATTGACCTTTTTTTAACAATTATTGACCATTTTTTCAAAATTTTTTAACAATTATTGAACATTTTTTAAAAATTATTGTCTATTTTTTACAATTATTCACCAATTTTGACAGTTTTTCAAAAATTATTGACCATTTTTTACAATTACTGACCAATTTTGACAGTTTTACAAAAATTACTGACCATTTTTCCAAATTTTTCAACAATTATTGATCATTTTTTTTAAATTATTGACCATTTTGACAGTTTTTCAACAATTATTGACCATTTTTCCAAATTTTTTCACCATTTTTTTTTAATTTTTGGCCATTTTTCAAAATTTTAACAATTATTGTCAATTTTCAACAGTTTTTGACAATTATTGACCATATTTCAAAATTTTTGACAATTTTCATATAATTTTATTTGATTTTTTTTTCAATCCGATAAATATCGTTAACGAATAAATCTCTTAGGTTTATTATCGGAATATATACGAAAAGCATGTCCATTTTTAAAACAATCCAAAAAAAATCAACGATCTTTTCGCAGAAATCGATTTATGTTTTATTAAAATCGATTTTTTCGACAAATCCATTAATTTTGAATAAAGAAAAATTGATTTTTATTTTATCGATGATTCTTTTCCATTAATCTCACACATTCCTAATCCGATACTTTGTGATAATAATATGGTAATAAAAAAATTATTGTTATTATTATCGAATTCCCTGAACTTAAAAAAAATCCCCAATCTTACTGATAAGAGATCCCGGAGAGAGATTTTTTATTTAGGGGTACCTTTCTTGTTGTTTTTCAATAAAAAAGATCGATTTATATTTACATTGTAAAAAATACAAACTTGAAAAAAAATCGATTTTCTTGAAATCGATCTTTTAGACCTCGATTTTTTTATGTATCGATTAATCAGGTTACGATTCGAATCGATTTAAAAAACGATCTTTTTTAGAAAGAATCGCCATCCCTAAATCCCATTCAACAATTGTTGCAAAGTTTTTTTATAGCCCGTTCAGTACAAAATCCGTTGCACGTCATCAAAGTGTCGAAAAAGAGACGTTCGTTTATATCATGTCATTCGATTGCTGCTGTCAATCCACTGTCAATCACTATGTTAAGCCTCTCTAAACTCAATAAATATTGAAATTTATAAGTCGCATTGTATTAAAAAATAAAAATATATGTTTAAAGAAAGGTTTCGTAATTAATTTGATATCAAATACAGCTCGTAGGTTAATTAAATATTAAACTCAAACGAACGGCAGTCTCAGTTTAACATTAATAAAATTTTATATGTTGGCGACAGTGGTCACTGTTGCCGCGTTTAAATTGCTTTATCAGGTAAAATTTTGACATTTATCAGCTGGTTTCTACAATTTTTGTGGTTACCTCCTACGTATTTTATTTCGCTCATTTAATTCTTTTTATTTGTGCGTTATTAAAAACTGTTCTTATTAGAGCAAATATGCCGAAACAATTAACCAGCCGCTGCAAAGAACTTGTGGCTTCATTAATAAATTATTTTGAACAAGAACGTGATAACAATGGTCCATTGCTACCTTTGAATGCTGTAAGAGAGGTAAGTTAGCAGAGACAACATACTGAATTATTATCTTAATATATGTATATTGTATATACACATTTTTTTTAGCGTGTAGCAGCAGCATTTAAGTTGAATATATCAACTGTGAGTAATATTTCACAAGCCGTGAAGAGTGATCAACGTTTAAAGTCGCCTCCAAAAAAACGTATAAAAAATAAAACTGTTAATAATACTGCAATAGTTAATACCTCCGCTATTCGTGATACCATTTACAGCATGTATGAATCAAGTAAGTATAACTTTAATATGTGTAATAATGTATAAGATATAAATATAATTTTTATATTCACTTTGTTATATCTAATTAACTTTTTTCATTATATTGTGTTTTATTGTTCATACTCAATGTATGTATGTATATTGGGGTAAAATTCACTGAGACCTAAAAGATCTATTCTGTCCTATTGTTCTTAATGCTCAGCAATAAGTATACCTGAAAATTTATTTACAGATCAACATGTAACTTTAGGCACATTACTAGAAAAATTGAAAGACAAACAATTATTCAATGGATGTAAAGTGTCTCTGAGCTGCTTACTAAAAGACATTGGTTTTAAATGGAAAAAAGATGATCCACGCAGAGGACTTATGGAACTTTCACATATAGCAGTGAAAAGGGTTGAATTTTTAAGAAAATACATACAAGAAAAAGAAACTGCTCTGTATAAATTTGTTTTTATTGATGAAACATGGATTTTCCAAAATGGTACAGTAGGTCTTTCCTGGCAAGATCCAGATAAAAGGAGTGTCAAAACTACAAAAGTAGATGGTAAAAGGTATGTTATGAAAATGTATGTAAAAAAATTGGTATGTGAAATTATTTTTATTATAGATATATTGTACTTCATGCTGGGAATGAAGATGGGTTTATTAATGGGGCAGAAAATATATTTTCATCTAAAACCCAATCAAGTGACTATCAAATGAATCAAGAAAATTTTTTCAAATGGTTTAAAAACCAATTACTATTAAATCTAACTGAACCGTCAATTATTATTATGGATAATGCACCGTATCATAGTATGCTATTAGATAAATGCCCAAACATTTCATGGAAAAAATCTGATATTCAAGACTGGTTAGTGACACACAATATAGAATTCAATGAACAAATGTTTAAAGCTGAGCTTCTTCAAATTGTAGCCCTGTAAGTACAAAATGTTTTTGAACAGCAATACAGCAATTTTTATGTAGGAATGCACCACAATTGGTTAAATACATTTAAAAATATTAATACTTGATATTATATTATTAATACTGAATTGTACCTAATAGGGATGAGTAGTACAGTCAATGAAAATTGTTTTAATTTTAATGTTACATTTTTATAAAGATAAATGAATATAATGAATTATTACATTTTCCTGTAAAATTGTTGTATTTAGTAAAGCGTGTTGCCAACAGATATCAAAGAATAAATTATATTATTCTACGCTTTACAAACTAAGTTTTGAAAAATATTTTTCAAAAACAGTGACCATTCAACGAAGAATGAATGAATGAATAAATGAATATATTTGACAAGAAAGTCATACAGTAAGGAACAAAGTTTGTTTTGTAAAAAATACTACTTATTCAATGTTTTTTTTTCAGAAACAAACCCCCAACAAAATTCATTGTGGATGATTTGGCAGAACAGTATGGTCACAAAGTATTACGTCTTCCTCCCTACCATTGCATTTTCAATCCGATTAGAGTTAATATGGGGTATTGCCAAGCAATATTACAACAGACATATTGGTAGAGATGGCAAAAGTGAAACGTCCTGTTTAAATATGTGGTCAGAAGCCCTACACAGTATTAATCAAGATGTGTGGAAAAAATCTATACAACATAGCGAAAAAGAAATTAACAGTTGGTGCAACAGAGAAAGGATATTAGAAAGATTGGAAATTGCTCCAATCATTATTGATACTGGTGATGATAGTGATACCACTGATGTTGAATCAACTGATGATGAATCATATGTAGAATGAGATGAATAATGATTTAATTTTAGATGCTACCATAATGTTTAAAAAGGTATGAACAAGATTTATTCACAATCATTTAAAAATCTTTCCTAATTTTAAAATATTTTTATAGTTTATAACACAATCAATGTTTCAGATCATGGCAACAAATCACCTAATCAAATTTTTTATGATAGTAGGGCAGTTCGAAAATGAAGAGATAGGAATTCATTTGAAAGTGGTTATGTAAAACAAATAATTTTTGATGGTAACATTGAACCAGCAGTTATTGAAAACGAAGTTCATGCAAGCAAGAAACAAATATTATGTAGTTGATGTATGTTTATGTTTTTTACTATGCATGGTGATGTACTAACAGGCAAACCATATATGACAATACAGAAAAGGGACTACTTTATAAAACTATTCAACCAAAAATTCCAAATAAACCGTGGTTTAGAGATATATCCAACAGATACCTTGTAAAAATAATTTGTCGAATGAGGTGCAATAAGGCATTATATCCAGAATACCTTCATAGAATAAAGCAAACTGATTCTCCAAATTGTTCCTGTGGGGAGTATGGTGATCTAGAACATATTATCCTTGAATGTCCAATTAATCTTATTCATCTAAATAACTTCTTTCGTCAGTTATATCTTAATAACATAGAGCAACCAATAAATTTGAATATATTATTAACAAAAAGTCAGTGTTTTCAACTACTATATGATTATATTAGAAAAGCTGGTATAAAATTGTAATGAAACAATTATTGTAATTTATGTATCCCTCTCTACTGTTTACCTATCCATGGATTAACACCTGTTTGTTTAAACCCGCCTGGGTGGTCCTCTGGGCAAAGAAAAATAATTCCTTTTGTGTATCCTAGTACCAAATATGATAAAAAAAAAATTTTAAAAAAAATAGGAAAAAAAAAATAAATATAAAAAAAAAATTGATAAATAAATATATATATTTATATACATATATAAAAAAAAAATAATAATAATTATGTGTATATAAAAAAAAAACAATCGTAAAAGTTGTGGTGGCATTATTTATTAATTTATTTCATTCATGATATGTAAGATAACTAATTCAGGAAGCATTTTCTAAAAAAAACGTGTATAATACAGGGTTTGACAAAAACTACAAAAAATTAATTTAATAGTTGTTTTTGAATTGAAAGGTAGCTCATCTGATTAATCGTTCTATTAGCAACACTCTCAGTTCAGTTGCAGTAGAGGTTGGCAAGCTAAAAGAAAATAGTGAATATTAATTTGGATATATGGGAAAATGATAAATGAATCACCAATAAAATAATATGTATTTATAACAATTTTAATAAGTTCTGGTTATAGGATAAGCTGCTTCCAATATAAAACCATTATAATATAAATTATTTTATTGTTTACTCGTATTATCTACATACACATATTTCAAGTAGTGTCCCAAAACATAACGACTGGCCATAATTAGGGCAGAGTTTGACTCGTCAAGTTTATATATAAAAGGAACCACATGTATTCTAACAAATATCTATGTATAGTCTCCCTCGGCACGTCTACTTTGTTGTAATAACTCAAGGTGATGTTTACTAGTCAATTAATAATTAAGCCTTGGAATTATTATACAAACTATTATACTGAGTGTTGAATATATTATGCTAGAATTCACTTACACAATGTAGTCAATAATTCGTATGTACCTTCAATCAGAGACTGAAATGTATTCGCTCTTCTTTTCTGAGCTGTGGTGGTGCTTGCTGCACAATTTTCTTTTGTTGTGATAAATATATCAGTATGAAGATTTATTTCACCAAAATATAAAACAAAATGACCTTAAAAAAGTGATCTAGGTTATCAGAATCTTACATCAGCCTTTCATATTGTAGTGACAACATTCTAGAAGCCAACTTGTAGGTAATTGCTATTGTAACCTAAAAATTATATTAGATAATTTATATTTAATTTTGATAAAATATTTTAGAACAAATAATAATTGACCACTTTATATTTTTTTCTTAATACTATTTCATATATATACATTTCAAATACTTAAATAATTTCTAACTAATTAAGCGTTGTGGTATAAGCATACAAATAAAACTTTTAACTATTTCATACATACCTTTTTAGTGCTAGAAATAATTCCATAGTTTTTAAAATAAGAATTTCTTAGTTAGTGCTGTACCTACTGTTAACATACAAATAAAAGTTTTATATTGTTTTATATGTAATTGAAATAAGTCGAAGTTTGTTTGCACACAATAACCTTCAATAACTAAACCTAACCTATAGCCAAATAAAAAGAAGAATATTTGATAAACTTCATTCGATATTTACTAGATTCTCATACTATTTCAAGGGCTTGGCAACATAGTCCAGTTATGACAGATGTGACGTGCAACGGATTTTGTACTGAATGGGCTATATATACTTACATTTCCTCTTTCTTACAACTATTCTCTTAGTAGCTTTGAACTGGGATGAAATTCTTGAAGTGGAAGGTAAATTTTCAAGTACATTTACTTCTACAGATGACTCTCCCATTTCTGTGGAAACTGATGAATTATCAGTGGATTTCCACATTTCAGGCACATCATTGTCTCCATGTTGTAAATAATCATGGTCACATACATCTACAACAAAAACATGTGTTTTTTTAAACAATCATTTCGTTTGAATTATATTGACAATCCATAAATTGTTAATATAACTATACACTTCACTTATTACATATTTTTATAAAAATTGATTGCCCAAAAAACTTATATGCATATATGAATGGCACCCAAGGCGTTAACCTTGTTGATTACCTACTAAATCAACATTATACAAATAACTTACACTGTGTCACTTGTGGAGCAGTACTGTTAGATGTTGATGGTAAATCCTGGACGTTTTGTGACATTCCTTGAGAAGTATTCTCAATTTCTTCATAAACTGTAACAAGAAATATTTATAGTATAAAAAAACCTAATTGGGTGACGCTGCCAAACTCCATTTAGGTATTAAGTATTCATTCACAAACATTACCTTTATCTTTATTGGTCCCACAAAGCAGCGTTGGAACAGCATTACGTAAAGACGATTGTTTGTAGTTTTGTCTTCGGTTCGAAAGTGTACATCACAAATTCTATGTGACCTATAAATCAATTCACATGGCAATGTTTTTAAATATGAATTGCCCGTAACTTCAAGTCATTTAATGAACAGATCCTTGTTGTTTGTTGGAATTGGAAACCGATGACGGGGTGAATCCAAATCAACACGTCCTTGGACTGCACACGTTCGGGACCATTTGTTCATCTTACCCATTTTATTCTGCAAAAAAGATCTTTTTTGTTAGCGCATTCCTGTTAACAGCAGATAAATAAAAAATCATGTCACCATGTGTATGATAAAAGTAGAGAATCTATAAAATTATTAAATTGATTTGTATCTTAATATCGAATAACCAAAATAACTTACCAAGTCGTCCAAGTCTCAAACAGAACACTGAACTAATTTTAAAAAGTTTTTTGCAACAAACACACGAAACAAAAACAGCAAATAATCAAAAATCTAGAACCACGTTCAAAACATCAAACAGCACAATCTAGGGATGCGCGATACGATCCGATATTCCAGTGTATCGATACTTTTACTTCTGATACTCGATATTTTGTATCGATACTATGCTTTTCGATACATTCCAAGTATCGATACATTTGTACTGTATCGATACCTTGCGATCCGGGATTTGTAGTGGTAGCGGTGAGTGGCGTTATCTACTAACAAAAGCAAATATATTCACGCAACCGTTATTTGTCCTATTTACTGTAATAGTGTAAAGTTTCGTCGTTTATTTATAATTTTTAGTTATTAAAAATATCTTTTGATAGTTTTGTTGTTATTTAATTCATTTCATCACCACACTTTGCTTTTTGAATAGAACCGCTGGCAGCTGTAAAATCTCGGATCGTTAACGTATCGATACTTTGAGTATCGATACATTAACATTCGATATTCTACTGTATCGATATTTTACGTTCCGATCCGTATCGATACCTAATATCGATACTTTCAAGTGTATCGCGCAACCCTAGCACAATCTAAAATGGCGATGGGAAGGGAAGAGTAATCTGCGATGGCGATATTTCAAACAATTGACGTCTTTCACCTGCTACACTAACGACGAATCGACCTGTTCTCGAACTAAAAACAGACAAAGAAAAATATCTCCTTCTCACTTATGAGAGTCTCAGCATGGGCTAGTGATGGTAAGACCCGGCTCATTTTGGTGACCCGGGTCTTCCAGATCAATCATTAAAATGACCCGTTCTTGAAGATTCGTTCATATGACCTTGTTTATTTGTTCCATCGTTTCATGATGTGAATGAAATGAACGGCATAAATTATTATGCAGATTTTCATATTCATTTATTTATTAAACTTCACGTCTGCTTATGAACCTTCATTAGAGTGAATGAATGATGAATGACTGAATTTGTAAATAACAATCCAAAAATTGAAATAGTTTGTATTTTTTGTCAAATTAAAACATAAATGTACTACAACAGCGGTGGCATGGTTCAGTTCATTCGAACGACAGGGTCACAGAACGTGATTGGACCAATCACGGTTCTTGGAACTGATTCGGTCTTTGAGAACGGGTCGTTCGTGACCTTCCCATCCCTAGCATGGGCCATTCAAGTTTCCATACCCTGTTGATGCCAAAGTGGATATAAGGGTCGTCTTGTTGTTGTGAGGCTTGAAGGTCTTTTCACAATTTTCCCTGTACTTCGTCTGCTGTTGCTGGTGAAGGTTTTTCTCACTAAGCCCTTGGAAGGTACGTGGGTACATTTCGTCGGTGACTGTATTTAATTTTTTAAAAAAAAGGTATTTGTTCTGTTTCTAACCTCAGAATTTTATTGACAAATGACATAAACCATAGAACCAATATTAGTGTGTTATTGAGAAGCACCAAAGATTACAAAAAAAATATAAGATAGTTCACTTGAAGGCGGTTGAACGACACCGCTAGGTACCAGGGCATTAGAAAAGTATATGTTATTCCAAGCTATACAGGGGTAACTTGAGAAATATATATTCAAAGTAATGGGATGATTTATTAAAGGTTTTTTTATATAATGTTTTTAAATGTTTATTATTTCGAAAAACGTTCAGGATATTAATTTGAAAAGGTAAGTTTAGGTATAAGTAAAAAATACATTAAAATTTTTAAAATGAATCAATTGACAGATTTTATTTAACATTTTATTAATTTTGTGATACATATTCATGATCTAGCGGTTATTTATACAGAATATCACAAATTCAATTATATATACTTATTGGCCACCAGAATAATAGGACCACTAAAACAATTTTGATGTTTAAATTAGACACCCCGTATTTTTTGGATTCACAACGTTAAAACAGTAAAAACATATGCAGATGCAGGATATATTTATTAATAAATTAGATATGTGAATTTTCAAATTTCTATGAATACCCAGAACCTATAAGTACTAAATAAATTACTAATTTATTATTATCAAATATCTTTGTTACAATAGTTTAAAAAAAGTTGAATTCCGTATTTGATAATAACTAATTTAATACCCACCTCTCAACGTATTTGGGACAACGATAAAAGGGTATTTCTGGTTTTCCCACCTTGCTGGAACAAACCATCACAGCACAACACACAGGCATTTTAAAACCACAATTATAATATTATTAATGTTACTTTTGGAAGACATGAGTTAAAATAATGCGAACAAGAAATTTTACTTCCGGAACGTTTCCCGAAAGACTAAATGAAATACTTATACAAAGTTCCTAGAGATTGTAGGCACATTTCTGGCCCTTAATTGCTTCTCTATATTTTTATCTTTGTTTACGTTATAAGTACTTAAAACCAAGACTGCATTCAGAATTCTTGGGAAAGTGATAAACTCTACGATTTATTATGTATACAACTAAGATTATTAACAAATATCACAAAATATTTATTTTATAAGTTTTGCTATTGAAGAGAAAAATATTAATATTATTTTTTCCTTATTGCAATAATTAATTAATAAATTTAAAATACCTATACAACATAAACATAAAACACGAACAACGAATTCCAAAATACCCCCGCTCTATAGGCGACGACCCGTATAATATGCAAAATTAAATGCAAGTAAGGATTTAGCGACATACTGTATGTAGCATGGCGCCAACCGCTAAGTCACCAGACAGTAACCAGCGGTATGAATCCTTTGATCGATAGAATTCGTACGAGTGGACAATCTTATATATTTTTTGTAATCTTTGGAAGCACCATAGATAAAAAAAATACTGATTCTATGTTTTAAGATTTTTTTATTAATTATTTCACATTTGTTTCACTAGTCTAAAGTATGTCTTATTTAAATTAATATATAGTAGTATTTAGTTCTGTTTATCTATTTCTTTTATTGTTCAATTTTACTTTTAATTTGTTTACATCACGTCTGACGTCATTATATTCATTTAGAGAGCAACTAAAAAAATAAATTGTCATTTGAAGGTTTGTTGGTATTTTATTTATGCTGGAGATTCTATTACCATAAATAGTATAAAGGATTTTTAAGAAAAATTGCACGAATTTGAAGATTATAATCTTACCACCTGTTCACCCTGATAGAAATATAATTCTCATATTTTTTTTAACTATTGTGTATCTGAGCTAGACCGAAACAAAAATTAATAATTGCATTTAAAGTAAAAACATTAAACTTTATCATTAAATTCTGAACTAATAGCAACCCTGATTTAATTTTTTTTTTATTCAAAATGTCACAGATTTTTATAATCTGTGATATTGTTACAATTGTCACCATAACTCTTTCTCAAAATTAAAATTACAAAATATTGTAATAATTGGCCCCCAAAGTTTTGGGCAATTCCTTCACTTTTATACCTAGTTTCTCCACATAAAATAAGAATAGAAACAATATTATTCAAACATTTTATTAAAAACAATAACAAAGCAATTTTTAAATATCATTTTGCTAACTGCAGTGAGTCAAATTAAACTAGAATTTGTATTTCCATTATCACAACAGCAATCTCTTATTATCAAAATTTATATAAATATGTCTGACATTTTCGAACTTGACAAACTAACAGCAACCCAACTTAAGGAACAACTAAAGAAAATAAACCTTAGCCAAGAAGGACTAAAGGCAGTCCTTATTGAGAGGCTTAAAGAAGCTCTAAGGAGAGAGGAAGAATTAGAAGAGAAAAAGAAGTTTATGGTACACAGGAAGAAATTGTTCAACAAACACCTCCTACAACATCGTCTACAATCTCTTCAGAAGACATGAATTTGAAGATGTTGATGGAAATTATTATGAAAAGACAACAGGATGTGAAAGAAATGAGAGAAGATTTAAAGAAAGGACAACAAGAGTTGAGAGAAGATTTAAAGACGTAAATGAAAGCACTAGAAAACAAAATGAAAACTACGGTGGAAAAACTGGAAATAGGACAAAATATTTTAGCGGAAAGTATGAAAGAAAATAGAAAAGGTTTAAAGGAATTGGAAATAAAAATAAACAACGTAGAAACTAAACTAAACAAAACTGATGTAGAATTTGAAAAAAGGACTTCTAATAACAAAATAAGAATTGAAGAAGTGGAGATTAAAGTGGGGGAAAATATAAACAAAATAAAAGAAAATTTTAAAGGAAAATATCTGGCTTAAAAAAAACATGGAACATTCAAGAAGGATAACAGATCTTGAATCCGAACTAAAACAAGGAATTCAAGAAACCTTATTATTAGCGGAAACTGAAACAAGAAAATTGGAGTTGAAACTTGAAGCATGAATGGTGAGAAAATCTCAGACATAGGTATGCTTAATCCTCTTTTAAAAAATATTTTCACCAAAGTAGAGGAATCGGAAAAATTTTGTGGTAATTTCAAAAAGGTACATCCAATAAATTTTATTAAAACATTAAAACTTAAAACTAAAAATATCAGAAACACTACAGAACTATGTAAACTATTAAGATCAAATTTGAAAGGACAGGCTCTATTGTGGTTGAATTGTATAGAAGGGCAAATTAAAGATTTTAATGACTTTGAGAATCGTTTTCTAGAAAATTTTTGGGGTTCTTTACAACAATCTCAAGTAAGAGAGATGCTTTACTTTGGAAAGTACGATTGTAAAGGTACTTCCCTAAGTAATTATACTCTAATAGTTTATTCATTAGTACAACATTTACAACCAAATCTTCCTGAATCTGAAATAGTTATGTTTTTGTCTAGATACTACAAAACTGAGCTAAGTGAAACTATAGCTATACAAAATATCAAAAATTTCAATCAACTGCTAACTTATCTAGGTAGAGTTGAAAGAAATCTAGAAAATTGTACTACTATGAAAACAAATAATAATAGTAAAAATAACAATAACTCTAAAAATTATAATGAATTGATTAATTTTAATAATGCACAGAGAAACAACAACACTTTTTCTAATTATCCTAATATAAATAATGACAATAATTTTTCTAATAGGAATCAAAATCAAAATAGGTACTGTAATAATCAAAATTATGAATACAACCAAAGAAATAGATCTCAAAGGCCATTCAATGATAATAACAATCAAAATTTACCTAGGTCCAATGAAAATAATAGACAGAATTCCAACAATAATAACTACAATAGACCTTATAATTATGAACGTAACTTTAATAATAATCATAATTACGAACATAATTCCCGACAGTACAATAATGGTAGGAGTTCCTATCAAAATAATGGTAATACATAAGGGAATCAACCCTCTTCAAATCAACGTGTTAACTTGACTCGTACTACAGATAGCCATCACAGAACTAGGAGTATGGAGAGACATAACTCTAATAATGATTTTCTTCATAACGATGAACATCCTAGAAGATCATCTTCTTCTGAACCTTTTGTTCAAACATCAGAAAATCAGCATTTTTAGTATCGGGGTGCAAATTATTGGATAGTAGGAGTTATTTTGTGTCCCCACTGGAACTTTCTACTCTTGAATTTTCCGATGAACACCTAAAAAGAGAAGAATCTGGGTTAATAATAATTAAAGGTGAAATTTTATAAAACACATTAAGTATCATTATAGATACTGGTTCTACTATTTCTTTAATATCTGAGAAACTTGTCAACGACATTCCTGAACTCAAGAACAACATAATTAAAGTACCTAAAGTTAATTTAATTGGTGTTAATGAGAAAACATTATGTTTTTCTAACAGAACTGTAGTTGCCAAGGTTATACTAAATACAGTAGAACTTTTTTTACATTTACTAATAGTTAACAACTTAGAATTTAACATTCTATTGGGTAGTGATCAACTAGATAAATATAATTTTAAAATTGATTTTGAACTTAACAAAATTACTATAGACAAATTTCATGAAACTGACTTCAATTTAAGCAATAACTTCAGACAAGAACAAGGAAATTCAGAGTTACATAGTCCAAATTTTAAAAATCAATTATTACAATCAGAAAGATTGTTTAATGTAAAAAATGTCAATAGTAATCTAAATGAGTATGATACTATTGAATTTGAGTGTTGTAAAACCTGGAAAAAACAGGTAGAATTATTAATTTTAAAATATAAAGACTTAGTAAATAAAAAACCTAGAATTGCCAAAGACTTTGTACATGAAATTAAAGTCAAGGATTTGAAATTGTTTAAAGCTAAAAGTTACCCAATACCTTACAGACATCAAAATTTAGTTAATGAAGCATTAAAAAATTATCTTGACGAGGGTATTATTAGCTACAGCACTACACCTTATTTAAACCCTGTCATATGCGTCCCCAAAGGCAATAATTCGTTACGTTTGTGTCTTGATGGGAGAAATCTTAATAATTGTTGTATTCCAGAATTTGAGAGCCCTTTAACGATAGAAGCTATTTTGGGGAGAATTACTAATGCCAAAATTTTTACAAAAATAGATTTAAAACACAGTTTTTGGTTAATACCTCTACATGAAAATAGTAGACACTTAGTTGGTTTTAAAATTAACGGTAGAGTTTACCATTTTAATGTTGTACCTTACGGTATACAATCAGCTAGTTCTGCTCTTATTAAAGCACTTAATATAATTTTAGAAAAACATGAGCTTTACTCTATTCACTACATTGATATTTTAATTTTTTCGGAAAACGAACAAGAACATTTACAACATCTTGATAATATACTACATGATCTTAATAAAGCTGGATTAAAGCTTAGTATAAATAAATGTCAATTTTATAAAACAGAAGTAACTTATCTTGGTTTCAAAATAACTCCTTTTGGTATCGAAATGGATACTGAAAGTCTTAAACTTATAAAAGAATATAGAAGACCCTCTAATCTAAAAACTTTACGTGTTTTCTTGGTACCCTAAATTATTTTAAAAGATTAGTACCTAATTTATCTGAATTTGAACTTCCTCTTGTAGAACTTCTTAGGAAAAATGTAGTTTGGAAATGGACAGATAAACAAGAAACTGCTTTTCAAAAACTTAAAGACCTTTTCCATGAACAGGTAAAATTATTTCATCCTGATTATTCAAAAATGTTTATTCTTCGTACTGATGCTAGTATAAACCGTATTGCTGGTGTTCTTTTTCAAAGACTCAATGACTTAGAAGTTCCAATTTCCTTTGTTTCTAGGTTAACTCGAAATGCTGAGAAAAATTACTCAGTTAGTGAACTTGAATTGCTCAGTATATTTTCAGTTAATAAATTAAGGTATTTTTTGTTAGGAGGACATTTCAAAATAGAAACTGACAATATAGCTCTTACAACTATTTTAAAAAATAAATTCAATAACAGTAGAATTCATAGATGGAGTCTCCTTTTACAAGAGTATTCTTTCACAATTGAACACATTCCAGGGAAACTCATTTAGATAATCAACCCTGCTCAATTGTTACTAATGAGGGTTTTACAAGACTAATGTCTCATGCTTTACCACAGTATAACCTTCCTTCAAGAATTTATTTTTCCAACAACATAATTCCCGATATTTATGGCCGCTTGAGAAATAAAATAAGTGTACTGTTAGAAAAAGCTGAGCACATTTCATTAACCTCGGATATTTGGACTTGCCAAGAAAACAATGAAAGCTTTATAAGTTTGACTGGTCACTGGATAGATCCAATTTCCTTCATAAAATACAATGCTGTTTTGAATTGCGAACATTTTTCTGGATCCCACACAGGTGTAAATATTTGTGCCAAATTTGAAAATTTGCTAGAATCATGGAATTTAACAAAGTCTCAGATACATCTTATAATTAGAGATGGGGGATCCAATATGGTTAAAGGTTGCAATGAATTAGGAGTTGAAAATTTTTCATGTTTTATACATTCCTTACAATTAGTGGTTATATCATCCTTAAAATCGCAAAGAGCAGTCATTGACACGTTGGCAGTGGCTAGAAAAATTGTGGGACACTTTTTGTCATTCGTCTTTAGCCTGTGACAAACTTAAACAAATTCAAAATGACCTTAACCTACCAAATAAAAAATTAATTCAAGACGTCCAAACCAGATGGAATTCATCATTCTATATGCTAGAGCGCCTTTATGAACAAAAAAGATGCTTATAAATTTATGCTAATGAAAATAACATTGGTAATTTGACCAAAACACAATGGGATTTAATTGGTTCTCTGCTAACTTTGTTAGCACCATTCGAGGAACTTACAAGACAGCTTAGCAGTACAGACTAATATTTATCTGATGTGATTCCTTCTATTGTAATGCTCAATAAATATTTATCAAAAGTTCACCCATTTGGTCTGGGCACTTTACTACAAACTTCAGTGGAAGAAATTCACAAAAGGTTTGGAGAATACGAGAAAAACGAAAACTGTTCGTTGGCAACAATTTTAGATCCGCGCTACAAAGTGGCCTTTTTTTCTACTGCAGATAGTGCTGATGATGAAAGAGGTGAAAATGTTAAACGGTTGTTATTAGTGGAGGCACTTAAACTTCAACAAGATGAAATATCTAATAATGATGGATATTCAAGTGAATCTTCCAGTAACAGCATCAGCATTGGGGATTCTCCCCCTTCTTCAAAGCGGAAACGTGATTCAATTTTTGACTGTTACAAAGAAATTGCCCAATCTGCATCGAATATCAAAATCAAAACCAATATAAGCGCAGCCACACCTAGGTTAAAGAAAAACAAGGATCTGTCAAAGCAAATTTCTGCCTATCTATTACTCCCACTCAATGATAGACAATCGAATCCCATTTCATTTTGGAAAGATAACCAACATGCTTTTCCTGATTTGGTGAAATTGGCAATAAAATATTTATCCTCTCCACCTAGCAGTATTTACTCAGAACGAAGTTTTTCGGAAGCGGGAAACATATATGAAGATAAACGTAATAGACTTACTCCACGAAATGCTGAGAAATTATTGTTTATTCACCATAATCTTCCCCGTCTAAATTTTGAGTACTAGAGAATATACCTATTTTAGTTTTGTCATTTTTTGAATCAGATTTAAAATAAAACGCCATTACTAGAATGGATGGTGAGACTCTTAATAATCCTAAAGTACATATAATAGGATATAATATTTTTAAGAAAAACCATGGAATGTTTTCAAAAGAAATAATTCTTGAAGACCAAATATCTCTTAGTTTAGAACAAAAAAATAAATTAATCTTGAAAGACAACATCTATTTTAAAATGATAAATAATCAAGAACTTTATGTAGTTAGTGAAAAACTTACTAAACTAATTATTAATGACATTCATTTAAAATTCAATCATATTGGTACTAGAAAAACACATCTTATTTTTAGAGAAAACTTTTACTGTAAAAATGATCTTTCATTAATAAGAACTTATCTGAAGTCTTGCCAATCATGTCAATTTATTAAAAATAGAAATTTACACTATGGTAACTTACCTAAATACATTTCAGCAGATTATTCTCTAGAAACAATTGCTGTAGATTTCATTTCAAATTTAATACCATCACTAAGTGGATACTGCCATATATTTGTAGTAGTAGATGTTTTTTCTCGTTTCATTCAATTGTATCCTTGATATAAAACAAATGTAAAATCAGCAAAAATACTTTTAAATAATTTTATGTCAGAACATGGCAAATTTAAGAACTGCCTAATGGATAATGCCACTTATTTTACTGGTAAAGCTTTAAAAAATTGGTTTATTAATAATAATATTAACGTTAAATACACGAGCATTAGGCATCCACAATCAAACCTAGCTGAACGTAATATACGTGAAGTTACTAAGAATCTCCGTTTACTAATAGAAAATAATCACCAACTGTTGGAAAATCATTTACTAAAAATTCAACACTTTATGAATAATACACCAAATTCTACAACAGAAATATCTCCTATTATTCTTTTCAAAGGAATACCATGGTATACTCCGGAAATAAACTACAATTCAATTTTAGAAAAAGCTAGACAAAAAGACATTAAAAAGGCTCTAAAATATAAGGAAAAAATCTCGGAAAAAATTAACAAATCTATAAAAATAAAAACATTTAATCAGAACGATTTAGTTCTCTTAAAGGCTTTAAGAGTTCCCAATCATAGGGAAAACAAATGTAAGAAACTCTTACCTCTTTTTGAAGGACCTTATGTAATTTTAAATCAAGACAGAGTCAATAGTTATTTACTCGGATACCCTGATTCTAATAAAATAAGGGGCATATTTAACATCGACAGCCTATATCCACTAAATTTGTAGATCATATTTATTTATTTTTTAATTGTTATTTAAGGATATTTAGTTGTTCTCTAATAATTTGAATATGTTACATATTGTATTGTTTATTTTTAAATCTTTCGATACTACTTAATCATAGCTAAGCCGTATCTGCAAGATTTAAGGGGGAAATTTGTAACAGAATGTATCTACAACCTAAATTTTAAATAAATACCTGTATAAAATTGATTATTTAAGACAACTCTAACTATACAAATTCATAATAAACTACATTTAAATTAGATTGTAAAAATATAATTATACTTAGTACAACAGTTAAATTTATTCACCAAGTTTATAACATCCTGTAGATAGCATTCTGTCACAAGTAAAAATTTTTTTTAATTAATTTTATAATGAAACATGAAATTTGAGGGTTCTATTGAAATCTGTGAAAAGGCAGAAAATAAACATTAAGAGTGAAAAACTTACCAATGGAAATTGTTGTAATCCAATCCAGAACTTTTTAGTGTTGTTACCATGGAAAAAAAATAAAAGAGGGTTGTTGAATTGCGGAAAGCAAAAACTGGTGAGGTTGTTGAATTTTGAAAAGAGAAAAGAAAAGATTCCACAGCGAGTTTTCCTTGGTATTATCAAGGAAATATAGCAGAGTTCGTGATATAAAAATTCTATGAGTTGGAACAAACTTGTGTTTGGTAAATATACCAGTCATTATTATATTTTTGGTGATTTGTAACCAGTTCAAAAGAAGTGCCGTTGTCTGCAGTTGGTTGTTGGAGTTAAGAAAAAAAAGGTTATCTACTTGATGCCAAAGTGGATATAAGGGTCGTCTTGTTGTTGTGAGGCTTGAAGGTCTTTTCACAATTTTCCCCGTACTTCGTCTGCTGTTGCTGGTGAAGGTTTTTCTCACTAAGCCCTTGGAAGGTATGAATAGTGCTACACGTGGGTACATTTCGTCGGTGATTGTATTTAATTTTTTTTTAAAAAAGGTATTTATTCTGTTTCTAACCACAGAATTTTATTGACAAATGACATAAACCATAGTACCAATATTAGTGTGTTATTGAGAAGCACCAAAGATTACAAAAAAAAATATAAGATAGTTCACTTGAAGGCGGTTGAACGACACCGCTAGGTACCAGGGCATTAGAAAAGTATATGTTATTCCAAGCTATACAGGGGTAACTTGAGAAATATATATTCAAAGTAATGGGATGATTTATTAAAGTTTCTTTTTATATAATGTTTTTAAATGTTTATTATTTCGAAAAAAGTTCAGGATATGAATTTGAAAAGGTAAGTTTAGGTATAAGTAAAAAATACATTAAAATTTTTAAAATGAATCAATTGACAGATTTTATTTAACATTTTATTAATTTTGTGATACATATTCATGATCTAGCGGTTATTTATACAGAATATCACAAATTCAATTATATATACTTATTGGCCACCAGAATTGTAACCTTAAAATTGAGCTCAAGCCCGAATAAGAATAAAGTCATAAAATTTAATTAATAAAAAAAAAGTGCAAGATTGTGAATAAATTTGTCTACTTGGTTACATAAGTTTCGGTTGCTCCGGTGACAACCTTAGGCCTTCGACGTCGCTCAGAACGGAGGTAGGGGTGGATCCCTCTTATTGATCTTCCGGACAAAATAGTAGACAACTTGTGTGGGCGCCAACTGAGTTTTCCACTTTGGCCTAGCACGACGAATTTCCCCCGATAACACAGTAAAACAAGGGATGAAAATAAAAGGCAAACCTCAGCTTATGTTCCTTATAATAACTAAAATAGTATACCTAATATCCTTAAGGGATATTTTACAATTAATAGCTAATGTGAACCCTAGTAAATGCCCCCCCACTTAAAGAAAATAGTGAGAACCTCTGTTACACATAATAAAAGAAAACAAATGATTAACAATTAAATTCCAACATATCCCAGTTAATTGACCTTACGTAGTGGAAAATTAATATGGCTGTTCGAGTGTACCATTACAGATCAAATACAAACTTTCAATTATATGTTACCTGAAAAGTAGTGTAAAGTTTATAAAAAAACAATTCCATATAAGGCGACACCGTAGTCAAGACGTTGGTACCAAGGCAGAGACGCATGCGCAAGTGGATAAAATTATGAAAATTAGATTGTGAAAATTTACCGCAAAATATTAATTTCCACCATTACAATTGCGTAATAAAATAAATCAGTAGGAACTACCTAGATAATGTATATACATGTTGGCGTAAAGCCTAAAATAAAAATAAGTAAATATCTCAGAAAAACCCCCGATACCAGGTTACCCTCAATGTGGTCTTCTTCAAGAAGTTGTTGAAAAGTAGCAGCAAACTGCAGAAGACATCACCATCGATCTACCAGGTAAACTCCAAACATCCCGAAGTGTGTATCTGGCCCCACAGGTGAAGTGTGTATCTGGCCCCACAGGTGAAGTGTGTATAATCTGGCCCCACAGGTGAAGTGTGTATCTTGAGGGTGGTAAGTATACCCTGGCCCCACCGGTGAACCCTTAAAAATTAAAACAGGTATCAGCTAAAAACTGAGCCTATACAGGAACCAATCAAACACCTCGACAAGTTAAGCTTGTCTCGGCCTATGCCAGAAGTAACGTACAATTCAAAATCAACCCCAAATTAACTTAATCAAACCCACAAAGTAGTCATAAGGTCTACTTACAATCAACAGTGTCAGTAACAGTATACTACACTGAATTTAAATCAAATAATAAGAATGCGATAAGCATCTAAAATAAACTGTTTTTGGTCGTAGCCAGGGTAAGTTTGAGGAACCACCCACGAATTATAGTATTCGTTAGACTAAAGCGGGCAAAGAAAACAAAATATACACAGGGTAACAGAATAGACTGTCTTAATCAAAAATTTACAATCAACAGGTAGTATTTTACCACCAACTGTTTTATCTACAAAAACTACAAATCTATGAGACATACCTTTTCCAAAAAGGGTCCAATACTCAAAATTTTCCTCTTACTGGGCGGCTACCAACAAATAACGAACCAACAACAGCATGTGGCACGCCTTCAATTTCAAAACTTCACGTTGGCGATTTCAATCGTTTTAGTGCAATATATCCCCTATAAGGGTTTGTGAAAACGGCTTCCAGAACAGGACGGAATTCTTCAACAATACGAACTCCCGTAGAACCAAAATACTAGCCGTATATTCCACAACTCATTCAGAACGAGAATCTATAAATCCCAGCAGGAGATGACTACCCAGTCATTCATAAAATTCAGATTCAAGTTCCATGCACTTTTGGAAACCAACTATCAAGTAGGAGCACACACCGGAAAGGAGAAGTGAGTGACACATCTTCAACTTCAATACAGAATACTACCACAGAGAAACCTAGCCGAAACATACATCCGAACTACACTGCTCACTACACCGAGCGTGTTCCGCACAGATCAAGTCATAAAGTGCTACACTTCTATGTAAGACATGACGAACGAACGCTTTTATCCCCGACACAACTGTCAAGTCCAATTGTCAATGTCATCCTACAAATAAACACTTGTAAACATTGGAGATAAATGATAAAGTCAATGTATTAAAACTTATTCAAATAAATTTGAGTAAACATAGTACCACAATACCAAACCAACGTAAACAAAGCAAGATCAAACACTCGGATTTAACATACAAAACACATGGCGATAACAGCTAATATATTATAGGTAGATGTTCCGAAAATATTCGAATGCCATCTTACATAGAAGATTTCTAACTAGTATGTATTTGCTTAAGCCAAAATATGGTAGATAAATGAAGAAAATATACCTTTAACTCAAAAGTAAAGTATGTCTTTATAGATCAATAAGTTTTATCAAACCTAATTACTACTTTAAATGTTTTAGACTTCAAGTCAAGGAGTCAGTAATAATTTATAACTGAACCCTAATAAACTTTAGCGTTTATCAAGCTGAAGCGGACAAAGTATTTGGACTACTGTGGCTACACCCCAAAGGTGATATAATCAAAGCCAGAAACAAAATCAGTAGTCCCACGGTAACTAAAAACTAAAGTAAAATCCACAAGAGAGAAAACCCCTTACTACCCTTAATTATGAATTATAATATAACAAATAAAAAGAAACAACTAACATGAATATATCTATACGGACATTTACCAAGTAGGCGCTAGTTTTATTATTTACCTTACCTAGCGACAAAATATAAAATTGTTGTCAAGATGTGAAGACAGGTATGGTTACAGCCTGCACCACTTCACCGGAAGGATGATGGCAGAGTAGTCCCTAAAACTCTGGGCTGACAGAAACTATTTAACTACTGAAGTTCTTTCGTAGTGATCAAATGATATTAGAAATATAGAGACAATATCGGTCAGGTAATTACTATATACAAATACTTAATATATACAATAGACGTAGTGACAAATTCAACCGTTACAGATTCCCCCCTTACTTCAAGAGAATTCACTCAGGTGAATTCTCACCAGCGCTAGCTGGCTTCAAGTCCTTGATATTCCAGGTACCACGGTCGTTACCCTTGTCATCCATCAGTGCATATGTCCATGGTGAAACTCTTTTTTTAACTAAGTAAGGACCTACCCAACGGGGTGCCAATTTCTTGGTGTAAAACTGCGCCGCGTCAGACAAAACAAAATTCTTACGCCAAACAAGTTGGTGAGGAAGCAACTCCTCTCGTCGCCGCCGGAGATTATACGTTCTCTCATTTTTCTGCGAAGCCTTGTCCAAGCGAGCCCTAACTTCCTTAAACAACGCGTCAAACGCTTTACTCTTCCCTGCATCGTCAACAGCAGAACTCCTATCCGAAGAACAATCCCTAAGCCTATCCTTTAAAGCAAATTCATCACCTTTCAGAACCATATTCCTACCAAAATTGAGATAATAGGGAGTCTGTTTAGTGGACTCATTAAAAGCTGTTCGTAACGCACAAGTAACTTTAGCCAGATCAACGTCCCATTTCCGATGATTATCCGAAACATACATGGCTAACATAGTCTTCAAAGTTCTATTATACCTTTCCGTGGGATTCGCCTGAGGATGATATTGGGCGTTGAGACGTACCGACACTCCATACTCCTTCATCAAAGCCGAGAACACTCTCGAAGTAAATTGAGGACCATTGTCGCAAATCAACAAACGTGGCACGCCAAACAACAAGAATACGCCCTCCTCGATTCTTTTTCCTACCAATTGTGTGGTAGAAGACCTCAAAGGAAAAGTAAGAGTAAATTTAGTGAACAAATCAACCACAACCAAAATGAACTTATGTCCAGCCATAGAACGAGGTAATGGTCCTATCAAGTCAGTAGAAATAATCTCCCATGGTCGAGTAGCTCTGGGCTGAGGTGTCATCTGCCCCTTCGGTCCACTTTGATCAACCTTGTGCGCCGCGCACACCACACAATTCCTAACAAAAGAAGCTACATCCGACCTAAGCTTAGGCCAATAAAACCTAGCACTGATACGTTTGAAGGTTTTTAGTACACCCATGTGTCCTGCTAAAGGCGGATCGTGCAGTTGTGGCATCACTCTCCATCTATCAGCCTTCGGAACAACCTCCTTCCAATCATCGGCAGCATCGCCTAAGGATCCAGAATTTGTGCGAACGTGCTTATACAACTTACCCTCGAGAACTCGCCAATGTGAATACTTGATCGGATACTTCGAGACTTTCTGAATCATTCCGACATACCAACGATCCTTAACGACTGAAACCTCACTGATCTGAACCTCCGGTATAGCCCTAGACAAAGTGTCAGGTACGACGTGCTCTTTGCCCTTGCGGTGTATGATCTTAAAATCGTATTGCTGTAATCTTACGCTCCACCTCGCTAGACGACCTGCAGGATCCTTCAGATTCTGCAACCACACCAGAGAATAGTGGTCGGTGATAACCGAAAAAGGGACTCCTTCTAGGTACGGTCGTAACTTCTCCACTGCCCATAACACAGCCAGACATTCCCGTTCAGTAGTGGAATAGACCCTCTCCTGCTTACTCAATGAACGACTTAAATAACAAACAACGTGGTCTCCTTCAGGATGAGGTTGGACGAGAACAGCCCCAAGTCCATACCCACTAGCATCACAATGAACTTCAAACGGAAGATTGTAATCCGGACAGCTTAACACAGGAGCCTTTACCAAACATTCCTTAATCTCACTAAAAGAGGCTTCACACTCTGGTGTCCAGACGAACTTCCTACCCTTACGCAACAAAGCTGTGATCGGAGAAATCAAAGTAGGGAAATCAGGAATAAACCTGCGATACCACGAGAAAGTGCCAATTACACAACGCACATCCTTCACACATTTCGGAGACGGTAACATCAACATAGCCTTGACCTTATCAGGATCCACATGAAGTCCAGTACTATCTACAACATAACCCAAGTACTTCAACTGAGGTCGACAGAAAAAACACTTATCCCAGCTGACGGTCAAACTGGCTTTACCAATCCGCCTAAAAACTTCATCCAAAACGGCAAGGTGTTCTTCAAAGGTTTGAGTAACAATAACCACATCATCGAGATAGGTAAAAACGTTGGGTTCCAAGTCGGGTCCAAGAACTTGATCGATGAGTCGTTGCCAAGTAGCTGGAGCATTATGGAGACCAAAAGGCATCCGTTTAAATTGAAATAGACCACGTCCCGGAACAGTAAAAGCGGTATAAGGCCTTGAAGACTCCGCCACCCTTACCTGCCAGTAAGCAGACTTAATATCCAGGGTAGAAATATAGTGAGCATTCCGGAGCTTGTCCAATGTGTTGGAAATGTAGGGGAGAGGATAACTATCCCGTTCAGTGACAGCGTTTAATTTGCGATAATCCACGCAGAAGCGGAAAGTACCGTCCTTCTTTTTAACTAGTAAAATGGGAGAACTCCACGGACTGTTCGACCTCTCAACTACACCAAGACGAAGCATTTCCTCTAACTCCTTATCAATATGCCCCTGCATCACTGGGGAAACTGGATAATACCGTTGTTTAATGGGCGGGGAATGACAAACTATAGTATGTTCCGCAACATTCGTACAACCAAGACTAGTTCCCAATATAACCTTATTATGCTCAATCACTGCATCCAACCGAGACTTCTGTAAGTCGCTTAGCAAAAATCTACTACGAAGATGATCTACAGTTGCAATCCCAACAGGTGACTCTGAAAAATGCCATTCATTGTGTCTCAAATCTGGGACAACTCCCATGATTTTCCAAAAGTCTGCTCCCAAGATAAGCGTATGAGGGACGTCCAATACCACCAAGACAGAGATGATCTTCAATTGATCGCGGAGAGAAAATGGAACTAAACACTCACCAATAGACTCACACATCTGTCCATTCGCAACTCTGCAACTAGTTCTCTTAGTGGTGTCCACTTCTAAGCCTAAAGTCTGCAACAGTTTCCAACCAGTACTACCTAAAATCGTTCTCGTAGCTCCCGAATCCAAAAGTCCTAATACCTCAGACCCCAAAACATTCACCTTAAGATACGGCCTCTCATCGTTCACAGCATGATCTAAAATGAAATCAAGAATAGGTTGAACTTCGGTCGAACGTCTTACAGCGCTACCTCTTCGATCAGTTAAGAGCGCCTGTTCTCGTTTCCCTGGCTACACTTGGGACAGGTCCTCACAGTATAACCTTCTCGCTGACACTTAAAACATTTCAATTGCTTGGGAAGAACACATCCAATGGCTCGATGGCCAGGCTTCTTACAACGAAAGCAAACAACTGAAGACTTTTTATCGCTCGACAAATTCTCTACCTCCAAGCGATCTACGGGCTGAGATGAATCAACCTCGACAAAAGCCAGGTCCTTCTCTAAGACATTACCCCTACGAACACTGGGCTCGACATAACTATTAATATCATCGCGCCTATCCTCCATACGACGACATACATGCCTCAACTCCTCAATAGTTGTAGGTAGTGGATCTCTTAAACGGTCTTGATAAAATGGGTGCAAATTCTTTACAATAATTGCCATCTTGGCCCCCTCAGGAACAAAACAACCTAACCTACTAAAATAACTTGACATGATCGCAAGATAAACCCCTATTGATTCTGACGAGTGCTGAGTCCTCTTCCTAAGCTCGTCGAACAAATCATCCGTATGATGAGCGGTCAAATACTCTCTTCTAAATTCATCCTTCGACTCGTTCCAAGAATGCACTCGCAGTCTGACATCCTTGTAGAATTGGTATGCCTTGTCCGAAAAAAGATCTACACCGGAACCAAACAACACATCGTCCGGAACATGACGAGCCATTTTAAGTTCTTCTACTCGTTCAAGAAAAGCTGTAATGGACAAAGATCTAGACGAACCAGAAAACTTCTCCAAACCCCACTTATGTGGTGGTATCATCTTTGAAAGGAAGCTATTTGATACATTACACTGAGTGGTATTAATCGGTGGGTCATTTGCAACGGGAGACGAACTAGCGACACTCTGCACACCTGCCAAAAATTGTCCTGTCAGATTGCCAGTAATGACATCTAAAGCTGCTGGCACAACAACTTCATCAGTAATACGAGTGGATATGGCGTTAAATCTATCATAGAGACCTATCAATTTAGTTAGCAACTCCGACCTTTTTGTTTCCTTCTCAGCATCCCCTGCAGCGTCCAATTGATCAAACCTATTCAACGCGTGAGATACCTTTGTCTGCAATTTCTGTGTTTCACTGATATTGGAACTGCCACTGTAACTAGCCAACAAAGTTTCGATCTCTGTACATTTCCTAATAAGAGCAGCCTCATCTTCCTCAAATGGAAATGAGTATTTGGGATACCTGAAACTGTCACCAGATTTCTCCATACGAAGAGCCTTAGAAAGCTGAGTACGCATCTCCTCCGCAGTTCCGATCTTAAGACCCCTAAACTTAAGCTCCCACTCAAGCTCCTCTTTCTCCAACCTATTAATAAACATTTTTCGAGCCATCTTGATGTCAATATCAACGAGTCAAGGATACGAGAAAAAATATCAACAATATAATCACCCTCAGTTATAAAAAAAACGATATTTACAAGCTATGACGAGCAATACAACAGGGTTAGGTAAAATAATATAATATATAGTACACTTAATACACTACGACTACTATGCAATAATCAGTTTATCAAAATGGTAACCATATACTCAATATACTTGGTTTCACGAAGAACAGCCATATAACTACCAAAAAAAACTATAGCAAGCCTTGCTTATGAACAAAAACATGCCCCCACTAAATAAAAAAGGGCCCCACGTTGGGCGCCAAAAATGTAACCTTAAAATTGAGCTCAAGCCCGAATAAGAATAAAGTCATAAAATTTAATTAATAAAAAAAAAGTGCAAGATTGTGAATAAATTTGTCTACTTGGTTACATAAGTTTCGGTAGCTCCGGTGACAACCTTAGGCCTTCGACGTCGCTCAGAACGGAGGTAGGGGTGGATCCCTCTTATTGATCTTCCGGACAAAATAGTAGACAACTTGTGTGGGCGCCAACTGAGTTTTCCACTTTGGCCTAGCACGACGAATTTCCCCCGATAACCCAGTAAAACAAGGGATGAAAATAAAAGGCAAACCTCAGCTTATGTTCCTTATAATAACTAAAATAGAATACCTAATATCCTTAAGGGATATTTTACAATTAATAGCTAATGTGAACCCTAGTAAATGCCCCCCCACTTAAAGAAAATAGTGAGAACCTCTGTTACACATAATAAAAGAAAACAAATGATTAACAATTAAATTCCAACATATCCCAGTTAATTGACCTTACGTAGTGGGAAATTAATATGGCTGTTCGAGTGTACCATTACAGATTAAATACAAACTTTCAATTATATGTTACCTGAAAAGTAGTGTAAAGTTTATAAAAAAACAATTCCATATAAGGCGACACCGTAGTCAAGGCGTTGGTACCAAGGCAGAGACGCATGCGCAAGTGGATAAAATGATGAAAATTAGATTGTGAAAATTTACCGCAAAATATTAATTTCCACCATTACAATTGCATAATAAAATAAATCAGTAGGAACTACCTAGATAATGTATATACATGTTGGCGTAAAGCCTAAAATAAAAATAAGTAAATATCTCAGAAAAACCCCCGATACCAGGTTACCCTCAATGTGGTCTTCTTCAAGAAGTTGTTGAAAAGTAGCAGCAAACTGCAGAAGACATCACCATCGATCTACCAGGTAAACTCCAAACATCCCGAAGGGTGTATCTGGCCCCACAGGTGAAGTGTGTATCCTGCCCCACAGGTGAAGTGTGTATAATCTGGCCCCACAGGTGAAGTGTGTATCTTGAGGGTGGTAAGTATACCCTGGCCCCACCGGTGAACCCTTAAAAATTAAAACAGGTATCAGCTAAAAACTGAGCCTATACAGGAACCAATCAAACACCTCGACAAGTTAAGCTTGTCTCGGCCTATGCCAGAAGTAACGTACAATTCAAAATCAACCCCAAATTAACTTAATCAAACCCACAAAGTAGTCATAAGGTCTACTTACAATCAACAGTGTCAGTAACAGTATACTACACTGAATTTAAATCAAATAATAAGAATGCGATAAGCATCTAAAATAAACTGTTTTTGGTCGTAACCAGGGTAAGTTTGAGGAACCACCCACGAATTATAGTATTTTAGGCTACATTCGTAATCAATTCGCTGGCCAAGTGGCACTTTGGCACGCAAGCTAAGCAAATCTATTTCAGTGTGATCGTTCACAACGCAATTTGGCGTCAGAGTTGAAGTTGTCAAAATTGTTTGCAAGCTGCAAACTTTCACTTCGACTTGCACTTCGTGCCGGCTATGGGACATGCGCATTAATTTTTGTTTTTTGATATATCTGACATCTGTCTGATAGTCCATCACTACTAAACTCCAGTATATACTGCTATAAAAAATAAATCCAAATCCAAATTATATATTATAACCTCAGACTGAAGTAAATACAGACGGAATCATGCTTCGACCATATGTTGAAGGAATCCTGACAATTATTTAGGTACGAACGCGCTTGCGTTAAAGTCGACTTTGAAGTTATTGTGAATGGCAAATTTCGTGCCGACTTGCGTGCCAAAGTGCCACTTGGCCAGCTGTAACGTTAATTTCGTTCACTTTACTTCCCTCGATTGAATTAATAAATTATCGTATGGGCGGCGAATAGCCAGTCCTTTCTCATGCCCAACGCCGAGAAATGTTTCAAGGCTGAATATATTTACTGTCGACGAGAGTCGAAATCAACGTTTCTATGCGCGATGATCGAGGCCCGTCTGTCGGAAAATAGTCACGCCCATCTTGAAATTCCCACTTCGATTTCGTGTCTCTTCTTCTTCTACCAATTATAAATCAAATATGAATCAAGAATTCACTACTGAAAGGTAAATTCCTTTCCTGGTCAAATCGTATGAGCGTGACACGAACATGAGACGTAAGTCGGTTGTCGTTCACATGATTTAGTGTATTTAAACAAGTGGCAACGGGGTTTCGTTCTTTTTCTTTCCTGCATACATGTGCTATTGAAGCCTTCTGGCTTATATTATCTTATCTTAGAAGTGCATTCATTTGAGTGCACTTTACCTGGGACTAAACTTTACCTGGGACTAAACTTTACCTGGGACTAAATTTTACCTGAGTGCACTTCCTGGAACTTTACCTGGGCCAGGACTTTTACCTGGAATACTCTACCTGGGAATATTATCTGGGACAAGATATGTAACTTCAAAAGGACACCAAGGACACCATCTCCTCACCATCACTCCAGGAAAGTAATATATATATTTCATCGCTTCTTCAACGACTTCAATAAAAACTAGTCAATTTTTTTTACTTTGTTTGTAACAAAAGTCAATATACAACTTGTAAATTTAATAACGTTGTTCATATAGTTTTTTTCCCTTCCAATCTTCCAGGATTTGTCGCTATAATGCAGAGGTGAATAACGAATAAACTAGTATTATTCAGAGTTTGGTCTCAGAATCTACACCTGAGGTGCTCTCTAACCTGAGTAGCCGTTGCAAATTGGCACCCGAACGTGTGTGGGCCTTGTTTTACACATCTGCTTTATATCGATAAATCTTGAAACTTGGAAGTTTGGACAGTAGTTGAAGTCAGAAGCAATATCTTTTCTTTCACTTATCGTATTATTTATCTTTCTATCTTTTACTTATCATATCGTTCATATGTTGAGTTGGTAATATCTATTTTTATTATCGTTTATCTAACATATCTTTATATTTTTATCGTATATCTTCACGTATCGTACCTATAAAATTTTCTTTTTCGTCAATATCAACAGTACTCGTTTTTTCTCTTTTATCTTATATTTTTAATACCGTCAATTAACGTATAAAAACATGGCTCGAATTTTCAAATTAAATGTTGATTATCTTTTATCTCATGAATTGGATTACGAACTTTCTTATCGTGGCTTGGAAATCCCTTCACTGGTTACAGAGAAGAGGAAATTATTACGCGGTGTTCTAACACAGGAAGTATCTATGAGGAGTTCGATTTCATATGTTGAACTTCCTTTTATTACCGAAATTACAGGTATTAAGATGTCTTTTGCCGACTTGAAGAAGAAGGTTCAAGATTTTGTTGGAACTTCTTCGGATGTCGAGTACAGAAGATTGACTTGCCGTCTAACTCACCTCACTCAACGTACTTCTCGTGTAACTTGCGAGGAGGACGAACAAGAACAAGTAAAGAGACATTTAACAACAGAAATATTTTGTTTAGAAGGTGAATTAGATAGCAAAATCAATGTTATCGATTCAGACAGACAATCCACTCCAGTAAATACAAGTCAAAGCTTTTCTTTTTCTAAACCTGTACCTGTACATAAATGGGGAATAAGATTCTCAGGAATAGATTCCAAAGAATCTGTACTTGGATTTTTAGAACGCGTAAATTGCCTCAAACTTTCGAGAGGTATCACAGATGCTGAATTGTTTTCTAGCTCAGCTGATTTATTTAGTGATCAGGCTTTTAATTGGTATCTTATTAACAGATGCAAAGTTCAGAATTGGGAACAATTAGTGACCAAATTAAAATCCGATTTCTTACCGTATAACTACCAAGATGATTTACTAGAGGAAATCAAAGCTAGAAAACAAGGTCAACATGAACGAGTTACCTTGTATATTAACGCCATGTGTGGTTTGTTCAACCGTCTTGATGACAAACCAAGTGAAAGTGCCATCGTTCGTATTATTCGTAGAAATCTTTTACCTCATTATGCACAACCATTAGCTTTAATTGATATTGATACTGTTGATATTTTGACTGAAAAATGTAAACGACTAGAGGAAACATTAACTTGGGACCAACAGTTCACAGCTAATCATAAAAGCAGTCAATATTTACTTGAACCAGATTTGAGCATACCTAGTACCTCTTTTAAGGATAATTCTTGTTTTAAGCAAACACGAAAAAATCTATCTGTAGTATCTTCTACCTGGACTTGCTGGAATTGCAAACAAGCAGGTCATATGTATTATAACTGTCAAGTTCCTAGGAAACTGTTTTGTTTTGGTTGTGGACATCCTGATACAGTAAAAACGAAATGTCCAAAGTGTTCAAAAAACGAACAAAGCGGTGGTCGAACTTCCCACTCAACCACAGTCGCTCAGAAACCGGGAACATCAGGAAAATCCAGCACCAAAGTAAAACCAAAACCTCAGGAAAAACCTACAAAAGACAAAAATTGAGGTTATCTCAAATAAATCCTGTAAATTCCAGTTCTGCAAGGAAAATTTCTCCTTCTATCTTAAAAAAGGTTCCTACTGTAAGTCGCTCCGACTGGAATTCATGGCTTTTATTTGTCAAAAATTTCTATAAACTAAATTCAATAGTTTCAAATTCGAAGCATAAGTCTTTAGCAAATGTAGGGTCACTGTTGTATAACATGGAAAATGATAATCGACCTTATGTCGATATCATAATTTTTGATAAAACAATTTCTTGCCTTGTTGATACTGGTTCAAATATCTCATTGATTGGTTCTCGTGCACTAGATTTTATTCATAACTTATCGATACCTATCTTAGACGATGATAACTTAAAAATATCTACTGCAGATGGCAAGTTGCAGGACGTTCTTGGTTATATCGAAACATATGTCATCACAGACAAGATATCTAGGCTTATGAAATTTTATCTAATACCTTCTGTTAAACATGACATTATTCTCGGTATGGACTTTCTTAAGATTTTTAATGTAAAAATAAATTTCTCTAAATTATCTTTAACTGTAAATTCTCTCTCGTTGGCTGTAGTCAATACAATTCGGGATGTATCTCATTTAACTCCTAATCAAACTGGTAAATTAAATCAAACTATTGATCTCTTCAAGACTATTAGTCCTTCAGATAAAATCGGCAAAACTCATTTGATAGAGCATTTCATTGATACCGGAAATTCCCCTCCCTTTAAACAAACCCAATATCCCTTACCTCAGGCAATGCAAGCTTACCTGGAAAAGGAAGTAGATACTTTGCTTGAATTAGGTGTAATTCAGGAAAGTAAATCTTCATATTGTAGCCCTATCTGGTTAGTTCAAAAGGGAGATGGTAAATACAGAATGTGTTTTGATGGACGTAAATTAAATAGTGTAACTTTAAATAAAGATGCTTATCCCTTACCTTCAATCGAAGTTATACTGAGTCAACTTCGAGATACTCGTTATATATCTAGTATCGATCTGAAGCAAGCATTTTATCAAATTCCGTTGGAGAAATCATCTCGGGAAAAAACAGCTTTTGCAGTTAAGGGTAAAGGTTTATTCGAGTATGTCACTACCCCTTTCGGTTTAGTCTCTGCTCCTGCTAGTATGTGTCGTTTGATCGATTTGGTCATTGGTCCTTCCTTAGAACCTTATTGTTTTTACTACCTGGATGACATCATCATTTGTACTCCTGATTTTGACAAACACATGGAAATTCTCCAGAGTGTTTTTGAGAGATTACGAGATGCCGGCTTGACGGTGAATTTAGATAAATGTCAGTTTTGTCGTTCTTCCCTTAGATATCTAGGTTATGTAGTGGATGAAAATGGTCTTCGTACCGATCCTGAAAAGGTTTCTGCTATTTGTGAGTATCCTGTTCCGAAAACTGCCACTCAGGTGCGTAGATTCTTGGGAATGGTTTCGTATTATCGACGGTTTCTTAAAGATTTTTCTTCCTTATCTGCTCCAATTTCTGATCTTCTAAGTGAGCGAAAGAAACACCAACCCATTACTTGGACACCCCAAGCAGATCAAGCTTTCGAAAAGGTGAAAACAGTCTTAACTACCGCTCCTATCTTAAGTAGTCCCGATTTCACCAAACCTTTCTTCCTTATGACAGATGCTAGTGATGTTGGGGTAGGAAGTGTTCTTTTTCAACTGGAAGATGGACTCGAACATCCCATAGCTTATATGAGTAAGAAACTCACAAAGGGTCAAAAGAAGTTCAGTACTACCGAAAAGGAACTGTTAGCAGTTTTGTTAGGGATCGATCATTTTAGGTATTATCTTATCGGTCGTCATTTCACCGTAATTACCGATCATTCTTCTCTGGTTTGGTTGAATAACATGAAAAAACCTTCTCCTCGCTTAGCTAGATGGATATTGCAATTGTCGCAATACAACTTTTCTATCGTACACCGTAGATCTACCGGAACTGTAGTTGCTGATGCTTTATCTCGTATACCTGAAGTTAGTATTTTAGACTTATCTACCTTGCATCCTGATAAATGGTATAATGACATGATTTCTCATGTTCAGGATTTTCCGGAAAAATACCCAAGTTTTCGAGTTGAGAATAACATATTATATAAACATGTCTTTAATAAATTTGGACCAATTAGTAATATTTCCGATTGGAAAATTGTCGTTCCTACTAAAAATAGAAATGAAATTCTACATTATTTTCATGATAGTCCAACTTCTTCTCACTTCGGTGTTTTTAAAACATTAGAGAGAATTTCTGAAATTTATTATTGGCCAAATCTTAGAAAATCGGTTTATAAATATGTCACTCGTTGTAAAATATGTGCATCGTGCAAACCCTCTAACTTACCCCAAGCAGGATTAATGGGACAATATCGTAATATTAACTTCCCTTTTCAATTAGTATCGTGTGATCTTTTAGGGCCATATCCCCGATCTCGCAAAGGTAATCAGTTCGCACTTGTTGTAGTTGACTGGTTCACTAAATTCGTATTGGTTCATCCCTTACGTCAGGCTACCGCTCGTTCTATAGTTGATTTCTTAGAAAATCATGTTTTCCTCATTTTTGGAATACCTCAAATCGTTTCGTGTGATAATGGTAAACAGTTCACGAGTCATCTTTTCAAAAATCTCATGGAAAAATATTCAGTACAAAAGATATGGTATAATGCTAACTTTCATCCGCAAATTAATCATACTGAGCGCGTAAACAAATCCATTGTCACAGCTATACGATCTTATAGTTATGAAGATCATAGAACATGGGATGAAGAAATATATAAAATTGCTCAAGCAATTCGGCTGTCGAAACATGAGGTTACCGACTTCACCCCTTCCTTCCTTACCTTTGCTCGAAATGTACCTGTCTCGGGAAATTTTTATGGTAAAATTGCAGAAAATGCAAATAATCAGGTTACCATTTCTGACAAAGTTCACCGAATTCAGGATACACAAGAAATGCCTAAATTTTTCGAAGTGGTGAGAAAGAACTTGCAAACAGCATATCGACAAAGTAGTCAACGTTATAATTTGCGCAAACGTGATCATAGGTTTTATGTAGGTGATCGGGTTTGGAAAAAGAACTACCCAAAATCGGACAAAGCCAGATATATTTCCGCAAAATTTTTACCGAAATATACACAATGTACCGTATATCGTGTTATCTCTCCCTTAGTGTATGAATTAAAAGATGAAACGGGAAAAAATATCGGTCGATGGCACATGAAAGACCTTAAAGCTGGTATCTTGTCTGATGATGAGTGTTCTGATATCGATGATTCCGAAGCAGCCCTAACGTAATCAGATAAATATATCTTTCCTAATTTTTCATTCTATTTGTGTTGTATGTTGGTGTCTCGAATATTTTTTTTGTATCTTTTTATCATAGAGATTTTCCTTTTCTCTGACTAGTAAACGATAATGACTTTCTTTCCCTACTACTGATTAGCAAATTAACATTCGTGTTCTGGGATAAATGAGTAGTGTAATAAATATTTTCCTAGCCGGATGGAATTCTAATCTAAGAATTATAATATAAAATCTGTTGAGAATTTTTCGAATTTTTAAAATATTCAAATTTATTATAATTTTGAAAAAGTTTTTTTTGCACCGTCAAATCAAATTGAGTAATAAACCTGTTGCGCACATGCATAGAGGTTAATGAATTGGGTCTAATTGATTTGGAGAAATATCGGATATACCTTAAATGTTTAGGGGTGATATTATATCTTCAGTACCTTATCTTATCTTAATTATCGTAGTTTACGATAAATATCTTAACTTATCTTATCTTATCTTATCTAAGTGGACAAGGGTAGTCTACTGTACTATATATTTTATAGTACTTATCTTATCTTATCGTTACAGACAAAGTGTCTTGTCTGTATTTATATACCGAAAGGGTATATTAAATTTTTTTTAGACCATTGACAATTTGACTTTGCAATTAACTTACATAGTTGCTGACATATCAGGGGATATCGAAGTTATTATCTTAGCTCTAAAGTTTTATTACTTCAGTTATCTAAAATTTCTATTATCTTAACTATCTTGAAATTTTAATATCTTAACTGTTTTAAAATTTCCTTTATCTTAATTATCTTAAAAATTTTCATTACCTTCATGTTGAAAATGTTTAGTATCTCAAGTGTTTTAAATTTTTTCTATTATCTATTTGTTAATATGTTCGAGATGTCAACTTACATTACAGAAATTATTTTTGCCTATCTTCAGTCAATATCTTACCTAATATCTTGTTTACTTAAAATTTTTCTATTTTGCTCATTACATACCTCTATCTAGGATCATTCCGAAAGATTGATCTAGATATTTCACTTATAGACATGGATTCAATCTGTCTATATTTTATTGCATTACCTTTTCCCTTTTTGATTATATTTTTTGTTGGACTTCTCAGCAGTGGGTGTTGAGGGAGCTCAGAGCGGTCTGGAATGTGTTTCAGGGTTCAGCGTCGGGGGGTTAATCAGCCTGGGAGGCAGAGGTGGCTAAGGTCTGCTGTCATTTAGTTAAATCTACTTGGGGGGTTAGCTACTGCGTTTGTGCCAACATGGCTCACATATCGCTCTGGGGATTTTCCAACAGTACTGTTGTGGGATGCCGTTGTCAATTTCTCTTTTCCCCAAATTTCAGCTTGACAGAAGCTACATTCTGTTAAGGAGGGCTAGATCGAGCCTCCTTGGACTTGCTGTATCAGCTTGTTCCAAAAAATTTTTTTTGAATTTTTTTCTTTCGTTTTTATCGGTTGTTGTTATTCATTATTTAGTTTATCGATCTTAAAAGCTTTCCTATTTAAGGAACGTTATGTTGTATTGTCATGGTGTTTCGGGTTTGGATTTCATCTGAAGCTGAGATTGAAGACCACGACGCGATTTAACATCTCTCGCGAGGTCCTTCTCATTAGGCAGAAGTTGATTTCTTGATCGGTGATACTGTGGTGATGCACATATCCGACCAAAAATATGAGTAGTTTTTTTTTGGTTTTTTTTATTTTCTTCATATATCGTTATATGGGGTATAATACATTGGAAATTTTAGCTTGACAGGAGCTACATTCTGTTAGGGAGTAATACAAACTTCCTTGGCATTGTTCCAAAACATTTTAGCTTGACAGGAGCTACATTCTGTTAGGGAGTAATACAAACTTCCTTGGCATTGTTCCAAAACATTTTAGCTTGACAGGAGCTACATTCTGTTAGGGAGTAATACAAACTTCCTTGGCATTGTTCCAAAACATTTTAGCTTGACAGGAGCTACATTCTGTTAGGGAGTAATACAAACTTCCTTGGATTTGTTCCAAAAATATATTTTTTTTCCATTCATATGATAGTAGTAATTAAATAAAGAAACATTTTATAAATAATAACTCATCCATATCTTTTTTTTATCTAACTGAGGGATAATCAATGTATCTGATGGGAGTCTCATTTCTTTCCTTATCTTATCTTATCTTAAGTCATTATCTTTGGGAACCCACTGATGCAGTGATTCATCTTACTATTAAATTTCTAAAATTATTGGTATGTAGATACCTGGTACTGGTTCCGCTTTTCTCAGAATTTACCGTTCAAGGTTTCTGCTGTGTTTGTGAGATGATTTTTTTTTCCTAGTGTTCTGCTTGCGCGATGACCAATGGCTACTGTGGACGCTAACTGGCAACCTCCCTGGTAAGAGCCTAGGAAGAAAGAAAATCACCTGGCGTACCGGTGAAGACTTTGGACCGTTCCCTTTCTTTCATTTTTTTATCTTTATTTTTCTCTAAATTAATTATTCGGAAGAATCCTCAAATTCTTTTCCTTCAGTATCGCAGTGACTCGTTCCTTTCTTCTTAGTCTTCCTATCGTTCAATATCTTCTTAATATCTTCTTTATTTCAGTCTCGTAATAGCTCAATGATTTTCACTTATAAAAAATTTTTTTTTTGAAAAAATTTTTTTTTTCGGGTTGTAAGGGTGTGTAACGTTAATTTCGTTCACTTTACTTCCCTCGATTGAATTAATAAATTATCGTATGGGCGGCGAATAGCCAGTCCTTTCTCATGCCCAACGCCGAGAAATGTTTCAAGGCTGAATATATTTACTGTCGACGAGAGTCGAAATCAACGTTTCTATGCGCGATGATCGAGGCCCGTCTGTCGGAAAATAGTCACGCCCATCTTGAAATTCCCACTTCGATTTCGTGTCTCTTCTTCTTCTACCAATTATAAATCAAATATGAATCAAGAATTCACTACTGAAAGGTAAATTCCTTTCCTGGTCAAATCGTATGAGCGTGACACGAACATGAGACGTAAGTCGGTTGTCGTTCACATGATTTAGTGTATTTAAACAAGTGGCAACGGGGTTTCGTTCTTTTTCTTTCCTGCATACATGTGCTATTGAAGCCTTCTGGCTTATATTATCTTATCTTAGAAGTGCATTCATTTGAGTGCACTTTACCTGGGACTAAACTTTACCTGGGACTAAACTTTACCTGGGACTAAATTTTACCTGAGTGCACTTCCTGGAACTTTACCTGGGCCAGGACTTTTACCTGGAATACTCTACCTGGGAATATTATCTGGGACAAGATATGTAACTTCAAAAGGACACCAAGGACACCATCTCCTCACCATCACTCCAGGAAAGTAATATATATATTTCATCGCTTCTTCAACGACTTCAATAAAAACTAGTCAATTTTTTTTACTTTGTTTGTAACAAAAGTCAATATACAACTTGTAAATTTAATAACGTTGTTCATATAGTTTTTTTCCCTTCCAATCTTCCAGGATTTGTCGCTATAATGCAGAGGTGAATAACGAATAAACTAGTATTATTCAGAGTGGCGCCCACTTACCTTTCCTAATTTACATCATTTATCTTTATTTCACTTTAAATAAATTTCAAGTAGAATTACCCGCGAACCGGTAAGACTACTCTCTGAATTTATACTAGTTTGGTCTCAGAATCTACACCTGAGGTGCTCTCTAACCTGAGTAGCCGTTGCACAGCGAATTGATTACGAATGTAGCCTTAGACTAAAGCGGGCAATGAAAACAAAATATACACAGGGTAACAGAATAGACTGTCTTAATCAAAAATTTACAATCAACAGGTAGTATTTTACCACCAACTGTTTTATCTACAAAAACTACAAATCTATGAGACATACCTTTTCAAAAAAGGATCCAATACTCAAAATTTTCCTCTTACTGGGCGGCTACCAACAAATAACGAACCAACAACAGCATGTGGCACGCCTTCAATTTCAAAACTTCACGTTGGCGATTTCAATCGTTTTAGTGCAATATATCCCCTATAAGGGTTTGTGAAAACGGCTTCCAGAACAGGACGGAATTCTTCAACAATACGAACTCCCGTAGAACCAAAATACTAGCCGTATATTCCACAGCTCATTCAGAACGAGAACCTATAAATCCCAGCAGGAGATGACTACCCAGTCATTCATAAAATTCAGATTCAAGTTCCATGCACTTTTGGAAACCAACTATCAAGTAGGAGCACACACCGGAAAGGAGAAGTGAGTGACACATCTTCAACTTCAATACAGAATACTACCACAGAGAAACCTAGCCGAAACATACATCCGAACTACACTGCTCACTACACCGAGCGTGTTCCGCACAGATCAAGTCATAAAGTGCTACACTTCTATGTAAGACATGACGAACGAACGCTTTTATCCCCGACACAACTGTCAAGTCCAATTGTCAATGTCATCCTACAAATAAACACTTGTAAACATTGGAGATAAATGATAAAGTCAATGTATTAAAACTTATTCAAATAAATTTGAGTAAACATAGTACCACAATACCAAACCAACGTAAACAAAGCAAGATCAAACACTCGGATTTAACATACAAAACACATGGCGATAACAGCTAATATATTATAGGTAGATGTTCCGAAAATATTCGAATGCCATCTTACATAGAAGATTTCTAACTAGTATGTATTTGCTTAAGCCAAAATATGGTAGATAAATGAAGAAAATATACCTTTAACTCAAAAGTAAAGTATGTCTTTATAGATCAATAAGTTTTATCAAACCTAATTACTACTTTAAATGTTTTAGACTTCAAGTCAAGGAGTCAGTAATAATTTATAACTGAACCCTAATAAACTTTAGCGTTTATCAAGCTGAAGCGGACAAAGTATTTGGACTACTGTGGCTACACCCCAAAGGTGATATAATCAAAGCCAGAAACAAAATCAGTAGTCCCACGGTAACTAAAAACTAAAGTAAAATCCACAAGAGAGAAAACCCCTTACTACCCTTAATTATGAATTATAATATAACAAATAAAAAGAAACAACTAACATGAATATATCTATACGGACATTTACCAAGTAGGCGCTAGTTTTATTATTTACCTTACCTAGCGACCAAATATAAAATTGTTGTCAAGATGTGAAGACAGGTATGGTTACAGCCTGCGCCACTTCACCGGAAGGATGATGGCGGAGTAGTCCCTAAAACTCTGGGCTGACAGAAACTATTTAACTACTGAAGTTCTTTCGTAGTGATCAAATGATATTAGAAATATAGAGACAATATCGGTCAGGTAATTACTATATACAAATACTTAATATATACAATAGACGTAGTGACAAATTCAACCGTTACAGAATAATAGGACCACTAAAACAATTTTGATGTTTAAATTAGACACCCCGTATTTTTTGGATTCACAAGCACAGGAGTTTGTTATGAACTTGATTGAATATTTTGAGATGGAAAAAAACAACGGCGGACCCTTTCAACCTATTTCATCTGTTCAGGAGGTATTATACTAAAGTTAACATCTATTTAAGGACATTTCTATTTAATATTATATTTCAGAGAGTGGCAACTGCATTGAAAATATCTGTGAAAACGGTATGTTCGCTTAAAAAAAGTAAGGAAAATATTCCAACTTTCCCAACGTCACTCGGTCAAACACCTCGATTAAAACTAAAAACAGAGGATTTACCCGAGGGAACCAAAATGGCAGTACGGAATACCTTATATAACATGTATGAACAAAGTAAGTAAACAAACATGTGAAACAATAATACAAGAACATGGGAGTTCTTAAGCCTTACATTACAGCCAGCTTACACTTTAAATAAAAGAGAAGTGAAATCATAGTACCTTAATAATTAAGATTACACATCATAGTGCATGTGTCATTATCCATACAGTGAGATTTTTCACCAGCAGCTTATAGTGTGGTATATGAAAATCTTAGAAAACTAGTAGGTAATTTAACGTAAGTTCGATTATAGAAGTTATGAGTAATGAAAGCTTTAGAATACAGAAAGTTGTGCATATTTTTAATTTGAATGTGTTTCTACATGTGCTGATTTCTAAGTTGAGTACTGTCCATAAATGTTTACCAATTTGAATGTTCTGAGTGTAGATTGTATTTCACAATTTAGTTTTCTAATTTAAATTTTTTGATGTCACATAAGGAGTTGTTCTATACATTATTTGGTACAAATAATAAAAAAATCTGAATATCAAAAATTTGTGTTCAAGTTTAGTATGAAGTAAATATAAAAAAATCTTTTTTTTTTGTTTGAGATAATGATAATTTAAATTTTCTTATTTTTTCAGGGAAACATGTTACTGTTAAAACCATAAATGATGAACTAAAAAATAAGTAAATTCTTTCTGTTGGAAATACCTCTTTATTGGTATTATTGAAACATTTGGGATTTAAATATAAAAAGGAAGATAACAGAAGAGCATTAATAGAACGAACAAATATTGCTAGCCAAAGAGCATGCTTCCTTCGAAAATATAGAGAAAATAGTGATAGTGTTTTTTCAAGACAAATTATATTTTTAGATGAAACATGGATATATGCAAAAGGAACTAAATTAAGTTCTTGGCAGGACAGTAATGTTAAAAGTGTACGTAAACCAGGAGGTTATGACGGTAAACGTTTTATTATTGTTCACGCTGGTTTATCCAAAGGATTTGTGGAAGATGCCAGCTTAGTGTTTTCCTCTAAATCATCGTCGTCAGATTACCACGGTGAAATGAACGGTGAAATATTTACAAAGTGGGTTACGACACAGTTAATTCCGAATTTAGAAGAACCGTCGTTAGTGGTAATGGACAATGCGCCTTATCATAGTATACTAGCAGAAAAGCAACCTTCCACTTCGTCAAAAAAAGGAGAAATTATCACTTGGTTAAAAGCCAACAATATTGACTTTAATGAAAACCTCTCAAGACCTGAACTATAACAAATTCCTAAAATGAACCGGAAAGAAAATGTATATGTTGTTGATGAATTGTTCCGAAAACATGGTCATGAAGTCCTAAGGCTGCCGCCCTACCATTGCGAATTTAATGCCATTGAGCTTATTTGGGCCCACTGCAAAACATATTATAATAAGTATATTGGCAGAGACGGATACGGCGATGAAAGGGTCTTGAGTATGTGGAAAGAAGCATTGGAAAATTGTAGTGCAAATGTTTGGGATAATTGTGTTAGGCATACCGAAAAAAATAATCGAAGACTGGTTTACTCGAGAACGAAATTTGGTGAACATACATATTGAACCAGTGATAATAAATACTGGTGAAGACAGCTCAGATTCCGAAATGGATGAACTATAAAGCAAGATTTGTCATATTTGATGTGTTTTTTCGTTTCTAGTACCTATATGTGTTTACATTTTATTTTTGATGTCTTTTGCGGATATTTCTGTTTTTTACTTTTAATATGAGGGTTTCCATTTGATGTGTTGCCCTGATTATGGTAATATATTTATCGAAACGTCCACCTTCAAGCTGTGTGGGAATCTTATTCTATTTACAATCTATAGCCCATCCAAAAAAAATTGTTCTAATATAATCAGTTTAGAAAGTGTTATTTTAAAAGTTTTAGAGGACACCCTGTCAGTAGACTAAACATTACGTCAGTTTCATGAACTTCATAAATTGTATGTACTTATATAAAATACAAGATATCCTACCAAAAATCAGCTCTCCACTAATAAGCCAGCATGGTTAATATTAATTTTGGATTTTGTAACTTATTCGCCCAGTATATCGATAGTTTTAATAAATATGTCGATGTTAACCATATAAATAGAATAAATACAATTAAAAAAGTTAAATTTCTTGTTTAATTACCAATTCGTAAAACGCCGACCTTTGGAATATTAGTCATAACGATTATTCCTATTGAGTTGACACAAGCTTTGATTTAATTATGGATGGTAGAAGGAAGGAGCACCATCTTGTATGGGTGACAACTTGAAAAAGTGTCCACCTGTAAACAGCAAATTATAATTCGAAGATTCACCGAAATGGCGCTCGTGTAGCTAATGGAAATGATGTGAATTTAGGGTTATAAACCGAGTGAAGTGTGCTGAGTTGAAAAATTTAGTATTTTTCGTGACTTGTGTAGTTGAAAAATATGCAGTATTTAAAATCTCAATTATTTACGTAGTATTTCCTTTTTTAAGTTTGTATCTTACTCTAATAATTCATGGCGCCGTTTTTAAAATCCTTCCACTTGCTACTATGGCGCCATCTTAATTTGCTTCCTTTCGATGGACACTTTTTAATACATTGAGATGGTGCTCCTTCCTTCTACCCTCCATAGATTTAATTCATATGAACAATATTGCTGACGTAACAGTCACGTGATGGAAAAGCTTCACCGTTTCTACTCTTGTGAAAAGAAGGGCAGCAGAGAAATGATGGACATGAAGAGGATACTTATTCTATCTGATGAATATGGAAAAGGACTAGATAGAGAACTTAGGCGCTGTTATAATGGAAATGTAAGGTATAATATACAGACTATCAGAAAACCGGGGGCGCATTTAGAAGGAGTGGTGCAAGATATTGTAGCTTTGACGGGTAATTTCACTTTTAACGATTATGTAATTATAATTGCGGGAACCAATAACTTTAAAGAAAAACGTTATCCATCTGTAAAATTTATACATAATAGGCTTAAAAATATAAATACAAATATAATATTCACCACTGTTCCATATAATACAATTGATTATAATGTTAAACATGCTGTTATCAATTTTAATAATGTGTTTTTTAAATACATCGTAAAAATTAATAATTGTTTACAAGGAAAAATATCACTGGTGAATATTTTAGAAAATAGAGGAAAATTAGTCAGTAAGAATATTATTTGTAAAAAAATTATTGCAGAAATGGAAAGGGTGAAAATTTCAAATTTAATATTTATTAACATTAAAGAAAATTGCAGGGCGATAGAACCATTAAGTGAGCATCCTGGGGATAACTTGAACAATAGTAATAATGAAAACGATAATAATGATAATAATAATAATAATGAATAAGATATGACTAGTCCTTTTTTAGGCGTAAATCAAACGGAACAAATAATAATAAACTAGATACTTTTTTGTTATACATGAATTGTCAAAGTTTAACTGCACATTTCAAAGAAGTTAAAAATTTTATTATTAACAAAAATCCACTGATAGTTTGCCTGTCAGAAACGCATTTAACTTTAGACATATATAATAATGAAATAAACATTAATAGTTTCATAATATACAGAGCTGATAGTAATAGTCGACATACTGGAGGAGTTATTGTTTATGTGAATCAGATATTACAAATTTTAGATTTTGAGACAGTAATTTTAGATAGGACTTATTGGTTAATTTCACTAAAACTCTTATATAATAACAAAAAGTTTATGATTGTATGCCTTTATAGATCTCCCAGTACTAGAGAGAATTTATTTCTGGACTTTTTTGAAGAATGGTGTGAGCTGAATTTAATTGATGCTAACTTAGAAGTTATATTGGTAGGGGATTTCAATATTGATTGGTATAGTAATTCAACTTTTTCTAAAAGGTTAAAAAATATTGTTAGTGATATAGGTTTTGAGAATGTGGTAAAAGAATTTACACATGCAAATACTCATGGAGGGTCATTAATTGATTTAATTATTACAAACTCAGACATTACAACTGAAGTAATAGACACGCCAAAAATAAGTACTCATAGAAATATTATTGCAAAACTAAACAAATAAAATAAACAGAAAAGGGGAACGATGGTTATTGATAGTAGAGGTAGGTTCATTGATTATACAACAATTAATAATAATCTAAAATATATTACATGGAGTTATTGGTTACATGACATTAATGAAAAATACAGGGATTTTGTAAATAAAATTTTGAAAGTTGTCAATGAAGTGGCACCAAAAAAACAAGTTAAAATTCTACCACATTATCAGACCTGGTGGAATGATCGAGTTAGAGCTGCTACTAGTGCGAGAGATGAAAGTTATAAAACTTTTATTACCAACAAATCAGAAGAAAACTGGCAAATATATAAATATAATAGGAATAAAGCAGTGAACGTAATTAAACATGAAAAAAGAAAATATTTGGAAACAAAAATAGATTTAAACAAGGGTAATCCTACTGAGATGTGGAAAACTTTGAAATCCTTCATTCCAACAGCCACGAGCAGCTTTACTAATACTAATATTGAATTTGATAATCTTTGTGATAATCACCAGAATCTTACTTTTCCATATGCTTTAAATCATTACTATGTAAAGAGTATTATTGAGCAAATAACTGAGCAGTTGCCTTCTATTAATAATTATCCGATTATACCCATAACTGTAATTGAAACTTTTGTAAGTTTTAAACTACTGAATTATAATGAGTTAAAAGAAATATTATTTTCAATGTCAAATAAAAATAGCCCAGACGAAATACCCACAATTTTATTAAAAGAATGTTTTGATAGTTTATCACAACCTCTATTGCATATTATAAATTTTTCTATTGAAACAGGTTTAGTTCCGGATGATATTAAGATTGCTACAATAATTCCGATACCAAAAATTTCGAATCCAACTAAAGCTAACCATTTAAAACCGATAAATTTGATCAGTGCTATTGGAAAATTAATTGAAAAAGTAATATATCTTCAAATTATTGAGTATTTAGAGGGAAATAGAACAATAAGTAACGTGCAATCAGGATTCCGTAGTAAACACAACTGTGAAACTGCTTTACAGTTGGTGTTACATGACTGGAAGTTGTCAATTGAAAATAATCTTGTCACAATGGCGGTATTTTTGGACTTGTAGAGGGCGTTTGAAACTATTAATAGGGGTAGATTATTAATGAAATTAAGAGCTATTGGTTTGGGGGGTTGTGCACTTGACTGGTTGGGACATTATTTGGAAAACAGGAAACAGAAGGTAAAGGTAAGTAATTGTGTCTCAGATACTATAGAGAATAATATGGGGGTGCCACAGGGTAGTGTTCTGGGTCCGCTACTGTTTTTAATTTATATCAATGACATTGCTAGTGTAGTCAAAAGATGCTCAATACACTTATTTGCGGATGATACCCTGGTCTATTTTACCCATGAAAACATTGAGACTTGTTTTAAAGAAATAAATAGCTCTATAAGTAAAATAAATGATTATTGTAACGGAAATTCGTTGAAAATAAATTACGAAAAGACAAAATGGATGTTAATTGGGGGTAGTGGAAATTTAAGAAAATTAAATATAGCAGCACAGAGTGTTTCTGTTGACGGAATAAAGCTTCAGAGTCGAAAAAATTAAATATCTAGGGGTGATGGTTGATACAAATTTACAACTTAAGGAACATGCTAATAACGTCATCAAAAATATTTCATTCAAAATTAATTATTTGAGACGCTGTTCTCCACATCTCAGCAAATGGGCTAAAATAGTTATCTATAATACTCTTGTATTACCTCATTTTAATTATTGTGCGACTATATATTGTATTTGCTCGACCAAAATGAGTTGCCAGCGATTGCAAAGGTTGCAGAATGGAGGTATGAGGATAATACTGAACTGTTCGCGATTGGAACCAATCAACTCCATGTTAAGTGTGCTTGTTAAAAATAATTTACTCTTTTATTCCGTGCTATTTATATTTAAGATTAAATTAGGAATCTCCCCAGTATATTTACAAAATATTTTAAGTTATAACCAGGATGTTTATGAACACAATACTAGAAATGGGTGTAGGTAATACATATCTGGTATGAAAAACAAGCTTTTCTTATTCAAAATACTCTAAATGAAGAATTATAAATTTAATTTGATTGTTACTTGATATGATTATGCGAAAAATATTATATTTTGTTTAACTCAAGGTAAGACTTTCTGTTTTTATTTCTAAACTTCTATTTAATATGATTTCTTATAAAGGATTAATACTTGCATTCTGTTTTATTATAATCCTTTAAATAACAAGAAATAGAGTTGATTCAAGTCTCATAATCATTGACTGATATATTTCAACTATTTTCTTTCCCAATTTTCATATTTTTACTATTAAAGTAGTTTTAATTGTTTAATACCATTTCAATATATATATATTGTAATGGTTTCGTTGTTAACACTAAAAATACTCACCAACCTTAGTGAATGTAACCATTAAACCAGTTCAATTAATAAAAAAAAAACAAGCCAACGATCTCTTATCTCAGGGGTGTTTCAGTAGGGAGTAAGAAATAAAATTATTATTTTTATATTTTAAACGCCAATTGTTATGGTATATAATATATTTTTTCTATATTATAAATCAAGTAATATGTCTAGGAAACAACCTAAAATAAACAATGCAATCGAACAAAACTTCACGAATAAATCGATATCAAACCACAATTACCATATATGAAATTTTTGTGATATCACCAAAATTCTTTTTAAAAATGTTATACTAATTAGTCTAATAACACCCTAACTAATATCTATTCTAATCACTTTATACTCAGTTTTTTTTATAATTTCACACTATTTGTCAGTTTGCAAACTAATGTCAAAATCCGTACTTTTTCTAATTTTGCTTTAAATCATTGTTCATGAATTTTGATAGTGACCTCCAATTGTATGTATTGATACAAATGAGATCATTTATATTAACATAATCTTCAAATTCAAAATTTTTTAGAATAACTCACCAACTGTATTTTTGACATTCCATACAAAAAAACCGCTCCTTCACATACCATGTCATATATTCGTAATTTGACCATTCCACTATTTGGACGATAATAAAAATATATCAATTTTGTCTATTTATTCAGGAAAAATTCTCTTTTTCTTTGACTTCTCTTCTCCCGTCAAAATTAAAAAAATTCCCCCTTTTCAAAAAAAATATCCATGGATAACATTTAAAAAAAAAAACATTTCCTTGGAAACCATTTCTCTCAAATTTATCGGCACATAATTCTGGCCTGTCAATGAATATTTTCTTTTTATTTCACATTTGACTAAGAATTAACACTAATATAAAATTTAAATATTTAATTTACACAATAATTAAAATTATAAACATGCGTTGTTTTCTAGACATATTTCATGTAATCCAACATATCACAATGTAACATCAAAATTAATTTCATTAAAATATCGATTGCCTGGTCGATACCATAACAATATGTATATATATATATATATAGGAAATAGTTCGTTGCCGATACTAGTTAGGTCTAACTATTATTGTGGGGGATGCGGCAATGTGAATAAGTGAACTCTTTTTAGTTTGTTCTGAGCTTTCGGTAATTTATTATCACCATTATCAAAGAACTACAAAAGATACATTTATAGATATTTCAAACAGGTATAAATAAATTCAGTTTAAAAGTAAAACATTAATTACTTACAACTAAGCGAGGTTATTCACAATATCTATATATAATATGTATAATATGGAGAAAAAACATGGTATAAGATATAATTTTCTTTTTCAAGAAATTAAATTAAAAATAAAACTATCAAAATTGACATTACGACATCGATGTTAATTTTTAGTAGTCATAGAAATGTCTTTAAATATGTTTAGTATATAAATGTATATAAATGTATCTTTTGTAGTTCTTTGATAATGGTGATAATAAATTACCGAAAGCTCAGAACAAACTAAAAAGAGTTCACTTATTCACATTGCCGCATCCCCCACAATAATAGTTAGACATATATATATATATATATATATATATATATATATATATATATATATATATATATATATATATATATATATATATACAAATAGACAAATACTATTGAGGTTAGCAGCAAAAAAGGAAAAAGTGTACTCTTTTTAAATTTCCAAGCTTTCGTAAATCTTTATTTACATCATCAGGGAAGTTAATCGAGAATGATTCCTTGATCTTAACATTGGGAAAAGTGTTAAACAGTTAGCACTGAAGAATGAGACAAGTCCAGCTTGCATTATAAGCAATAGCTAACAGTCACATAATAAAATATATTAAAAATCATTACAAAGTTAAAATATTAAAAATGAAAGAATCCACACAAACACGTGGATTTATACATGTTATTAATTAAACAATCTATATATATATATATATATATATATATATATATATATATATATATATATATATATATATATATATATATATATATATATATATATATATATATATATATATATATATATAGAATAGTCTTTGCCGACTAATTAGGTATAAAACCAGAAATATATATATATATATATATATATATATATATAAACGCTCTTATACAGGCCCGTACAAGATATATTTTGAACGTGTAGAAGCCCGCAACTACCTTTTGGAGCCCGACTGCGGGTTTCGAAACGTCGCCCGAGTATATAACAACCATTGGATTCCCCTTACTTCCTAACCCAACTGGACAAATTTTTGCTGAGGCTTCACAACGTGCTACTTATACATACACTTATACAAAAAGTTTGCAAAATTATGCGGTAGAGGTCGCTTTCGTGTATAAGTTTTATACATTTGAATTATTATATTCAAACAAATCGCTATGAAGCCCTACATTTGACAACACCGCTGGGCTTGAAAACGTGCGTGAAGTTTATTTTTATGTATATACGGTCGGGCGTAAATCATATAATATTAGAAGTAAGAACGACGCTCATAAATAAAGATAATCAACCTGAAAAGTACTATACAGGGTGCTTCATTCATAGATGGTCAAACGGTAACCCCCAATAAAGGACACAAACATCGGTGTAGCTAGTCAGGAACATGAGTGGGTAATGCACCCTAGAAAAATCGACAGTATTGAAGAAATGTAATGTTCTCATTCTTTTCATCTTGAAAACAAAATTTAATACAGTTTTTAGTATAATCAATTTTTTTTATGAAATGAAACAAATAAATTGCTTTATAATAAAACACATATATGTAATGTTAGATATTTCTTTATCCGATTTCATTGGGTAAATTCCCTGCAACAGGTGTTACAGATTTGAAAAAAAATGTTTAACGACTGAAAACCAAACAAATTAAAAAACCAGAAAATAATACAAGATAATAAATAAAATATTATATTTCAAGTTATGGAAAAAATTGAAAACTGGAAATACAAACAGCTACATGAAAAAACGTACAAGAGTAAATACTACATAAAATACTTGGTTAATGCTTATATTACATTTCATTTATAACTAAAGCTGAAAATGACTGAAAATAATTATTAAGACATTGAAATGAAATTAAAAGTTTATACTATATATACCGTAGTACAAGTCTAGAATGTACATTAGCAAACGTTTAACCTTTATAACAGTTATAAACAAAAGCTTTTACTGTGGCCCATGTCTTATCCTTGAATAAATCTTTGTTTTTTCATTAACAATTCGGTTTCCTCTTTTCTCGGAGCCTTTTTGTTTTTTATGTGTTCTTTGAATGCTCTTTTCAATACATTTTTTTGCTCTGAATTCCACTTTCCTCGCTTACCTTTTTTTATATTATTTTCCCTTTTATCTAAAACATAACAGTTTATTTTTTATTCCACGTTTTTTAAATTAGGTTTCCAACACTCTTAGTTCTGGATAAGAAAACATTGATAATTACCTGATACTGCCTTTTTTATTGCTTGGTTTCCGAATTCCTGTTCCCATGTCTCTTCTATTTCATTTTCATTATCATTTTGATCTAAAAATAATATAATATAGTATAAATCTTCATTTCAGCATTTTATTTTTTTCAATTAATCCTAATAAAACATCAACTTGATTTGCTAAAGTTACGTGGTGAGTAAAGCATGTTGTTAATTCCTCCATTTTTCGTCGATAGGTAAATCTAGTATACTAGTTAACGTAATAACTGAAAATTGAAACATCTATATTTTTTTTAACTGGGCGAATTTTGAAAATAAACTGAAATTTATAAATTTTCATTGCACTATTGTTTGTGTTACTGAGCAATTTTACTATTTACAATTATAAATTCTGCGCAGTACTTCGTCGTCTAATGACAGCAGCGATTTTATTGACCTATTAATGTTCAAACAAAATTATCACTATTATAATTATCACTAATATATCACTTCAGTTGGAATTTATTTTGATAATTTTTCAAAAAACTTCATTGTCATAAAAAAGTTTTCTTCATTCTGGTTCCTTAAAAGAAAATAAATAATTATTAATTTCTTACCATGCAATGAAGGTTTTTCTATTTCAGTCTCATCCAGCAATGATTCATTGTCTGACAAAGTTATTTCGTCAAGGGATTTTCCTTTATACTTTCCTACTTGTCCACTATTAATAGCGATAAGTAATTTGGAAACTTTTGCTGTCTGATACAAGTCTTGAGGAAGCCTACGAGACAGTACTAGTTAAATCCGAAGTACGTACATTCGAGTATGTAGTCAAGTAGACTGACCTTTAGTTTCTGTTTTCAAGAGGATTTTGAAACAAAACTTTCCCTTTAAAAAAGTATGCGAAAATCGGACAATGCCACAAAAAATAGATAATAAGAGCGGTTTTTAAATAAAGAAATAAACATTTTTGGCCGAATTAAAACGTTTTTGTACTACACATAAATTTTTTTAAATAAAAAATATAATACCACTTGATTTTGGTGTAACCTGTTTAATCGGAGCAAAGGCAATAACATTAAGATTCTAAACCCCGAATACTATTTGAAACATATAGGTTTGATCCCCTAAGGTGTAAGAAAATTTTTATTTTTTCTTCAGCTTTAAGTTGTTGTATTTATATATAAATAAACTTAAATTGTCATTGTCCTGTGAATTATGATTCATTATTCACGACTAAAAAAGTACATAATTATACTTGATAAAACACAAGTAAATGTAGTTTTTAAATAGTCGATGATAAAAACGATGAAAAAGTGAAATTTATAATTACCTATAATAAGATTCATGTGTTTTTTTGGTGTGTCCCATGAAAGTAGCGAACTGCTCCATTTCATCATCCTTAATATTGATTGCTTGCAATACTGTGGCAATTTGTTTTCTTAAACGGGTTGATGTGAACAGAGTTGTGTCCGATACATCAGCTTTCGTCGCCATCTTTTTCACAATATGATACCCACTTAACCACAGCTCTGTGTTAGGATTACCAAATAGATACGGATTGGTCCCAGGCACACAAATACTTCGGAAACTTAGAAGAAGTTCAATAAATTTCTGAAGATCCGGTGGAAATAAAATTGCAACAGGTCTGCTTCCTTTTCCACCTGTCACTACTCTTTTATAATTCTTGCACAAAGTTTGTTCAGTTTTTGAAAGACAACCTAGAAACTCGGTTTGCTGGTTTTCACTGACTTTAGAATTATAAGTCTCGGTTTTTAGGTATTGAATTTCCCCAATGCGCTTTCTATTTATTAATAATGTCAATGCTAAAACAGACTCAATCAGTTTTCGATAGTTCAACTTAACGTCGATATTCTTCTTTAACGCATCTGAAGCTTCATTGGCCTCGTTCATTGCAAAACTTTGGAATTTTATAACATCTTGGGTCAGTGGCAACAATTTTGGGGAAGCATAATTATTTTCCTTTAAATTTTTCAGTGCAAGGCTTGAAATCTCAGATGTCCAATGGTTTTCAATGAGATTTTTTAAGCGCTTAATGTCTTTTAAACTTTCTTCAGCATTGGCACATGATATAATAGGACTTTTCTTTATAATATTCCTTGTAGCTATGTCACAAACCTGTTTTAGCGTCGTCCCCATGTGTAGCGCCAAACTGCTTGCTTTAAAGGTCTTGGTGTTTTCACAATATCCACTGATAACTCTCACAGCTCCGACAATATTGTCAAAAAACTGTGGTTTTAAAGCATCCAATAGTAGCTGAATTCCAGTTGTATTTCTCAAACTCATAAGAAGTCGTCCCAATTCTCTCATTTTATTTGAGATAACATTTCTTATTTGAGCACGCTTGTGCTTTCTTAGCAAGCTTTCAGCATATGAGCAAATGAGCATATCTTTCATAGCAGTTCTTGAAATCTCGTCACTTCGCATAATTGGAAAAACCTCTTTTTTCAATCGCAAAGAAGCAAGAAAATCACCGTGTACACCTGAACATACAGTAAATACTTGTGATGAAGATAAATGATTTTCGCGTTTGATAGTTTTACAGTTAGATCGTGCAGGACATTGCTTTCTATGTCTTCTTAAATACGTTCTTCTAAAGAATCCCATGCAATCAGGACAAGAAACAAACAATGAGGTATCCACATCTTCAGCTTCCTTGGGTCTACGTACAGGTCTTATATTATTAGTTGATAAGGAACTAACAAAATTTCCCTGACGGCGAATGGCATCTAACAATAATTTTCTTCTGTGGTAATTTGGAGGAAATGACGAAAATTCCTTAACAGCACCTTCATCACAATGTCTTCTAATTAAGTGTCTTGCAAAATGGGTTACATCGTCCAAGCAATATGGACTTGTTGTTTTTTTGTCTTGTGAACGGCTAAAGTGTGACTCAACGTTAACAGGGGGTTCTACAAATTTACCGAAGTTAACTATAATAGGGTCTACGTGCTTATTTGTACTTATTAGTCCAAAGGTTTCTTCTTTTGGTATTAAATTTTGATCAAGCAGGGTAGTGGCTGTTGATATTTCACTAGAGTTGTAAGAATAATTGTTGCTTACATTTTTATTTGTTTTCTTGGTACTTTTACCTTCAGATTTACTAATCCTTTCATAACTTATAAGCGGAAATTCTTCATTTTCCTCATCATCGCTTGAAGGCTGATACTCACTTCCAGATGATTGAAAAGGTTCTTCCATTTCATCAATATCATAGTTTTTTCCAGATTCTTCTGACGCTTGTCTTTGTCTTCGAGCTACATTTCTTAGAGGAGAGTACGCTTCTAAAACTCCCATACTGGTTTTGTGTGGTGGCGGCCTTATTTGTAGATCTTCCAATGTAACCATTTTTTTTTTCTATTTCTTTATTGGGTGTTTGTCTTTGAGGAAAATTTCTTAGAGAAGAGTTCGCTTCTAAAATTTCCTCTCTGGTCTTTTCTGGTGGCGGTCTTATTTGTAGATTCTCCAATATAACTATTTTTTTTTCTATTTCTTTATTGGGTCTTTGTCTTTGAGAAAAATTTCTTAGAGGAGAGTTCGCTTCTAAAATTTTCTCTCTGGAGTTTTCTGATGGCGGTCTTATTTGCAGATCTTCCAATATAACTATTTTTTTCTCTGATTCTTCATTGGGTCTTTGTCTTCGAGGTACATTTCTTAGAGGAGAGTTCGCTTCTAAAATTTCCTCTCTGGTGTTTTCTGGTGGCGGTCTTATTTGTAGATCTTCCAATATAACTATTTTTTTTCTATTCCTTCATTGGGTTTCTCAATATTTTGTTTCTTAACTAGCCGTACACCTATTTTTTCCTGATCTTTAAAATCATAGACATCTTTTAACTCGCCTTTTGCAGTAGCTGGCAAACTTAGAAGGCTTAATGCTTTATTTTTGTAATATGTTTGTAAACCTTTTGTTGTTTCATATTCTGGTAAAAAAAGAAGACTACTCTCGTCACGCCTTGTCAGATTTAGTATTTTTTCTGTACGTTTACTCATGACTGATCGAGGTAAATTCATTCTGAAAAAGAGCAAGTTAAATTTTCAAAGGGTATCGCAGAATAAAGTACAAAAAAATAGAAATAATATAAAGTTTTTCAATGTAAATAAACAATATACTCAATTCTAGACACCTTTCCTTTATAATAATCTTTGATATTGTCGAAAATAAATGTACTTTACTTTGAGCAATAATCATATTTACTCACAAACTATGCACAGATTTTTATGGAAAATGATTTCTTTTCTTTAATTATAATAATAAAATATTTTTCCATATATGCCGCAAACTTATGTAGGAACACTGTATAAGTTATCAAAAGACTTTTATTAACCTTATCTTATCAAGCAAAATATTTCGTAAATAATAATTTCTTCCGTAGATAAGCAATAATACCCTAACAATTTTTTCATAATCTGATAGAAAACCTGTATAATCTAATCTCGTTATAATACGAATAAGTTCATATTAAATTGAAAAAATTATTTAAAATAGTTATGTAGTAAAATGGTACTTACTTTATTCCCTATATCAAAGTAAAGTAGTTATACTCCCATATAAAAGAAAACAACACGAATGCAACTATGAGAAGCCCGGCTCTTCTCCTAAGGCTATAACACTGATAATAATAATGGACGATATCCAAATATAACCTTGAGTCTAAAAATAGTATCAGAAACCTGGCAACGCCGCTGGGCTTTAAAACGATTTATTAGTATTAAGATTTTCAAACAGTGGGCTCCTAAAGGTTCAAGTAATATCTTTTGGGCTTCATAAGGTTGAATACGTTTCTAACGACAATCCTACGGAAAAAACATTACCCCTCTGCTTTCCCCTCTATAGGTTTTAAGGGATTTTAAGGCGATAGGAAGAAAGTATACGCGCCGTAACCAATAGGAAGTGCAGGGCTCTGAAACTGCCTGTTTATCTCTGGGCTCCATTAAGTGCCATTTATCGGTATATATATATATATATATATATATATATATATATATATATATATATATAGTTATGTCAGATGTCAGAGTTATTTGTTTTTGTTGATATTCGTTTAATCGTTTATTTTCCATACTTTTGTAGTAGTTCTAGTTAGTTGTATATCTTTATTCTTCCGATTGCTTTTTCCACTGACATCTGACATAAGTAGTGACATAATGACAGAAGAGAATATAGTTTTCCAATTACAGCGCATAATGCGACTCAGTGGCGCACAATGCCGAGGTGTGTTAATGCGTAATTGGAATGTGCATCATATTTTCTGCTACTGAGCTGGTATCAATGCGCGCATCACCCCAAAGCACTACTTTCCAAAGTGCTCGATTGTGCGACGCGTTGCTGTAGTTGGAGCATTCACCGTTGAGCGCTTTAATGCTGTAATTGGAAATTGTGATTTGCCGAAAGTTCTTAGAATTACTGGCCATTGGCATTGAGAATTCAACTAAAACGTCATTTTAAATTTTAAGATTTATGCTTCGGGGGTGAATTCATTGTTTTAATAAAGCAATATAGATGTTCGTAATGATAAAAAACCTGCAAAAATCTTATGTTTTGAATGGTAGACATTAACTGTCGTTCTTGTCATAAATAACACTTTTTGTTGGTCACACTGACCTTAGACTAAACTCCTCTATTGAAAGTGACAAATGAAAAGTTTTAAATTTGTGTTGGTAAACAGCAATTTTAAAGGTGGTATCTTGTATTGAATTGTCCGGTATATATATCTAAATACTCAATTGAAAATTCAATAGAACTAATAAAAAAATTAAAAACATACAAGTTACAAGATAACTATAAACTTATTTCATTTGATGTTACCAATATGTTCTCTAAAATTCCTCTAAAAGAGTGCATGACACTTGTTAAAAAATTACTAGAGGATAAAAATATCAATCCAGGAATAATATCAGATATACTTAATTTGTTTGATGTATGTATTAATCAGAATTATTTTACTTTTGATAATAAGGTATATATTCAAAATGAAGGTTTACCAATGGAAAGCCCTATATCACCAATTTTAGCAAACATTTTTATGGACAGTTTAGAAAGAAAAATCTTTGAATGTAACATTTCAAAAAATATATTATTTTGGTATAGGTATGTAGATATATAGTTCATTGATTGATCGGAGCTAATGGGTGCGTTCATCTGAAAATATTAAGGATCGCTCCCGAGGTAGCGCTACCAACCCCTCCACTTATTCTTCTTGATCGCTCTCTGATTCTGATGAACGATTCAAATTTTCAGATTTTGTGATCAGTGATCAACACTTGCGTGCGCATAATATTTGCTGGAAACAGAAGCCAAAGCTAACCTATAGTTATTGTTATTTGTTATTTTAGAACACTGTTTACATATCTCTGTATCGATCTTGAGTTGTGTGCAGTATTTATCTATGGTTGTGTGATTAGAAAACTATGGACGCGAATTTATTTGCAATTATTGTGGAGCTGGCAGATGATAATTTTAATTTAAATGCAGTAAATGCAATAATGGAAAATCTTGGGAATCCTATTCCAGGAAATCTGCTAGAGGGTAGATTGAGAGAAAGAAGACCAAGAAATGCTAATTTTGTGGAGGAAACAGTTCACAGATTTGATGATGTTTTATTCAAAGAGCATTTTAGAATGACGAGACAGACATTTGAAGTAAGCCATTTTAAAAGTATTAATACTGTTCAAGATCCTTGGAATGCAATAATAAATTGTGAAAGCTGTTGAATGTTTTAAAGCCTAATTCCCAAACTTGATAGCTTCTCATGATAACAATAGAATAATTTAATACAAGCTATTCACTTTTAGGAACTTAGCATCATATTAGGAAATAATGTTGAACACAATAGAGACCACATCGATTTTAATAAAAAAATGCTGTTCACTATATGGACACTTACCAAACCAGAAAGTTTTTTGGCTGTTGGTGATAGATTTGGCATTGCAAAAAGTACTGGGCATGGCATATTCAAAGAAATAGTAAGCGCGATAGGCAAACTTGCTGCCACTATATGTGATACTTCCAAATGAAGCCCAGTGCAATATCTCTGCAATGGTAAGTTCAAGATTATTTATTTTTTAATAATATAGAAAGTGTTACTCACTGAAATAGATATCTATACTTATAGGTAGGTAGTTTTAAACTGTAATAAGTAAAAATATTGAGCTTACAAATTACTTACATTGAATTTGTTTAGTTTAAAAATGTAAATTATTGTAAAAAGTATTGAAGGACTGATTTGTATACAACACCTAAAAATACATAGTAGTGTTTATTAAAAATAATAGTACTTAGATGTTTTTAAATATTTTTTAGAATTTTCGCCAACGTTCACATGGTTTTCCTGGAGTAGTTGGTGCAATAGATGGATGCCATATCCCAATAAAACAACCTGTTGGAAATGCCCATGATTACAACAGAAAGGGTTTCCATTCTATTATTCTTCAAGGTTTGTAAAACCAATTATTTATATTTAACAATACATTTTTGGAGTCATGTTCTACTGAATTTGAAAAATAAAATAATTTTTTTCACATCTATATTATATTATCACCAACTTATTTAACTGTACTTATGTTTTAGGTACTTGTGATCATAAGGGGAAATTTATAGACTGTTTTATTGGGCTACCAGGTCGAATGCATGATGCACGTGTTTTTCAAAATAGTCCTTTATATGAAAAGCTTACGGATCCTCATAATCCCCTTTTGATTGACCAGTTGCATTTAATTGGTGATTCTGCGTATCCCTTGATGATAAATTTGATGTGTCCTTATAAAGATAACCATCACTTGAATCATAATCAAAGAAGATACAATACCAAATTAAGTTCCATTAGATCAGTAATAGAACGTTCATTTGGTATATTGAAAGGCAAATTTCGACGTTTAAAATATTTAGACATATCAGATATGCAGCTTGCTAACAATATAATAGCTGCATCATGTGTTGTCTATAATTTTCTTATAGATAGAGAAGAAATTAGTTATCAGGAATATGTGCTTGAAGAAATAGAAAATGAAGAAGCAGACAATGGACAACATGATGAAGAAGAAAATGCAGCTGTTGTGAAACGAAATAATATTGCTGCATTATTGTGAATAAAAATTTTGTGTGTTTTGTCTGTGACTTATCCACCTATCCACTCATTGGCATTGTATTGGTAAAATGTAAACGATAAGAGATAGGGGACAGTTGTAAGTAGATCAAATTTGTCTCTTTGTAAGTGCAATACAGAGACGTTTTGTAATACCCAGTATCAGGTCGGGTTTCCCAGATATTCAAGAAAATACAAATTATTCCATTTTTGTTTTTTAGCCACAATGTGTTTATTTCTAAAAAAATGGAAAAAGTTATTTGAACAGTTCGTTTTAAATTGAATGCAGCTGAAGGTGTCATACTTGAATTTTCAGTTCAAATGTTTCATTCTTTCAAAAACCATCAACATTTTACCAATACAATGCCAATAAATAGCTGGGCACCCTGTATATAATGTTATAATAATCACCATATTTACTTTATAACGGCTATTTCTATATTGTATCTTTTAGTTGTTATAATAATAATATGTAATATGCACATGTTGATGTTATTATATTTTTGTTATGTTGCACAAACATATGTTAACTCACCTAGGTGCACTACTTGTAAAATTGACTGATAAACCTTTGATTGCCACCTTTAAATGTATATATATAATATGTTTATATATATATTTGCCAGTTTTGGTTTATATATATATTTATTGCCGTTGAATAAATTGAATTATTTTGAAAATATGTAGTTTGTTATAGAAACCTGTAGATTGAATACACTATAGCAACATTTATAGATGAAGCAGTGAACAATCTGTAAATAAACTTGTTCTAGAATAATTGATAGTAGCTGTTGTGTAAGTAGTTCTGGATGTTGAAATGAAAATCTTCAATTTGTTTTATCTATACAACTTTAATACCATAATTTCTTTATATTTTACCATTACCAAACTAATAATAATACCATATACTAAAAACGAATTTACCTTTCTAAACTAATTAATATATACATAAAAAAACTATTCTAAGTCACTAAAACTATGAGTAAAAATTATTACACAGAAAACTATTTTAGCCCCTGTAGTTTCCGGCAATCTGTCTGAGGATCTCATTTCTCTCTCTTTGTATAACATTGTTTTCTTCGATGGCTAGTCGAATTTTTTTTATTTCTTCTACCTTCGCGTTTTCAGTATCTAATTGTTTTCTCCTTAAATTGTACAACTCTGTGTTTTTTTGAGTTTTTCTGTTTCTGGGTGTAGCTTCCGAATCTCTACTTGCCTCTGCTGCTACAGGTTCCTGTACATTCATGTTAGATGTACATGAAGCTACCGCAGAACTTGAAGGTAGTACAGCTGATGTAGCTGGTAGTGCGGATGTTGTAGGAATTGAACTTAAAGTTTCCGGTAAGTTGACAGTTAAATCGTCAAAAAATATTTCATTTAATTCTTCAAAATACTCCCAGTTGCTTGGACCTCTTCCCGTTTTTCTTTATTTGTCCTTCTGTACTTTAAATGTTTTTTTTATGTTTCGAAATTTTCGATCCAGATTATCAATGGATACATTGTAACCCAGCTCTTCAAATACACCCTTAATCTGTTGCCAAATGTCCCTTTTTTCGTTTTGGGGTTTCGGTATTCATCTTTACGTTTATGGAATTCTCTTATCAAAAGCCATGTCGTAGCTCTATTCCATGTGAAACTATCACCTGCAAAAAATATTATTGTTAATTTAATTAATTCAATAAATTAAGTAATAACAGTAATACTAAAATACTAACTTACATTTAATTCGACTTTCAATTTTCAAACTAAAACTATTTTGAAAAGATAAACTTTAGTTCAATATTCTGTTGAAATTTAAAAATACTTTCATATTAATTTAGCAATAATCTTCTTTTCATGAGGAAACCCTCTTTGTTAATAGGATTATATTCTAGGAAAATAGTAATAAAATGTAATCTCCTATTCATGAGAACCCTCTTATTGTTAATAGGTTTATTCTAGGTAAATTGTAAGTAGAAATTTGTTTATAAAATATGATATAATACCATTAATGTGTTTGACAAGTATTTCCTTTGAATGGAATAAAACCAGATTTATTAGGGGATTATCCTATGTAAACAGAAACAATTGAGTAAGTAGAAATTTCTTTTCAAGGTAGAAATAGATTATTTTGATTTGAGTATTTATATTTAGGTACTTATGTATTTAAAAAAAAATTATATGTGATAAAAATGCCTTTAAAATATTTAATGGCAAAAAACAATAATGATCATGTGAAATATTTTATAACCACCTGAAATTATGTTTCTTCTTTTTTAGTTGCAAGTCTAATGCTCGTATTCATAGTCCCCTTAAGTATGAGTGTGAGGGTAAGGGTAGGTTGAGGGCACTCAGGTGTTTCATAAACAACCCTCGAGACCTAAGGGTCGCTCAAGTCACCCTTAACTCAAGTGAAGGCGTGACCACAGATCACCTGGCGTGACTATAGTAAATTTTATACCCATTTAGAATAAGACCATCCTTATTTATTATTAATAAATCGGTTGAAACAAAAAATTACCAACAAAAATGAACGTCCCCTAATAACACGGAAACATCCCAAAAATATTCCAGAAACATCCTTCTGGGACAATAGAAACATACTAACAACATCCCCATTTCCCTCGAAACATCTCTAGGATGTTTCTGGCAACAGCCATGTCATCATTTTCAACGTTCTACAAACATCCCAGTAGGATATTTCTAAGATGACATAGGATATACTAGGTTCATTCGGGGAACTTTGTTTAGAACATCTCAGAAACGTTTCTAAAAATATACTGGAAGTGAAATCACTAGGTGCAAATAAAACATTTCAATATTTCTTAAAACAAGTGCAATTTATTACAAATTTCTAATAATAATTTCCATAAATCACATGTTACATTTTCTACTAGGTATAGGAAGTGTATTATAAAGCATTGGTAAACAAGTATTAGCAACCATGGCATGACTTGTCTACCAATGCTTTATTTCCCTATACCCAATAGAAAATGTTACATAGGGTAAAATGATAACAATTAATTTACTTATGTTTTAGTTCCATCCTCAATCGTCTTTCTTTTGCTCTTCTCAGCAAATCACCAATTTTCAATTCGATTTTCGTTTTCCAGCCGTTTAAAGCGCTGACTATATTTATATAATAATTTTCTTTTTTTCTGTCTATCCATTTTACTATCCAATATAAATACTCACTTTATAAATAAGCCACGACACTCACAAGGTTACCGCTTATTTTTATCACAAAAACTCAACCACAGCGTGCTATGAATTCAACACTTCTACTTCTAACCTTACTTTTTGCAAATTAGGTCTTCTTCTTTTTCTTCTAATCTTCTTTTACCTCTTTGCAATGTTGAAGCAAGGGGATATCTCAAATACGTCAGTCATAATATTTTAATAGCTATGTATAGATTTAATAAACATTGTTAAAGTTTAAAGACAATTAACAATTATTGGCAAATATGTACGAGTTGTATATTTTGTAATGAAAATCATGTTTATGTACCAAGAGGAACATTCTAGGGACATCTCAAGGATGTTACATTTTATCAATCGTATTTATGTACCTCTAGGAACATCCCACCCAGGTCGGAAACATTGGGACACTAGTAGTACTTTAATGGTATGTCTCAGGTAAATACTGTGTTATTAGGGTCGTAACTAATTTATTAGATGTCACGTTTTTGAAGTTTAGTCAAATTTTGATTTCATGTTAATGTCTGATGGTTCAAGAAGCCGCATACGTTAAGTTACTAAAACGGCTGGTACCTCTAAATAGGTATTAATTTTACTATACCCTTGAGGGCACCTCGAGTGTTTTATATTTGACAGTTTTGACATCTCTATCATGATTAATAATCATGATCTCTATAGCTACATCATTTTTTGAAAACATTTTTTATGGTAGTAAATGTATTTATGTTTAGGTGGTTTGTTATTAAGGAGGAATAGTTATATTTATAGATAGTTTTCATAAAATTCTTTTATTAATTTTTCTTTGAAAATGGAAGAATTTGACGAACTTTTTGAGAGTGATGGGGAATTTGAAGAAATGAATCGTTTGCCTAAAAAATATATAAGGGACACGCAGAATCCTTAGGAAATGTTTGAGGAACGAGAATTCCAAAGAAGATTTAGATTTAGTAAAAACTGTGTTACTAATGTTTTGCTGCCACTTGTACTACAGCATCTGATCAAACTTAACAATCGTGGGTTACCAATACCACCAATATTACAATTACTGGTTGCACTGAGATTTTATGGTAGTAACAGTTTCCAGGTATAATTTGTGACAACTATACAAATAAGTTGACATAATTGTAAATACTGTTTCAGTTGATTCATGGAGATGTTCGTGGCTTCAGTCAATCGACAGTTAGTAGGATCATTAAAAATGTGTCAGTGTGCCTAGCAGGACACTTGAATGACTATATTTATTTTCCACAGAATGCCAACAGTTTCACACAAAATACTACTGCCTTTTACCGAATTGCAAACTTTCCAAACATATCTGGATGTATTGACTGCACACATATAAAAATTGAAAATCCTGGGGGTGCTAATGCAGAAGTATTTCGAAATAGAAAGGGTTGGTTTTCTCTGAATGTTCAAGTAAGATCTATAATATTTTAAAGTACAATTGGTCACCTAAATACATATATTTTCAGGTTGTATGTGGTCCACATTTAGAAATATTGGATATTGTTGTTAGACATCCTGGATCAACACATGATAGTGTGATTTTCAATCGTAGTGCAGTTCGAACTCGTTTTGAATTGCAACAAATTCCTGGCCTGCTTCTTGGTGATAGTGGTTATGCTTGTCAGAATTATTTATTAACACCTATGTTAAATCCTGCCACAGCAAATGCACAGAGGTATAATGCTGCCCATATACGAACACGGAATCTTGTAGAACGAGTGTTTGGAGTATGGAAAAGAAGATTTTTCTGTCTACGAAATGGCTTACGAACTAAAATGGATACTTCTGTGGCTATTATTTGTGCAACAGCTGTTCTATATAATATAAGCATTATTCATAATGAAAATAGAATCTTACATGATCATGATGATGATGACGACGATCTGCAATATTTTAATATAAACAATAACCAAGCAAATAATGTAGGTTTGGCATTTCGAACAGCTTTCATTAATACACACTTTAATAATTAAAACACATTGGTATTTAAAATGGCATTTTATTTATAAAAAATATTTTGGATTAAATGTATCCAAATCAATATCGGATACATCCAGCACTGATTTCATTTCAGCTAGCTGCTGCTTCACTTTCAAAACAGCCAGTAAATGTTCCATTCTAGCTGTTTGCATCCTCTAACTCTGTAGCTCCCTTTGATGTACGATAGCTTCTTGCAGCTTTGTAACACGGAGTGTCCTTTCACTGCTCACATCAAAATCGTGGTCATTATGTGTTTTCCTTTTTTTTGTTGGTGCACTTACATTACACACATTGGTGGTAGTACTACTAGTTGAAGGAGTTGATGCTTGATCTACAACAAAAATGTATTTTTAACAAACTATAATCATTAGGTGAATATTATTATTTTCTTCTACATTTTGTGCCTCTGTTTTTATGTTATTGAACTTTTTTAGACATCTTTTATACATTTTCTGTTTAATGGGTAAAGCCCATATACCTATAAATAAATCGATTTTAATTAATTTGCTTTCTTAAAAAAAGTAACAGTAACTACATACGTTGCTGTTCATATCTAGCGGTACTGTCATATGGACACTGTATCTCCACGTCTGCATATGGTGCTACCGTGTCCACCATATCCATGACAGGATCATCTACAACAGTGACTGGAGGACCTCCACCTGTTATCAGTTGTTCCTGTCGGATGACTGTATTTAGTCTTCTTTTTCTACAAAATATTTTCCACATTAATACATTCAACTAACACCCATTTGCACCGACTTTTTTTTAAGGATCAATTAGGCTAATGGTCCTTTAAAGTACCATTATCGGTTTTTGTGTGTTGCACCAACTTTAAGAGACTCTTAAAGCATCCATCAAAACTGCATTAGTTAACTGACCAAATTCCTACCCTAAAACATATTTAATTGTTCTTTAACCTCAAATACACATAAAAATATTTTTTGTTATTAATATAAGGGCCTGGATATAGGTGAAAATGGAAAATTTTGATGAGGTCTTGGTGGAGGATTTTCTAGAAGATGATATAGAAGTCCTTGATTTCCTCGATATGGGCTACCCAAGGCGCATTTTTCTTAGGCCCAATTACTATGAAGAGATGTCCCAAATGGATTTTTTTAGAAGATTTAGGTTAACAAAACCTACAGTCATGACACTTTTAACCCAAATTGAGAATCAATTGGAGTACCCAGATGATAGGTCAATAGTAAATATAACCATCTTGCCATAGAATACCTACTAGTTTTTAAGATAGCTGTTATGTCCAGCAATTGAAAAGCTATATGGGTATGGTGAGATGCTGCTTATTTTCTCAAACAAAATGATTTTATTTTAGAAATAATAGCCTTTCGCCGATGAACCAACTGCTTCTGACACTTAGGTTTTATGCCAGCAGTGGGCATATTATTCAGACGGCAGACTTCATGAACGTCCATGTCTCTACAGCAAGTAGAGTGATAGCTCATGTATCATCACTAATTGCATCTTTATGCCCCAGATTTGTGAATATGCCCCATCCTCAGCAGCAGATCAAGGCCCAGACTGATTTTTTTAATATCGCTGGATTTCCAAAAGTTCAGGCATTGATTGATTGTACCCATGTAAAAATTGATTCTCCTGGTGAGTAAAAAAAAACAAAAAACTATGATTGAAGTAGATGTGTTGGTTAACTATATATAATCAATTATTGTAAACGGGTTTGTGAAAGTTGGCAATAAAAAACAAAAAAGATTATTGAACATTTTGAAGCCAAAAAAGTCAACAAACTAATATAAAAATCAAAGGGGTGTACAGGGCAAAGAATAAATTAGAAAAAAGTGTATACAGGATTTGAACTTGAAACCTTCAAAATACAGATGATCTAAGGTAAAAAATTTATTCTTCTCTCTAGGCATTGTTTCTACATTCTAGGTGGAGATAATGCAGAAATTTATCGAAACCGAAAGTCCTACTTTTCACTGAATGTTCAGTGCCTCACAGATTCCAAACTAAAATTTCTTGATGTTGTTGCTCGCTGGCCTGGTTCAACACATGATGCCACAATATTTGCCAATTCATCCATACGGACAAGATTGGAAACTGGAGAATTTGGGGGAAGTGTGATAATAGGCAAGTGTATTTTTGGAATTCAAAGGCATCGAGAAGGAAGGAAAGATAAGAGTGTAAAATCCCTCCTTGAATTTTCTTACAATTTTTATCCTTACATGCATGTGCAAGTATAACTTGTATTTCTGATTTTTCTTCACATCCATATTTCTTCTAATCATATACTTATATGACAGTTTATACACTAACAACAGTTTTAAACTCGATTAAAAAAATTATAGGGGTTATGCTCTTCTCCCTATAGTTCAGAGGGGTTTTAACATAGCATTTGACCTCAAAATTAATATTTTCAGGAGACAGTGGTTATCCACTTCGAAACTACTTAATGACACCACTGGCAAATCCTGTCAATCCAGGTGAAAATCTATATAATGAAGCTTTAGTTCGCACCAGAAATGCAATTGAGAGGGTCTTTGGAATATGGAAGCGAAGGTTTCCAGTAGTTGCCTATGGACTTAGACTTAAGCTGGAAACTGTCATGACCATAATTGTGGCTACTACTGTCCTTCATAACCTTGCGAGGGACATGAACGAACCAGAGCCTCCATTGCCTGAAGACATGAATGAAGATCAACTTAATTATTTGATTCAAACCCAACAAATTGACATAGAGCCACAAGTTGATGGTGGCCCTGTCAATTTAGTTCAAAACGAATTTATTCGGTATTTTAGTCAGCTGTAACACCTACTAATTTCTGATTAATTTGCATTTTATTACAGGTATTGGCTTTACTGTAAATATTTTATCTTTCATATTAATTTCAATAAAAAAATTGTATGTACATGCAGTATCTTTTATAAATGTGTACCCCCCTAACTCTTTGTCACACTTTAGGAATTGAGGTGTAACTTTTTAATTTAATTAAATTGAAAACGGAGGTAAAAAATAAAGTAGAGAAAAGAACTGGGTAAAAAAATGTTTAATGAAAGAGTCAACTTCATATCTAATTTATTGCAAAGCACAAACCACTCTTTGAAATAAAACAAAAATTCTTACATAACTCAACAAACTACATTCTAAATAAATCAGGTAACAATTGCCAGAGGAACTATGAAAAAAAGTAACAAAAACTCAACAAACTACATTCTAAATAAATAAGGTAAAAATAACAACTGTAAAAAAATAGTAACATAAATAAAGGAGTTCTTTTTTTAATTTGCTTGCAACAAAATGCAGCACAAGTTAACGAGAAAGTCTCTCTAATTGTTTTTTTCTTATATCCACATCTAGTTGAAGGCATTCTTTTCTAAGGCGATGCTCCTCCTCGGCGAACAACCTTTCCCTCTCTATTTTCTTAATAGTGTAATCTGCAATTATATTTTTTTTGTCTGCTAAGTATTCATATTTTTCTGCTAAAGCATTTGATGCCAATGTTCTTGCAAGTGTGGCAGTTGGCCTCCTTCTATCGGGACCCTAAAATATAGAATCAATCAATATTATTGAGTTTGTAAGGTGCACCAACTAATGATTCCAAACTGTCAGGATTTCGCAACAGACTGCACATAATCCAGATGGTTTGTGGATCATCAGAAAGCGCCATGCCACAAAGAACATATTTTTTCACTTGTAACAATAGACAGTTAGTAAAAAGTGCATGTAGAAGAAAAAAAATAGAAACCCTGAATGATACATAGATATAAAAACTAAACTGAATTTTCTGGGATATTATTTGCTTCACATAACTCAAAAAGTATTTAAAAGCAAACATTAGAATTTGGTACTAATTTTAGGTGGCTCCTAAAAAAGAGCTACTTGCAAGATTTTCATTTTTATATTAAATTGAAGCTAGTGAATCACAAAAACATATTGTTAAGGTCTCTGTTTTTCTCCCTATGCCCTTTTGACTAAATTTAGCATAAGAAATTTTAGGGTTTTCGCTAATTTTCAAACTTGAGGGTGAAAAGAAAAGCTATCAGAAATCTTACTTTTCTGGATGTCACTTTTCTGGATGTCCCTCTTCTACGTATGTCTCCTCTTCCCCCACCATTTTCTCTATTTATTTTATTATTTAAGTCCTGATCTTCAATTTGAGATCCTACTGCTGGATTCTTTACTTGTTGATCTACAGTTCCGTTACCTTGCAATTAATTTTCATTCCTCATACCAGGATGCAATAGTGCAGGATTTAGAGGTCTTTTCAAGTCATTTGTACTGAAATGTTTCCAATTGATCTTCTCAGTACTTTTTCCTTTCTAAAGCATATAAGGGCAATAAGGTGAGGACAAGCATACATGCTAGCATAATTCATGTTTAATTTTTGTCTTTCTTAGTAAGCAATAAAAAGACAGCAAATGTATGAGTTATGCTTGTGTTTTTGCCTTAGTTTATGGTTAAACCATGCCTACTAAAAAAAATTGCCTGCTTATTACAACAGTTTATGGAAATAATCCTGTGTCCCTACCAAAAATTTCCTTTAAAAAATTACAAATCAATGTTTGAATGTGGTTTCGGAAACAGGATATACCTAGATTTATAAGTTTTTTCATATAAATTTTCAATGTAAACATTAGCATTTTTTTAAGGTTTAGCATGGTTATATATCAATTGATGCATACATGCTAGCATAATTCATGTTTAATTTTTGTCTTTCTTAGTAAGCAATAAAAAGACAGCAAATGTATGAGTTATGCTTGTGTTTTTGCCTTAGTTTATGGTTAAACCATGCTTACTAAAAAAAATTGCCTGCTTATTACAACAGTTTATGGAAATAATCCTGTGTCCCTACCAAAAATTTCCTTTAAAAAATTACAAATCAATGTTTGAATGTGGTTTCGGAAACAGGAAATACCTAGATTTATAAGTTTTTTCATATAAATTTTCAATGGAAACTTGTAGAAAATTATGAATGTATGTAAAAAATCTCATAATTCTATCTGTATTTCCTGTCTCTGAAACTGCATTTGAACTTGCTGATTTATAGATTTCTATGACATTTTTGTACAAACAGATTTTTGGCACAAAGAACCCGCAGGGGCTAAATAGTGACATACTGAAATTCCTATAGGTAAAAAACTAATAAATAACTAATAGATAATTCTGCATCACCAATTGCTCTATACAATTAAAAAATATATTTTACTTACCAAGGTAGGTAACAGTTTTTGTTTAATATTCGTTTCTACAGGAGATAATGCTTTTCTGTTTGAAGGTTCTGCTGAGGAACATGAAGGAAGTTGTGTTGTATTATCAAGTGCATTTTTTGCTTCAGTTGTGGAAATCCAATTTTTTATTTTGGGACCAGAACTTGATAACATATATCCCTCTTCAAAGTCAGTAATCTGAATTTTAAATTTATTGTAATTTATAGATTTTATACTGAGTGTATTGTTACAGATGGTTAAGAGTGGAAGTACAAATTTCAGAAACTTCCAATCCAATTAGAGACGTCCTATCCCAAAGTATGAGCCCAAATTAATTCCAAGTACATTCATAAGTTTCATTTTACATTATGTCTCTCTGTAAGAGAGAAAGTGTATTTCACGAATAATTTTTTAATAAGAGATATTTGCGAACCATCATTTTTTAGTGAATTAAAATGCTCATAATTTTTAAGTTTTAAGGTAAAATATTTTCAAAATTCCTACTATTTTTCCACCCTTCATACTGATGTAAACTTTAACTGAGCATATTAATTTTTTCAAAAAGTTGTCAGATTTTCCTGACATTCATTTTATTATATTACATTGACAACACATGTACCATAGACAGTGTAACTCCATTCTTAAGACCCAGAATATTCAGTTTTAATCACAGAAACTATACAAAAACTAAATAGAAGGAAATACTGAAATCTTGTTGGACTTACATGCATATTCACAAAGGAATAATGCTTGCAAATATGCAAGTTCCTACTTACCGAATTTTCAAACACATATTCCACAGATTCAGTGTTTGTCCCCAGGATTGGGCAAATCACATCACAATCAAATTGATTATAGTGCCCCTCCACTGTAATAGGGTCCATGGTGGCAAGCACTAAATCGTCTAAATCATCACACTTAGTTTCAGGGGGTGGAAGGCCTCCACCAGTTTTCAAGACCTCTTGCCGGATCTGTGCCTTTTTCTTCCTCATTGCCTGCTTCTTGTTTTCATAGCATCTCTTTAATTGGTCAATGGTTCGGTTATTTAAATCCGATGAGGTTGCGTTGAACTCCTTAGCTATTTCCACCCAGGCTTCATTTTTTTGAGTATTTGAGATAGCATTCGTTTGTTTACTCTCCAATATATTTTTATATTGGAGGGCTATAGTAAAAAGTTGACTTACTTCCCTGGGGCTAAAATTCAGCCCCCTAATTCTTTTTGCTTCTGTGGACATGTTGCGAAAATCGATCTATTATAAAATCACCACGACCATTGACATATAATAAAAAAAATCTAAACATTAATAAAGTTTTATTGATGAGCAAAATATAACCAAAAAAGAATCTGCTCTGTCTCTGACAAAAATTAAAGGTATTTTAAGGTTAAAAACAACAAAAACAGTGTTCCAACAGAATCAACACAAAAGCCACTGGATTATTGCGATGTTGCCATAATGTAACGAAGATAAAGAACCCTTAGTTAAAGTTTTGGTAAAATGTTCCGGTGCAAATCATTTGAAACTTAAGTAGCAATTAAAATTAAAGGTTCATTTGTTAAATAACAGTTAATAAAAAGTCGGTGCAAATGGGTGTAAATCGTCTAAATCATCACACTTAGTTTCAGGGGGTGGAAGGCCTCCACCAGTTTTCAAGACCTCTTGCCGGATCTGTGCCTTTTTCTTCCTCATTGCCTGCTTCTTGTTTTCATAGCATCTCTTTAATTGGTCAATGGTTCGGTTATTTAAATCCGATGAGGTTGCATTGAACTCCTTAGCTATTTCCACCCAGGCTTCATTTTTTTGAGTATTTGAGATAGGATTCGTTTGTTTATTCTCCAATATATTTTTATATTGGAGGGCTATAGTAAAAAGTTGACTTACTTCCCTGGGGCTAAAATTCAGCCCCCTAATTCTTTTTGCTTCTGTGGACATGTTGCGAAAATCAATCTATTATAAAATCACCACGACCATTGACATATAATAAAAAAAATCTAAACATTAATAAAGTTTTATTGATGAGCAAAATATAACCAAAAAAGAATCTGCTCTGTCTCTGACAAAAATTAAAGGTATTTTAAGGTTAAAAACAACAAAAACAGTGTTCCAACAGAATCAACACAAAAGCCACTGGATTATTGCGATGTTGCCATAATGTAACGAAGATAAAGAACCCTTAGTTAAAGTTTTGGTAAAATGTTCCGGTGCAAATCATTTGAAACTTAAGTAGCAATTAAAATTAATAAAAAGTCGGTGCAAATGGGTGTAAAATAAACAAAAAAAATTGGCGTTACCTCTGTTTAATGTTTTCCCTAGAGAACCCTTGGCTATTAAAAACTTCCGTTACTCTCTCCCATGCCTCATTTTTTAAAGAAAGTGTTGACCCATCTGTTTGTTTGTTCTCAATATCTTTTTCTCCAGCAATCACCTCCACTAAAAATAGCTTTTCGCGTTCGCTGTAGACCATCTTCTGCTCCATTTTTCTTATAACAATATATTCTACTTGAAACAAAATAATTTACTCTAACCTCTGTCCTAACAACGCAACACCACAAAACAGATACTTTCCACAAAAGAAAAACAGAATCAAAAATGAAGTCTGTTATTACTTGACGCACGCTCACAACCATAGAACGATAAGAAAAGCCAACACAACCAACACAAATGCATTAAAAACCCTGAAAACGTGTTTACTCACTTAAGGGCTCGTTAAGTGTCGTTTATGAAACAAGTAAGAGGTTGAGTGCTGAGGGACCCTTACCCAAGTCGCCCTCATTACTCAAGTTGAGGGTTGACTATGAATACCGGCATAAGTCTATGAGGTTTGAGTAAATTAAATTTAGTCCGTCAGTGTCTGTTTTGGTATTCATGGGATGTTTTTCTTGAGATATTCTAGCCATTTCAGTAAAAAGTCGTTCTGTATACATTTGTCAAGTATTTCAGTATTCTCAAAGTCTATACTATGTCCGGTGTTATGGGTATGCTGGGCTAATGCACATCGGTTCACATATCGTTTGCAATCACTTTTATGTGAAGTTATACGGTCTTTGAGATGTCTTGAAGTATGTCCTATGTAATTTTGTTCGCAATCTTTACAAGGAATTTTGTATATGATATTAGAATGTTGTTCTTTTTTAATTTTATCTTTCAATTTAGAAAAAACATTAGCTACCTTCTTAATTGGTTTGTTTGCGATTCTTATGTTATTAACGTCTTTAAAAATAGAGAAGATTTTTGATGTTAGATTTCTTACATATGGTAAAGGTTTTTATGTAATTAAATGTAGTTCTTCTGGTAGTTGTTCTCCAGGTACATCGATGTTATTATCTTGTATGTTGATGGTTTGGTGAATCGGCAAGTTGTACAATAATTTCCTAAGTAAATTTGGAGGGTAGCTGTTGTCTTTTAGAATATTCTCAATCAGCCGTATATTTTTATGGTATAAACTAGAATCAGATATTTTATAGATTCTGTTTTTAAGAGCCATAACGAGGTTGATTTTCATTGTATACGGGTGATATGAGTGAAAATTTAGAAATTTTCCTGAAGAAGATGGTTTGATGTACCAGTCTAGAATAATTTCTTGTGATGTCTTCCTTATCAAGAGTGTATCTAGAAAAGGTACTCTTCGGTTAGTTTCTCTTTCTAAGGTGAATTGGATGTTCTCATGAAAAATGTTAAATTGTTGTAAAAAATCTTCTTGTTTTTCTTCAGGTACTGCACAGATGATACCATCAACATATTTCTTAATGAAAGGTATTGGGAAAGGAATTTTTGATAATACGTTGTCTAGAATAAAATCCATAATGTATTGGGAAATTATAGGAGAAATAGTGCTACCCATAGGAGTACCAAAAATTTGTTTGTAGAATTTATTATTAAAACTAAAATAAGTATTATTGAAGATAAACCTTAATATGATCATGAAATCATTAAAAGATATTTTACAATGGTTTGAAATACGGGACCAATTTTGAGTTATACAAAGTTCTATCAAATCAAATGGAATATTAGTAAAAAGAGAAACTACATCTAAACTTATTATCACATAATTAGGTGGTAATATCTTATTTTTCATGAAGTTTACGAAATGAAATGTATCTTTAATAAAATATGGGTTATTGGTATCATAAGAGTTTGTTAAAATATCTGTTAAGATTTGGGAAATATACTAGTTGGACTGTTAATGGAAGAAGTTATTGGACGGAGTGATAAAGACGGTTTGTGTATTTTAGGAAGACCATAGAATTTTGGAGCAACTGAATTGTAAATCATTAGTTGTTTTGCTGTTATATCGTCGATCTTCTTTTGTTTTTTAAATTGACTAATGTAAGCATTGGATTTTTGTTGAATAGTAGAAGTAGGATCCCTAGGAATACTGATGTAATATTTTTTGACTTCTAATTGTGAAAGGGCTAATTTTACATATTCTTCTTTTTCTAATGCAACAGTTACGTTTCCTTTATCATATTTAGTTATGTATATTTCAGAATGATGTTTCAGGAACTTCTTAGTTTTCAAGTATGATAATTCTATGTTTGAAAGGTTATGAATGGTTGGATTGTTAACAAAATTTGTAACAACATTTACTGCTTGTGCCGTTTTTATATTTTTGATTTGTGGATCCTGAATTTCTTTGGTGATATTCTCTATATTAGCAAGTAGAGAAACAATGGAAATATCATTAATTTTAGGACTAAGACTAAATTTTGGACCTAAAGCTAGAATATTCACTATTTCGTCTGGAAAATCTGTTTTAGTAAGATTTTTGATCCAATTTTCTTTCATTTTTATATTATTCATTTGTTCAGACTTTAGTTTATCTAATTTCTCAATGTTATTATGTTTTATTTTGTAAAAATGTTTATTAAGACTTATATTTTGTAGGCGTTGATATTCACTCCATAATGTGCTAGGTAAGATTTCTTTGATGGATATTTCTAAATTAGATATGTTGAATTTTAAATTTTCAATATAGCTGTGTGTTTGTGATATTTCAAAATTCAATAGTTTAGTTTCAAACTTTCCATTCAATTTGTTAATTTTTCTTACATCAATCACATCTTTAATGGGACAGTTTTTTGTAATTGCTTTTGTATAGTCAATAACGTGTTTTGGAAATATTTTAAATTTTCTGCATTTTAGTAGGAAGATTTTTCGATTAATCATTGATGTTAAACGTTTTCTTTGCTTGGTCCAGCGTTTTAAAAATATGATGATCTGGGGACCATACTTTCTTGATGTTTCGTTGTAAAAACCATTAGTATTATCATTGTCTAAAAAAGAAATAGTCTGTCAACCTAATGAGTATAACAGAGACCCTAAAAAGAGAGATGCATATATACTGAGAGGTGGCGGTTTAAGTTAAATTGCGGTGAAATTTGGGACTTTCAAATACTGGCGTAGCCGAAATACTACTGGCCGATAGGTGGCACCATGATATCCTTAAAATAAACAACAAGTAAATAGATTTCAACTTATCTGTGTACCTACCTAACCAACCAAATAAAATTTTACCTTTTTTATGTAAAACAGTGAGAGCATTATACCCATTGTCTTCATGTAATGTAATAGGCGAGAATATAAGAAAGCTGTCTTTGTGACAATAATTAATCGATCAAACGAACTTACCTGTGAAGTTCGATCGTAATTATATCGATCGTCCAGTCCAAAGATGTTACGGAATTTTTAACTGTGTAGTCCGCTATCCAAGCGCTACCACGCACAATATTTCAAAGGCGAAATTTCCCCTCTTATCGTTTCACCGCGGTCAGGTTACCCACGGTTATATTCTTCATTTTAGTTTCAAAGAGTACGACGAATATTTTTTTTTTTCTAAAATTTACAACGGGTTGGGAGGGAAAGGGTCTGTAACATCTTTGGACTGGACGATCGATATAATTACGATCGAACTTCACAGGTAAGTTCGTTTGATAGATTAATTATATCTCACGTCCAGTCCAAAGATGTTATTTTTAACTGTGTAGATGTTTAAAGATTTACTAGTTGTAAATTTTTGTTTATTAAAGAAACATTTGAATGTTAAGACTTGTTCTTAATAGACAATAATAAACCGAAAGCAAAAATGAGTGGCATTTTCTAATAACGGAAAAAAAACAGAACAAAATCCTTTGTCAAGTTTTAACAGAGTTTATAATTATTATGTGTAAGAAGCAGAGTTGAGTCCGCCACTGGACGTAGGCGAGCAGCCAGTTCACACGGCCTGCTTCCTAATCTTATCGCCGTTACCAAAACAAAAGGGGACCCTTCGACCCTTGTTGACCGACAAAGGCACAGCGAAGGAAAAGTACAAAAAACGGCATTGATATACGAGATTGTGAGAGGTGCAGTCGAATATATTTCACAACCTAACATTTGGATGTTTCTTTAGTTTCTTAAAGTAATAAACCTTTAAATAAAACTCATATTTTAATTTACAAACACTCGTAATTCTAACATATGTGTGTATGGAATCAACCTAAAACACTGTGTGCGAGCTTTCCCTGTTTCGTTAATGGGCGATGGTAAAAATTCGCAAATGTCGATTTTTTGCTCCAGCCGGCATCGCTGCGAATAATATCCACTTCTGGAGAGTCCACTTCTGTAGGCAGCCGACGTAGATGCGTGGCGGGTGGAGAGGGGCTTAAATATAGTTGTGTCGATTCCGGAGGCCGTTAATGTTTCTTTTACCCAACGGCTTAACGTCGCTTTAGTTGGTTGGTTGGTTTGGCCACGGTTAGGAACAGACTGTTATTTGTACGTCGTGAATCCTGGGTTATCTCCATATATCTCTTTAGGGTCGACACAACACAGATCTGTGGTCTTTCTTCGAATATTGGAATTTCCAGGCATGGTTGTGGCTTATTTATGCCTGTTGTTTTTATTTGGTCGGAAATGAAAATATGGAGTCCTCCCTCGTAGGTCTTGATTTCTGATGTTTTGATTGAAGAAATTGTTTGTAGTCGGTTGCCTGTTGCTAGGGTCAGAAGTCATAGCGAGGTTTTGGAGGTCTGGCTCGTGCAATACCCTTCATGAATCGCTTGAATATAGGATCTTCCCCTATATTGCCGGGTAATATTAGGGAAAGTGCCGCCCGATGGACAATCTGCAATACCCGGAGAATAAGGGAAAAAGGGGGGAAAGCGTAAAGTCGCATATTTCCCCAGAATACCGTAAAAGCGTCGAACGCAATAGCCCCTGGGTCTCTTAACCAGGAAATGTATTTTTGGCACTTGTGGTTATCTTTAGAGGCGAAAAGATCTATTTCAGGATTCCCGTATTTCTTACAAATTTTTTCAAAGGCAAAGTCTGCTAAAGACCATTCAGTTTCTGACTGAATGGTACGGGATTCCCTATCTGCTAACCAATTATCTTTGGTATTTATGTAAGTAGCGTGTATCCAAATATTTCTGGATTTACACCATTGCCACATTGTTTGAAGTAGGATATGGCGGTGGTGTTGTAGGCCCTAATGAGAATACTTATGTTTTTACAGTTGTTTGCGAAGCATTTCAAGCCGAAAAATATGGCTTGCAGTTCCAGGAGGTTGATATGCTCTTCCTTTTCCAGCTGTGTCCACCAGCCATGGGTGCTCTCTCCGCGACAGTATGCCCCCCATCCTGAGAGGGAAGATTTCCATTTGGTAGACGTCTTGTTTTATGTCATTATAGGCTTGATCAATGTTTGATAGCCACCAGAAAAATTCATCGAGAGGAGGAATGTTCATATTGGCGTTATAGTTCATGTTGTGACTGCGAAGGGCAAGAAACTTGGCCCTCTCGAAAGACTTTGTATATAGCCATCCATATTTGACAGCCGGGCATGCTGAAGCTAGTGTACCGGTGAATCGTGCAAAGTCTCGTATTTTACAGGATGATTTTGACTGTAAGAGTTTTATCAACTTCCTAATTCTTTCTTTTTTATCATTTGGAAGTTCTATACGCATGGCCTCGGAATGCAGAATAAACCCCAACAATTTACACCTTCTTGAAGGGGTTGTTGTGCTTTTGTTCCTATTAATAATAAAACCTAATGATTCCAAAAGATTAATAGTGAATACAGTATTTTTAATAGAATTTTCGAATGACTCGGGGATAATTAGGAAGTCATCTAGATAATTTACACAAATAGTGTTATTAAGTCTGAGGTGCCGGACCACTGGCTTGAGTAACTTTGTGAACATGTGTGGGGCTGAGGCGAGGCCAAATGGAAGCCATGTGAATTCAAACAATTGATCGTTATGCATGAGTCTCAAAAATTTCCTATGTGTTGTAGCAATCGACACGAGGAAATAGGCATCTTTTAAGTCAATGGTAGTTAAATACCAGTCCTTCTGGGCGAGTTTCAATACCGTTCGTGTGTCTTCCATCTTGAAGAGAGGTGTATCTATATGTTTATTGAGTAGCTTTAGATTAAGGATAAAACGTTTTTCGCCGTTAGCCTTGTTCGTGAGAAACGTTCTAGAGAGGAATTGGCCTTCAAGAGGTTTACACCTTACTATAGCGCCGGTCTTTTGTAACCGGGCTATTTCCTCATCCATTAAAGACTGCTCTACCGAGGATAATGGAAGCAGACTTGGCGGCGTAATTTGTACTGGTGTACTATTCATCGGTAAAGGATATCCCCTGATCCATTTAAGGATTACTTTATTAGATGTCAAGGCCTGCCGCTTCTCATAAAATAGGGATAGTCTGCCTGCATATTTTGTACTTACCTTTACGTTCTCTTGTTGAATCTGTACCCCTTTTTGGTCTGGAGTCTTGAGGTATTGCCCCTTACTGGCCCTGTCACCCTCGTATGACGAGCCGGGCGATATCTGTTTAAAGGGCTACGTCGTTGTTCAGGTGCTCGTGACTGTTCTACTCCCCCCCTTCTTTTTAGTGCTGGAAACGGTCTGGGATTTGAGTTCGGCATTGAAGCTTTCAGCTCTTTGCTTGAAGATTCTATGTGCTTTGCCGCTTTTACCTTTTCCGCTAAATCCGAACCGAACAGTAAGTCTGTAGGGGGCAGTGCTCGAGCATTTCTTTCGTATTTTTATTCATATATGGATATATGAACTTGCGTCTTGACATAGATAAGTCGTGAAAAAATGACACGAAAATCTTTCCTGCGTCTGAGAGGCTCTTCAATATTTTTTCTATGTAATTTGGGGGAATATTTTCATTTTCCTGGAGGATAACGTCCAATCCTCTGCCTAATGCTACAATCCCGTTGCTGAGGCTGCTCTGGAACTATACAGCAGCATCTCTTGCTTGTATTGATGATGGTATTATAGCTTTCGTTTCGGGATTTAGCCCTGGCGCACTTAGCGCGGGGCAATTTGCTGGCCCGCTATAGATTTCAGAAAGTGCGCTCTGTTCTTCTTTTGCCAAGCCATTGGCAGCTAGAAAAGTCCAACGGGATACTAGCGCTGCGTGTAAGTTTGGTGAAGTTTGCGCCTTCCGGGTAGGATCATCCCCTAAAATTTCTATGACGTCCACCGGGAGCTGTACGTCATTAACAATTTCTAAAATGTCCCCTGACGTACGGTCTGTTGGTGGAGGAGCCAAAACGTGTAAGTTTTGGGCATCCGCGTTTGAGTCTGCCGTATTGCGTAGAAAACGGGCTGCTCTATCCTTCGGCGATTGAGTTTCCTCATCAGAATCGGACATAGATGAGCCAAAACTGCAAAACTGCCTATCACCCCTACGGCTAACAGTGTCCGCCGTATCGCACGGAGTACGGGCTACACTGAGTCTCGGTGATCGAGATCGAAAGCGCTTATGTGGGGGCCCTTCATCTTCGTCGGAAGCAGCGGTGTCCGAGCTGCTGGAATGACGGCGTCGAGAATGTTTTGCGTATTTGCAATGGTCGGCTGTCGATTGGCTTGTCCTCGCTCTGAGCGGTGACCGTGATGGGCTTTCGCTTGTTTGTGAGAGGTCCCGTCGACGGTAGTGTAAGGAGGGAAAAACTTGACTTGAGGAGAATGAGTGATTTGTAAAGATTGATATATTTAATTAGAATTTAACTTTTAATTACTTACTGTGTACTTACATTATATTTTTTTTATAATATAGATAATAAAACAAATCTTAATGTTGAAAATAACTATTTACAAGACACTGGACGTGATGCCTGGATTTAATTGAACAGTCACTATGGACCTGGTCCAAGTAGGTTGAACAACCGAGATGACGTACCTGGAATTAGATAGAAAAACACTCTGAGTATTCAATTTGCCATAAATAATGATTAATTATTGACTAACGATTAGTATAGTTGAAATCCCCAAAATTAATAAAAGTATTAATAATATACAAGGTGCATCTTATGTGTTTGAACTGTGATTATGCATATCAGTACTAAAGTAAAGTTAAAACTTCACTTGATCAAAAATAAATGCCTAATAGTAAATATTTAGGGTTATTAGGAAAGGTGCAAGGGGCGCAAACTCTCCCCAATGCATGTAAGGAATATGTGGCACAAACTCTCCACAAACAATATTATAACTACTGTAAGTGGCACAAACTCTCCACAGTACAGCAAAATAATATTACACTGCAAGTGGCACAAACTCTCCACAGTACAGCAAAATAATAATACACTGCAAGTGGCACAAACTCTCCACAGTACAGCAAAATAATAATACACTGCAAGTGGCACAAACTCTCCACAGTACAGCAAAATAATAATACACTGCAAGTGGCACAAACTCTCCACAGTACAGCTAAATAAGGTTACACTGCAAGTGGCTCAAGCTCTCCACAATACAGGGGGGTGGAAGAAGATATAGGTGACGTGAGAAGTCACCCTGTATCAGGAATGGACAAACCGCAAGTGGCGCAAACTCTCCACATTACAGTATAGGTATGTGAGTTAAACTGCAAGTGGCACAAACTCTCCACAGTACAGCTAAATAAGTTTACACTGCAAGTGGCTCAAGCTCTCCACAATACAGGGGGGTGGAAGGAGATATAGGTGACGTGAGAAGTCACCCTGTATCGGGAATGGACAAACCGCAAGTGGCGCAAACTCTCCACAGTACAGTATAGGTATGTGAGTTAAACTGCAAGTGGCACAAACTCTCCACAGTACAGCTAAATAAGTTTACACTGCAAGTGGCTCAAGCTCTCCACAATACAGGGGGGTGGAAGGAGATATAGGTGACGTGAGAAGTCACCCTGTATCAGGAATGGACAAACCGCAAGTGGCGCAAACTCTCCACAGTACAGTATAGGTATGTGAGTTAAACTGTAAGTGGCACAAACTCTCCACAGTACAGCTAAATAAGGTTACACTGCAAGTGGCTCAAGCTCTCCACAATACAGGGGGGTGGAAGGAGATATAGGTGACGTGAGAAGTCACCCTGTATCAGGAATGGACAAACCGCAAGTGGCGCAAACTCTCCACAGTACAGTATAGGTATGTGAGTTAAACTGCAAGTGGCACAAACTCTCCACAGTACAGTAGGATTGGATGAATAGGAAATGCAACAACAAATTAATGTTCTTAATAACGTTGAATATTAAAGAACTTTAAACAAAGTTATTATTAAAAATAATTAGCAAATATATATACTCTATGTGATAAAATATCTTTTAAATTCAAATATCAAATAACAGGCAAAACTGAATTACTCTGTGAGATAGACTCACCTATTTAACTCCTGATATGCACCACAATACACATTATATTTTATATATTTAAATTTCTCAAGTGAACACTTTAGTTATCTTCTAGCAACTAAAACCCAAATCGTTCTTAAAACCTTTCTTTCCCCTTTCGTGGCCTCGAAGGCTACGTGACATTATGATATTTTACTTATCTGTTTCAGACAATTGGTTGTTTTGTCGAGAAATGGATTTCTGAAATATTAGGGTATACCCATGATTTAATTCGTTTTACTTGGAACGAAAACTATTTTAAGAATAACAGGGTGAGAAAAAAAAATTGTCTTACAGTAGTATGTTTCTAATTTTTCTAATCGACGTAAAAGCTGTTTACGGGATATTTTATTTTCTCTACTTCCAGAACGATGTCTGTGCTTCCTTCTAGATTTTCCCATTTCCTATCAAGAAATATTTAAAAAGACAATTTTATACTTACGGTATTTATAATAGGGTTAGGTACCTGACGTAATTTATGCAGCGGAACAAACAAACCTTCACACGTGGCGCACAAGATAACGAATGAAGAATATAACCGAGGGTAACCTGACCGCGGTGAAACGATAAGAGGGGAAATTTCGCCTTTGAAATATTGTGCGTGGTAGCGCTTGGATAGCGGACTACACAGTTAAAAATTCTGTAACATCTTTGGACTGGACGTGAGATACAGTGCTCAGAAGCAAACAAGAGCCCCGGAAAATATGCGAACTAAAACAAAAGTCATCGCAACTAGCCAATCAGGAGCCAATGTTAACGATTGTACATTAGTAATTGTTAACATAATCGAAATAATATGACCGAGTGATTTCATCAATATACATCGATTTTAGTGTCTGTATCAGTGTTGTCAATGTGAGAATAATTATCCGATTTTTAGACAATTTCGCTAACCGAATAGTTTTTCCAGTGTTTTTCAGAAAGGATAATATATAAAACAGCTATTGTTTTTGGGGATTTTCAATATTGACTAGGGTCGCAGACTTTTATTTAGACCTTTTGGTAATTTTGACAAATTCTGATAATTTGAATTGTAAGTTCGGATAATATTTATTTTTACATCGGCAACACTGGATTGCATTCTATTTGATATTTGATGTCAGCTGTTGTTTTATAATCTGCTTCTATATTTTTATACGTTATTATTTGCTTCATAAATTACAGGACAATCAGTCTTTATTAAGACTAATTTGATAATTAACTTAACATAGTAAGGTAAGTACTATAATTATAATTAATAAACATAACCTAGAACAACACACAAAAACCAGTCATTTAATGTTCATCAGGCCTATTAATGTTTGTTTTTCTTTCAGTTCAATTTTCCCCAACAAAATGTACCCAAAATCAAGGAAAACAGTCCACAGTGAAGCTCGCAATATTATTAAAAACGTTGTGGAATTTTTTGATAGACAGAAAGCTGCTGGTGTGTGGTCATGAAAAGAACCGTACATGAATGCTATACGGTTGATAAACAAGTTCCAACAATAAATATTCTGGTAAATAAAATGAAAAATAAAGTAGATTACTCTGGCGGTCCAGACACCTTAAGAAAGCATTTAAAAAATATTGGATTTCAGTATAAAAAATGCCACAATAAAAGGAAATTGTTGATGGAACGTAATGATATTGTAGCTTGGCGGGCTCGTTATTTAAGAAGGTTGAGGGATAATGATGCTCTGGGTCACAACAAGAAGCCAATAACTTATTTGGATGAAACTTATATCCATCCATCATATGGTGTTAGTAAATGCTGGCAATCGGAAGATGAACCTGGTGTGTATACATCCAACAGAGCTGGTCAACGGTACATAATAGTACACGCTGGTGGACGTTATGGGTTTGTGAAGAAAGGACTACTAATTTTCAAGTCAAAAAGCAAATCAGGAGATTATCACGATGACATGAACCATACAAATTTTATGAACTGGTTAGAAACACAACTAATACCAAACTTACCTCCTAATGGTATTGTGATTATGGACAATGCCCCTTACCACAGTGTTCAAATTAATAAGCCACCAACCCAATCAACTCGGAAGCATATTATTAGAGAATGGCTTGAAGCAAATGGCATCTCAACAACAAATGATATGCTTAAAGCAGAACTTCTGGATCTTGTCAAACGTTTCAACCATTCTAAAACATACTATGTGGATGAGTTGTTGAAAAAACATGGACATACTGTGGTACGGTTGCCGCCATATCACTGCGACCTCAATCCGATTGAGCTAATATGGAGTAGCGTAAAACATAAAGTGGCAATGAAAAATGTTTCTTAAAGTGCTGCTCAAATAGAACAATTAGTTCGAGCAGCCTTTGATGAAGTTGGTTCTGCGGAATGGAACAAACACTGCGACCATGTGGACCATATAGCTGAGGAAATGTGGAGGAATGATGGACTATTAGATGATGTGGTGGAAAATATGTGTTTCACTGTCAACACTGGTTCATCAGATGAAAGTGGGAGTGATGAATATGAAAGTAAGAGTGATGAATATGAAAGTGGGAGTGATGACTGATGAATAATAAAGTGAATAACATTTTTGTAAATTACAGTGTTTTATTTTGTTCATCTTTAATATCTTGTGCATAACACATAAATTCATTACATGAACATATCATATAAGACATTCATGTTTCATTATTAGCTAAATAAATAATTTTAATGTAATACATGTTGAATTTTGCTTGCAATCTAATGTCTTTTCAAATATAATGTATAATACTTTCAATTAATGAAGTCATCTACAATTTTTTTCAATTGGAACCCCTGTATTAATATTTGATTATAAGTTCGTATTAAATTGAAAAAATGATAAATTGTTTTATTTGTGAACCCAACTGAATAAGTAATATAATTTACAAAAAATATAACTAGGTTTTACACATCAATTTTGTGATTAATTTCGTTTTTTTGGACTTAACTTAATGTAATTTGTTACATATGCTAATGAAATATCTACCTTTTTATGTTAGTAATTGGTTCTTTTGTAATGTGTTAAATAATAGTTTCTAATATCTAACTGTTGTGTTTGAATAAAGCAAATGAATTGAAGTAGAACAGCATTTAATATATTTATATATTTGACAAATCACACAAAATTATTGCCATACAGTCTTGTTTATAACAACCAAATATATAAGACTTAGCTAATTGGTAGTGGTGAAGTGTATATTCCAATATTAACACTGTTGTAACCTGGTAGATTTAAACAATATTACTATCGATTTATTTCATAATTACATTATTATTACTGTATTATTTAGTTTTCGTTTCATTTATCTTTTTCAATTCTTGGTATTAAATCTTAACAAAGGAAAGTACACTATAGAAACATAAAACCTTCCCTTATCATTTTATAAAAGCTTTTTAAGTCACGATTTGAATTTTAATATTACTTGTAATAATATATTAAGTCTCCTTTTTGTCACACTATTTAATTCGCAGAATGTAGTTTCAGTATGTATTTTATAGGAACAAGTTTTGATTTAAGTTTTAAAAGTGCATTTAGTATTATTGTGAAAACACACAATAATTGTAGACTTTTATTCTATACTTATTTCTTTTAATAAATGCAACTTTAGATATACCTCCGGGATTGAAAAAGAAGGACTCTCTAACAAGACCTGAAAGCGGTAACATTGTACCCAAGATTAGAATGTACTAAGTTCCAAATTTATAATAAACTGACGGACTATTGAACTACTGCCTTTTTATTCTAACACCTATTATTTGTGTGAGTTTACAACACAAATTTTTGGTGGCAGCGGTGGCGGATTTTTTCAAATTTTACGAAATTTGTCGAATCTGGTGTTAGGATAATTTGTCTAAGGGAATCGTTTTTGAGGAAACCAGTAGTCAAGTCCACAAGTTTAGAAGACAACATTAGTTTTGCAAATTAACCAACAAGAAATATATTCAATTAGTTCGTGAGTTCCTAAGAAAAGTTGCAGAATCCCGAGTTCCTGTGTTCCTGTTTGGATTTTGGTCTACTCCTAATAGACTTTGTAGTGCAGTGAAAAGCGATTGAAAGTGATAGTGATTTTGAGTGACAGTTTTTATTATTTGGATTACACATGGATACAAGACGACTTCTATTTTTATTGTAAGTTTATTTTTGTTTATTGTTAATAGCCTTTCTTAAAAATAAAAATAGTTAAAATAAGCAAAATGTCATTAGCCGATACAAATCAAATTCAACCTGAACAATTTTACGTTTCAATTGATACCGCAATTAAATTAATTAGAGACTATGACGGTACAACAACAAGTGATAAAGTTCATGACTTTATAGATAATTGTGAAACAGCCTTAAGCTCAATCAATCCTAGATCAAGAATAATTTTATTTAACTTAATTAAAACAAAATTAGTTGGTAGAGCACGAGCACTAACAAAATACAGGGAATTTAACAATTGGGATGATTTAAAAATTTACCTAGATGTATTTTCGGAAAAAAGATCGGTTAGTTTCTGGCAGTTGGAATTGAATCAATGTAGGCAAAGCAAAGGCGAGGATATAGCGAATTATTCCAATAAAATTGAAAAATGTTTGTCAAATTTAGTCGATGCATCCACCGTCGGCAAGACCGCAGTGATTGCAACAGAAATTTCTAATTTATTACGCAAACAAGCGTTAAACGTTTTTATTCAGGGTCTTGTAGAACCATTAAAATTACACTTAAAAGCTAGAAATCCCATAACATTAGAGGACGCGATAGAATTAGCTAGAGAATAAGAAAGAGAGTTAGTTACCCAGCAAACACAATTATGTAAAATCGACATAAATGTTACATAACTGATTATACATGTTACGTAACTATGTTATGTAAAATTTACATCGCTATTACGGCGAAATGTCCGCCACAAATACTACATCATGTTTACATAACATTGGTGTAACTTCTTTACATATATTTTATATTATTTTATTGGATAAATATTACATCTTAAATATAACAAACAGACATAAATATTACATAACATGCACTAGATGTTATGTAACTGCTATATAAAATTTACATCCTTGATGTAACTACTTTACATGTATTTTATATTGTATTATTACATAAATATTATGTAATTTTTACATCATTGTTATATGATGGAAACAATCAAAAATTGCACAAATAACCCCTTCATCACACCAACTCTTCACACCTTTATACAGATTTTCATAACTAAGTTATCAACATCATTAGAACTCAGTTATCGAAATATGCAAATAGGTGTGAAGTGAGTTGTGTAGTTACGGGGTTATTTGTGCAATTTTTCATTGTGCGATATTATAACAGTAATTTTATATTGCCACATTACAATGGAGTAAATAAAAGTTCAGCATTAAAAAATAAACATTTATTTGCTCACATTGCACAAACTAGAAATTTACATATTTGGGATTAAAAAAACACAACTTAATTCTCTTCATTTGCTCTCAGTATCTTTTTTTTTCATTTCTCAATTAAGCCTTTGCGGCGGCTCAATCGAAACCATTCCCCTGCATATTTTTCTATGTCAGAATGAGACATGGAACAATGGCTACTTATGATAATGTCTGAAAATATTAATTATTATTTTTGGCAATCAGAGTTAAAAATGTATTACCTGTTAATATTTTTAATGAAGTTAAATCTTTGCCTTAAAAATTGTCTCTTTGTCCAAACCATGAACACTGTGTAGCCAACTCATTGGTAAATAATTGGGCAAGGCATCTACAAAAATGGTCTTTTCCATCTCTTCCACCCAAAGATTTGAAGAGATGGGCCTAAAATATAAGTATATTAAGTTTAATTAAATAATATTAAAGTCAAATATGGGTTCACTCCATAGGGTGACTACACAATTTGGAAAGAAGGTTCCTTTTTATAATATTTTTCAATCTCTCTAAATTTCGTCAGAGCAAAGATGTAGAAAAAATGTATCTTCCACTGTTGACCGGGAATTAAAATTCCTTTCTAGTGTCGAAAGTATGTGCTACATTATGACTCAAATGAAATAATTAAATATAGATTTCAATTAACATCAAGTATTATAATACAGGATAGGTGAATTAGGACTTTTACTTATTATAATATAAAACTTACCAAAGAAGTTTTTACATTATCATCATTGATCTCTAACTTAAGGTCGAACTCCTGAACTTCATCAATGGTTTTCAATGGAATATTTTTCAATTTCTGAAGGTGATTGCTTCGTTGATGTCGCAAACTCCAGGGAACTCATCTTGGTATAAATGGTGTTTAAAAACTTTTTATTTGCTAAGCAAATTATTCGCAGTTTAACTAAAACATGGAATTTCCTCATATAATGTTTCCAACATTAGGGGTGTTCCTACAAACAAATAATTAATTGAAAGTGATGAACAAATAAATTCAAAACGAGATACTATTGCTGCTAAGCATTCCAACATGTATAGATACCCATATGTGCTTTTTGTCTGTCGTGCTACCAAATGCCTCAACCAGTTTATTGGAAAATATGACAGATGATGTTGGCACTTGAATTTTTTATTTTTGACAAATTGTCCAAAATTACAATCACATGAGAATGAAATTATGTTTTTTGAAACCTAAAATCCCCAAATTTGGTTTTTACTTGCAGCAACATGCTCAGAATTATTTATTCTTCCCTCTGGTCCACTATTTTGTTTTGGTGATGAAGTAGGTGTTAGTGTCCCATCCCCATCAGAGCTACTTTCACTGAGGGATGAACCCTCTAATTTTTTCATTTTACCCCACTCAGTATGTTGTTTTTTAATGGTGCCACATACAGTTTTTTTTAACACCACCTACAATAACAGTAGAAACCAAAGACTTTGTAAGTGAAAAAGAAAAAAAAGTTTAAGAATGGTTCAATATGTAAATCTGGATAAAAGTTATGTTTTTCAAAAACACACAATGCCAGAATTCCAAAGATATCAACTTAGTTAATTACCTTTAGCAACAACCTCAACTTTATTGAAATTGCCTTCATTGCTGTTTTTCTGTGAACTAGAAATAGCTTTTAGTTTCGGTGTTGGAGGAGGAGTCATTACCTCCTCATCAGAGCTACTACCAACATTATCTTGAGTCCATGCAGCTGGAATTTTTTTTCTTCTTCCCTTCCCGGCTTCTTGCCCTTCTTCCGTTACTAGTGCTGTACTCAGAATCTGCTGCTTTTCTGCGAGCACCATCCAAAGTCGCTAAAAATTGAATAATTTTGTACTCATAACCAAGCAGAGGATTGTTATTTACATTAATAGTTTAGGAAGGGGTGTATTAGCAAGAATTGAGATGAAGACAAGTCAGAATTTACTTCTAACTGAATTCTATAGCAATAACTTACATATTTGAACACATCAGATTTTTGGTTTCAAAGTAAATAAATATTCATTAGGAATTTCGGTTATCAAAAACTAGTTGATAGTATTTAAAAAAAAAACATGTATAATTAATTTTGGCTATCATATATAAAACTTGAAAAATTACTTACAACTAAAACCCTCAATTCTTAATTGAAGAATCTCCCAATTATTATTATTATTAATCAATTATTTATACTTACTTAATTTCACAGTGTGGTGGTAATATAATGTCGGATCAGACACTATTTACAATAGCACAAACCAAATAGCGGTGTGAAGACAGCAGCCAGACTTGGCAGCCTAAAGTTCCGACCGCTCCCGATCGTTCAGTGGCGTGCGTACTTTAAAAAATGGTGAATGATATATATTATACATGCAAACTGAAGGAAATATTTAATCTGACTTAACTAATAGTTGGTATATCTAATTTCAATTGTTATTTCTCGAAATCTATCTAACAAATACTATTTTATTGATAAAGCCGTGACAATATGAAAATCAAAAATAAGAGATGATACGATTGTTTTCGCAAACGACAATAAAAGACAAAATTTGTTCGTAAGTCGAAAGGATAACTTTTGACGTATACCTAAGAAGGTGATTTACGAAAATATTTTCAACTTCAAGGAACTGCAGGGTCGTATTACGCAAAATAGGGAATTTAAAAAATGAAATTTTTCATTAATTTAGCAAACGACTGCCAATATGAAATATGCTCAGGCAGCTTACTTTCGATGTATAATAACGTGTTTTTCTAAAATAATTCCTTGCTCAAGGGGATAGCAGGGTCGTATTACGCAAAATAGGAAATTTAAAAAATGCCATTTTTCATTAATTTAGCAAACGGCTGCCAATATGAAATATGATCAGGCAGCTTACTTTCGATGTATAATAACGTGTTTTTGTAAAATAATTCCTTGCTCGAGGGGATAGCAGGGTCGTATTACGCAAAATAGGAAATTTAAAAAATGCCATTTTTCATTAATTTAGCAAACGACTGCCAAGATGAAATATGATCAGACAGCTTACTTTCGATGTATATTAACGTGTTTTTGTAAAATAATTCCTTGCTCGAGGGGATAGCAGGGTCGTATTACGCAAAATAGGAAATTTAAAAAATGCCATTTTTCATTAATTTAGAAAACGACTGCCAAGATGAAATATGATCAGGCAGCTTACTTTCGATGTATAATAACGTGTCTTTGTAAAATAATTCCTTGCTCGAGGGGATAGCAGGGTCGTATTACGCAAAATAGGAAATTTAAAAAATGCCATTTTTCATTAATTTAGCAAACGACTGTCAAGATGAAATATGATCAGGCAGCTTACTTTCGATGTATAATAACGTGTTTTTGTAAAATAATTCCTTGCTCGAGGGGATAGCAGGGTCGTATTACGCAAAATAGGAAATTTAAAAAATGTCATTTTTCATTAATTTAGCAAACGGCTGCCAATATGAAATATGATCAGGCAGCTTACTTTCGATGTATAATAACGTGTTTTTGTAAAATAATTCCTTGCTCGAGGGGATAGCAGGGTCGTATTACGCAAAATAGGAAATTTAAAAAATGCCATTTTTCATTAATTAAGCAAACGGCTGCCAATATGAAATATGATCAGGCAGCTTACTTTCGATGTATAATAACGTGTTTTTGTAAAATAATTCCTTGCTCGAGGGGATAGCAGGGTCGTATTACGCAAAATAGGAAATTTAAAAAATGTCATTTTTCATTAATTTAGCAAACGACTGCCAATATGAAATATGATCAGGCAGCTTACTTTCGATGTATAATAACGTGTTTTTGTAAAATAATTCCTTGCTCGAGGGGATAGCAGGGTCGTATTACGCAAAATAGGAAATTTAAAAAATGTCATTTTTCATTAATTTAGCAAACGACTGTCAAGTTGAAATTAGGTCAGGCAGCTTACTTTCGATGTATAATAACGTGTTTTTGTAAAATAATTCCTTGCTCGAGGGGATAGCAGGGTCGTATTACGCAAAATAGGAAATTTAAAAAATGCCATTTTTCATTAATTTAGCAAACGGCTGCCAATATGAAATATGATCAGGCAGCTTACTTTCGATGTATAATGACGTGTTTTTGTAAAATAATTCCTTGCTCGAGGGGATAGCAGGGTCGTATTACGCAAAATAGGAAATTTAGAAAATGTCATTTTTCATTAATTTAGCAAACGACTACTGTATAATGAAAATTCAAATACAATAATTATTTCTACATTTACCAAAACTTTCATTAAAGTAAATTAGGTATCTATCACCATTGTATCTATCACTTTAATTTAAAAGAAGTAGGTATTCGAAATTCGGATGAATGCTCTTTTGTTTGTTAGGTATTATATTATGTTTTTCGTCATTTTTGTAATGAATATTCGATGTTTATACACCGATTTAAATAAGCCTTACTAAAGTATATTTCACAATATTTCGTTGACCGGTATCTGGTCGGATTAATAATAAAAGTTCATCAATCACTCATTGTAAAGTACCTAACAGTAACAGATCCGTAGTCGGTAAAATTTAGATACTAAAACATAAATTAAATTTATTTTGTGAAAAAAATCACCGAATTTCTTAAAAACATATTCAACTTTTATTTATTAATTGGAATTGAATAAATTAAACTGTTGAAACATACAGGGAGGCCCACCGTATACGCTTTAGTTTATTTCATCTAATCGGTAGATATGTTATCAAAAAATGAATCAAATAAAAAATATATACGATACTGTGTTATCGGATTAACGTCTACCTGCTGTGGGTTTTTCTCTTGAATCAATCATATTGGTGTTAAGTTAAACCTTAAACCGAAATATCTTGTAATGGAGTTTATATGCTGTGAAAGTAATTTCGAATTTTAAATGAGATATGAATTGAATTTATTTCTTTTAGTTAATCGTATTTTACATTCCGTTCGATATCCCTATATCTATACCGAAATTATTTTCCACAAATGATGTTAATGCGTAAGTTTTCCATAAAAAAATATTCAAAAGAACCATTCTTTTGTTGGACAAATAGATGAACACATTTATATATAATCTTTATCACAGAGATGAATTCCTAATAGAATCGGTATTAAGAACTTCTTGTATAACAATCGGGTTTTGGGTGAAAGTATTGTTATGGATTTTGTAATTTTTTATTAAATTTCCTTTTATTCTACTAAATCGTACATAAAATAACAATAAAAACAAAAAAATTCAAAGATATGTACATTAAACTTTGATTTAACTCAAAAGTGAGCTAACCTAGAAATATTTGAAAATGAAACGTAAAGTACATAGGGGTCTAAAATAAAGATGTTCAACTGTCACTTATTTTGCAAAATTGTCAGTTTGTCAGATTTTTTTCTGCTTTTTTTGCAGCAGCAGCTTTCAACGATCTATATTTGAGATCCTTAAAAATTAAAGTTCTTATCAATATTTCTAATAAAAAAGATCTATGTACCTTACATTCATTTTCGACAAACCAATCAGACAAGTGCTTTCGCAATTTATTGATAATTTGATTTTTCATCTTCTTAGATAATTTCGACTTTCCCATCAATCCCACAAAATATTTTGAAAAATAATGCATACTTATTTTTGTAAATTATTTTAAAATAGGTGAAGGCACTTTCCAGTGTCAAATTGAAAAGTCTCCTATATTAAAATTCTTTAAAAATATAAGACATTCATTTTTATCCTGAGCTTGATTCAGATCATCTTCTAAAAATTCTTTGCATACATTACACTCGTATTTATCTAATACCTTTTTACTCAAATATCCTGCAAAATAAACTTCTGAACTATTTTTAAGAGTAAATTTCACAATCGCTTTCATATGAAGAGCTTCAGAGATTTTGGGCTCAAATTCGACAGTCCAGAGTTACCTAAAAATATAATTGTTTCTTGTTAAAATGTGCGGTTTATTGCATTAATAAAAAACAATGATTATTCTAATCAATTTTAAGATACATATTTAAAGAACAGAAAACAGTTTGCTGTCATCTTCAGTACAAATAATTTTACCAATACCTTTTAATCTATATAATGCATAGTTGGTGAAACACTATGTTTGCTTAAGATTAATCAGCTCAATGAAATATTTTATGGTTACTTTCTTAAACAATGGTACTACATACAATCTTGCAAAGTGTTTAAAAAAAGCTACAATTTTATAAAAAATCAAAATGACAAATTCTTAGCACAATGTAAGTACCTATCAAGTAATAAGTCTAATAAATATGTCCACTATTATACAGGTTGTCCCATTTACAAGAAATAAACAGATTTACAAAACCTAATTGCTTTATGTAAAGCTACACTTTTGCGATTAAAGAACAGGGAAAATAAAATGTGATTGTTGTAATGTGAACTACTATCAGGATTATTCTCATTTGATTAGTTAGGTTTAGAAGTTAGCATTATGCAAATGATTCGAAGATTCTTAAATAATTATATTCTTGTTTTACTTCCTTTTCAATTAATAAAATACAAAGAAAAATTAATAACATTTATCATATTTGAAGACACAAACCTGCCAATTACGGCCACCTTTATATAACGGCCAAAATTCCCTGTTTTTTTAGTGGCGCGTTTGGCGTTGGCAACTTAAAGGTAATCTGTTTATTCTCTGTACATACTTAATATAACCTGTAGTAATGTTTATTGTTCTTGTAATTATTACAAATTCAGAAACACTATATAAATGTAATAGTTTTTCCTTCGAATTGATGAATTGTAGAGCTCATTAAATCATGAATATTTCAATTTTCAAGTAAAGATTTTTCTATTTATGATTAAGTAAATTACCTGAGTTGTGAATCCACTCAATGCATCTTTTTTCATCATGAACAGGAAATGTAAATTTTCTCAATCCAGGGTTATTTCTACTGGATTTTCCACAATGATAATAGGCACATTTGTTACCTGACATCTGTAACACAAAACGATAATTATTAATTAGGAATATGTTATACAATAACTAAATATATTACTACAAAGTAGTGCTAACATTGTTATTAGGATCATAATATGCACATAATTGTATTCAACAAGTTCCTTATTCATCTGTTTGGTGTTCACATTTTTTTTTATATATGTATGTATTATTTTTGGAATTTTCTATTCATATCTTTTATTTTTACTAGTTTTTTGGGATTCTTTGATTTCTTACCTTAATAGGTCTTTCAAGACTAAATAGATGTTGAATTATCAAATAAAATAATAACAAATTCCAAAACAGAAATAAAACATTTATTACTCCACTGGTTTCACAAATTATATTTCTATTGTGGAATTTGTTATTTTATTTGATAATTGACTTTTCATATAATATATTATAGTCGAGATTATAGTACTTTGGTTTAAGTTTTCATTTTTATATATTTATGTACAATATTGTTCCTGTACATTTCATTTAATATTATTGCCTATGGACTGAAGATACAGATGCCGTAAATTATTCACACAAAATCTTAAACATAGTGGTAGCATAATTGTGACATAATGGTCCTTACTCACAGTGAAATATTGTTAGCGACCTTTATACCTTTAAAAGCTTTGGTTGGATACAAAGGTAATATATGTAATAAGACCTCAACTTGGAGGATATGGAAGAAGTGAACATCTAACTTGTAAGTGGCATTACGAACTTCAACATGAGTTTTATTTTTAACATTTTTTTTATATTTGAGCATTTCATATGTCGCAATTATGCTACGACTATGTATAAGATTATGTGTGAGTGATTAACGGCATCTGTATAGGTAAAAAGGTTAAATGAAATCTAAGAGTTACCTATATGAAAAGTCACTCTGACAAGACAAAAACTTGTTTGTACATTCGCGTTGCTAACCAAAGTCAACGCATATGTGATTATTTTAGTTAGATAGACAAGTCTATAATGCATAAATATTATTCATGTTAGGACAAACCACTCATTTCTTAGCATTAGCACAAAGCATAGGAACATTTGTACCCAGTTGAAGATTTTATTATCATGGAATTTCAACAATAATTATGGAAAAATTTCACTTAGTAAGGATTGAAACAATTAATTGGATAGGTAATTAATATATGTTGCTTCATATTCCTTTAAAATCCATCACCAGGGTTAATGTTATGTATTTATCAAATTAAATAATCCATGCAAAATGTAGGCATCTATTATAATTATAAATATATATTATTATTTGAGTATGTATTCTTACATTGAATAAACTTTAAACACTGGTTAATGGCACTTAGTGTCCTTGAACAAGAATAAATAAGTACAAACTCTCTGGTAAAAACAATAGTTTCAACACGATGCTCGTTTTAAAACAACCACTATTTATAAAAAGTATGTACAGAATAACAGCAAAATTATCAAAAATTCTAGAAAGTTATGAAAACGATCCACGCAATTACGACAAGAAGTACATACTTTATAAATGCAAGCAAAATGCAATTTATCTCTGAATGCAATGCTAAAACATTTTCACCCTTCACCTACTATTTAAGTTATTACGGATGACCTTCAAAAACATTCTTGTGCTTTGCAGGTAGATTTATTTGGAAAATAGAATAAGGATACGAAGTGTCGTCACATCTAGCGCTTAGTAACATAATCACTCAAAACATACAGATATCTTTTCTAATTCGAAGTGAAATATTCCATTCAGCGCCCTCTGAACGTTTTGTCCAGCTTTCACAATACGCCATCTATACGTTTAGTCCAAAATTACGAAAAACTGTTAAATTATTAGTCCGTATGGTTGTTAGACTATTTCTTTTTTAGACAATGGTATTATCGATTGTATTTTTCATCTCTAGTAATATAATAACTCTTATTATAATATTGTGGCTTTCTAGAGAAAAATACCTATTTTCAAAGTACACACTTTATTTTGTTGAGCTTTCGTTGCACTTCGTCAACTTCATCAGAACAAAATCCGTGATTAAAAAATAATATCAAAAATCTTCACAATATTATAATAAGAGTTATTATATTACTAGAGATGAACAATATAATCGATAATACTAATGGTTTATATATATATATATATATATAGATATACAATCCGGCTTTACCAAGCCCGACACGTTACATTCTACATGATATACGAAGCCCACCCAGGTTTTACGAAGTCCGATTTCGGGCTTCGTAAAAACACAGTGTATATTTTTGTCACAAAGTTCACTGACCCCATCTCTTGTCAATGGTAAAAAAAGGTCGGGCTTTGTACGACCGACTATTCTATCAAAATATACACGTCTAGTTCTAACACTTCAACGGAAGGGGGCGGATAAGTCAAGCAACAATATATACCCTACTTTATGAGTTACATGGAGGAAACGAAGCCCGTTAAATCTGACAACGCTGATGGGGCTTCTTAATGTATAAATTCATTATTAGGCATGTATATCTCGCTTCAGGAAACAAATTGCAACGGTATTTATTAGACTATTTATTTTCGCTTTAAAATTAAAAATATTTATACATCCTTGTAAAAACAGATACATTTAAAAAATATTTGTAAATAATTATGAATCTACAGGGTGGCCCTCGATATACGCCTCAGACCATAACTCCGTAACGGTGCAATTTTCAAAAATTTTGTAGTAGACCTTTCTTATGATATTCATAAAAGCCATCTCCTAAAATCCTCTCGACGAGCTGATTATAAAAATGTAAAAATACACAGGGTGTCCCATTTAGAAAAACATAATTTTTATATTTTACTTTTTTTGGTACAGCCTATATAGTTGAAACTAATTTTGAATGATGGCTTTTTTGAATATACATAAAAAAGGACTCCCACAAAATTTTCAAAAATTGCACCGTTATGGAGTTATGGTCCGAGGCTTCCGAGGCATCCGAGGGCCACCCTAATATATTAATAATATACAATTTATAATGTAGTGTATTTCGTGTTTTTCCCTAAATAATTTAATGTTAACCTAAATTATTAAGTAAAAAATACTCTTGCAAAAAACTAAAATTATAGTAAATAATGAAAAGTGTTCCTTTTATTACATATTTCAGCAATAGGTGGAACATAGAAAACCTTTATTGAAAATCTAAAACTAAATTAAAATATTCACGAGAAAACAACAAATATTGCAAGAACTTTCACTCTTCATTTTTATGGAGAAAAATATAATTAAAATATTTGTATATATAAAATAAAAACTAAACAAAAAACAATGCAAATTGTTCATTAAAGCCATATTAATTTAGGTTTAAAATGATAAAATGACTACAAAACAAAATAAACAATATAAAAAATAATGTAATTGAAAGGTGATTTGTTACTCAGTAACTAACAAGTTTCAAAGATTATATATTGCATACTTTCCAAATTAAACGTTGAACAAAAGGAGGATATCTTAGATTGATATGCTTATTTTTGTCTAAAGGTATTATATACAAATGTTTTGATCTTGACCCAATCCTTTTTTACAATTTTATCACCATATTTAGAAAGAAATTGGTCGCATTCGTGTTTCTTCGGTGTAATTTTCTGCAGGATGTGTGTTTTAAAATAGTTTTCAACAATTTTTTTCTCTTCTTTTGTCCATCGACTCCGCCCTGCTATTTGCTTCAGATTTGATGTACCCTCATTAGTTTTTTTGTCAGGTTTTTTTAAATTATCATCACTTGTATCCAAATTTTCATTTTTATCAGCTATTGCTTCATCTTCCTCTTTCTCACTGTTTTCACATATTTCTTCATCACTCTCGTAATAGTCATTATCCAAATTGATTTCTTCTAAATTTTTCCCCCGGAATTCTCGCCCTTTCCCTTTTTCTAATAGAAGTAGCACTTTGGCCACTTTTGCTGTCTGGTATATGTCTTGTGGTAGTCTAAAAAATAAAACAGGTATATACAGGTTTCTATTTTTTTATAGACGTTACAGATCACGCCTTGTGGTCTGTAATAAACATGATAGTTGCCTATGTCCTCATAATACACCTACCTATAAAATTGTTCATGCGTTTTTTTCGTATGACCCATGAACGTCGCAACTTGCTCCATTTCATCTGAACCCATATTCAGGAGTTGCAAAGTTGTTGCAATTTGTTTTCTGAACTTTGTAGAAGTCAATAATTTGGGATGTTTGGCTTTACATTTTCTAGACAAGGTTCTGATTACATAATCTCCTCTCATCCATTTGTTTTCGACACCTGGATTTGCAAATAGGTAAGGATTAGATTCAGGTACTATTTTAGTACTTTTCCTTATATTTATCAAAAGATCAATATATTTTTGAATTCGCTTGCAAAAAAGAATTGGCACTGGCTTTGAGCCCTTTCCGTCTGTAATAACTCTTTTAAATGACCCACATAACACTTTTTCCAGGTCTGTCAATGATTCGCTAAACGCTTTTTGGGATGTTGAAGAATGTTCTTTTTTATATGTATCAATTTTTAAATATTGGACATCCCCTATACGTTTGCGATTAAACATTATTGTTTGAGCTAATACACATTCCATCAAAATTTTTTAGTTGTCCCTTATATTTATATTATTATTTAAACCTTTAAAGGCATTTTCAGATACTTCATCAAGGTATATAAAATTATGTCTTCTGTTAGTGGTAGTTCGTTAGGTTTTTGCCACTGTTTTTCTTTCAAATCTTTTAATGCCAAACTTGATATCTCATTACACCAATGGGATTCAATAAGTTTTTTCAAATCTTTTATATCACTTCGTTTCTCATCTCTGTTCTCCCAAATGATATTTGGAATTTGTTTTTTTTCAACCACTAACTTGTAAGCAATGTTGCAAAGCAATTTTAAGTTAGTTCCCATATGCAACGCAAGGGATGGAGCTCTAAATTTTTTTTCATCCTCGTTATAACCACTTATTATTTTTGCTGCTGATACCAGCGTCGCGAACATTTCGGGTTTAAGGACATCAAACAGTCCCCTAATATTATTATGCATAGATCTTATTGCCATTAACATTTTTGCCATTTCTCTAATTTTACTTGAAATAAGTGTAACAATCTGTCGTCTTTTATGTTTTGCAAGAAGTACCTCACCATATGAACAAATCAGTGGATCATTTTTTGCAATTTCGCTTACAGAATCAGGACGCATTGTATCAAATACCTCTTTTTTCATCCTTGATGTTCTTAAAAATTCATTATTTCTTGATGCCATAAATGTTTGCGACTTGCTTAAGCAATTTTTCCCGGGTTTGGTTATGTCAGGAGGTTTACTTTTGCAAACTTTCACGTGTCTGTGCAATGTTTTTTTATTATATATTCCCAAACAAAATGTACAGAAAAATGATTCTGAGTTAGAATCCTTTGAATTTCGTACAGGATTTGAGATATCCTTTTCGGTTTTTAAAATAAAATTTCCCCGTTTTCTAAATGCAGCAACTAAATCTAAACGTTCTTTACTCCTTGGTTTTAAGGTCAGCATTTGTTTAACTTCTGGGTCTTCTGAGTGATGCCTAGATAGATGTCTTGTAAAATGTGTGATTACATCTTGGTAGCATAATGGGCAAATTGTTGGTCTCTCTCTTGCAGAATATTTTTTGTTGTATTGTTGATTAATAACCTAATAAAAAATATTAGTAATAAAAAAAATTGAACATTCTCTTATGTAATAGACAATAAATTAAATCCATCTAGTACATTAAGTAATAAGAGTTTGGGACATTCAATAGAGTACATAGGGGAAGTTTGGATATTAGATATTACTAGGTTAAATAAATAAATTACAGACAAGCAGAATTTCATCTAAAATTTGCCAAAAAAGTTCCTTGCCTCTCCCAGTGAAAATAATTTATATATAATAACTGCTATCTACAAATGCCTATAGTTTATACAGTTTTTTGGCTAGCCTCCCCCAGGCTCTTGCCGCACCCAATAAAAATAATAAAAATTCAATTAATGCAATCTACAAATGCCTATATTTTATCGAAAAATTTTAAAAATTGAAAAGAAATCAAAGTAATATAGGTTTTATAGCATTTTAATTTTTGTCGATAAACTATAGGCATTTATAAATTGCATTAATTAAATTTAAATTATTATAGCTGGGGGAAGCAGGGGCTAAAAGAAGCTAGCCAAAAAACAAACTTGTTTTTGCAAACTTTCCTATTTATTTGATATCGTTATATGTTCACATAATTTTGGTGTGGATCCCATGTAACAAGAAATCGTAGTACCTAAAATACAAAATTCGCCTATGCTCTGTTACTTTACTACCGTCAAAGGAAAACGTTATTTTATCATAATCGATTATAAAAATATAAATAACATACCGAATATAATTCAGGGCAATTATCATCATTTTTTTCCTTGGTAGAAAGCTCGGAGCTATAACATTTGGTATTTTCTTGGTTAGAATCCTAAAAGTAGAATTTAATTTTATATAACGCACACGAAGAGTATTTATTTATTCAATTCAATTTTTATTAAAATATAATAATGGCAATCTAGACATAATGACAATTAAAACATATGGGTTGAAGAAACTTTTCAGTAGAAATGATATTATTACCCCAAATTAAGTTGAAAAGTATTGATAAGTTTTTTTTATAGATAGATTTCGTTCTTATTAAACAACTAACAAAATATCTTACTTTAAAAATGTAACAATTAAAGGCTCTTACTGTACTATCAATCCTTTCCTTTTTGTTGGAATTCATTGTAATAATATTTTTATCATCATGTATTTCGGGCTCACTGTCAGATGAAGATACATTATCTTCAGCAGGTACGTATTCATCCCCAGAACTTTCATATTCATCATCGACATCAGAAGGCGCAAAGTCATGAAGGTTTTGCTGGAAGTTTGATGCCTCGCTAATTAATTTATTCTCTAATATATTTATTTTTTTATTTTCGGGTACAGTTTCAAAACGTTTCACTTTTTCATTAAACGGAAATATTACAAAACTATCTGTATTATCTTCATTCGATTCAAAATGTGAAATGTTTTTATTTAATCCTTGAGATGTTGATGGACCCACCCATTTATCATTGCCACTTTCATCTTGTTTAAGTGAGTCCATTAAATTTAGTGAACTAGTCATGGTTTTTGGTATTTTAGAATGGTCCAGGTAATCATCTATAATTAATTTATTCTCCTCTAATATTTTTATTTTTTTATTTTCAGGTACTGTTTCAAAACGTCTGGCTTCTTCATTAAACGGAAAAATCACAAAATTATCTGTATTATCTTTCTCTGATTGAAAATGCGAAACGTTTTTATTTAATCCTTGAGTTGTAGATGTTGATGGGCCAACCCATTTTTCATAGAAACTTTGTTCACTCATGTCCTGTTTAGATGAGTCATTTGAATTTAGTAGAGTAGTCATTGTTTTTGGCATTCCAGAATGGTCCAGGTATTCATCTGCAATCTGAGGGACCTTATATACATTTTCTAGATCACATGACATGCTAGTATCGGAATAGTTTTCATAGGACGGTGTTTTAACAGGTTCCTCTATAACATCTAAAACACAAGCCAACAAATTTATTATGTCAAAATCTATTTTTTTATCACCAATGGTTTTGACGTGCACAATTATTATTGTTTAAAAAGTACTTAATATTCCTTCTATTTTCTTAATACTCTTTTTATTAAAAAAAATCAATTTATTAATTATTTTAGTATAGAAAAAAAAATAACAAGTTTCTCAAAGAGATGAGAAAGACTAAAATAATAATAATTAATAAAACCAAATTTAAGATTGGATTTAAATTTATGTCAAAAACCTTTAGAACGTTTTAGTATATTTTTAAAAATAGGAAATTAAACTTTGTAGTTCAGGTAATAGTACCTTCAACACAAGTATCCAGATTTTTATACGAAATCGGAACCACTTCAACTGCGTCCGAAACATATGCCACTTTCTTTTGTTCCGCAAGGCGCAACAGGAACTCACTACGCTTCATCATTCTTAGTGTTTTTGAAGTAGATCTACCTTTAAAAAAATATTTTTTTTAATTTCATTTTCATTTGATACTTTTAAGTAACAAACACAATATAAAAGCATTCGAACTAAAAAAAATAAGTTGCTTTAGCAACTATGATCCTTTCACGCATTGGTTAGTGAAAAAAATTTTAATGGGTTCATCCCATGTCGGAACATGATTTTAGGTGAAAATTTTATCAAAATCAGTTTTTTGGTTTTTAATTTACGATTTTTTTTAATAACCTCTTAAACCCCCCTTCTCCGTCACTGAATAATGCTAAAAAACTGAAGGGTTCATCCCATATCGGAACATGATTTTTGGTGAAAATTTCATCAAATTCGGTTGTTTAGTTATTTATTTACGATTTTTTTAACAATAACCCCTCCTAAACCCCCTTCCCCGCCACTGAATAGAGTAGAAGCATTAACTTGAAAATCGGTACATATTAGTTGTTCAATAATACGAATTAGTACACTTTATTTCGACAATAAGGATAATCTATTGGCGTAGAATAAGAGTGATCAAATCATTTTGCGCTTAACTTTTTGCACCTGATACGGTTTGCCACAGAAAAGGTACTCTTTTGTTCGATTTTTAAGATATTTCAAATTTACTCCTACTATGAAAACGATTTATCACTAAACTAACTGAAAAAATGCAGTTTTATTTTACATAAAAAAATATTTTTTCCGTATTTTCCACTTTTTAGTGCGGCGAAATAAAATATAAAAGAATTCAACCATTAAAAAATATTTTTTTAATTTATCTCTGTTAATAAAACTCGCATTTTTGGATTTAATTTATTAAAGAATCCCCGTTCACAGTAGGATTACATTTGAAATATCTGAAAAATGGTGTCTACAGGGATGAACTGATAGTACCTTTTCTATGGCAAATTATATGAGGAATAAATATGAGTTCAAAATTTTATGAAATACAGGGTGTGCAAAATGTTAGGCTCAGAATGATTTGATTGCCCTCTTATTCTACGTCAATGGATTATCCCAATTCGTCGAAATAAAGTGTACTAATTTGTACTATTGAACAACTAATATGTACCGATTGTCAAGTTAATGCTTCTACTCTAAGAGAAGATATTCAAAAAAATATTTTTCTTAATTCACTTCATCACCCTGTAGAATGGAAACAGGGGGGTTTAGAGAAAAATGTTAATTAGGTTTTCGTGATAATTCGTCAAGATCTATACATCCTCTAATTGACGGTACTTTATTCTGAAACACCCTGTATAAAAAACGTCTCCAGTTCGGTAAATTAATAGCTACAACCGAAATTCCCCTCATAGTACTGAATAATTGTTTATAACAAGTCACTAACATAAGATCGTAAATAAACTATTTTCTACGCAATTTATAAGTCTTATATGTACCGACAAATATAAGAACTGGTCGTAAATATCGCATTTAAAAAATAATATTAACAATATTTGTGACGGTTTTCATTTCCATTATATTTTCCATTATATAAATCTGGAGGTTTTTCAATAAATATCAAACAAATATTTATGTAAACTATAATTGATGAAAAATATATAGTAAAAAAGCAAAACTTAAAATTAAATTCAGTTTCTTTGCCGAATGTGTAACATATTTTAAGTTACATACAGGTTCAAAAAATCACTGGTTTATATATTTACCAGCAACCGTTAATGGGTTTTAACATATTAAATATAAATTAGTATACTCACCCTATCTGGCAACACCGCTGGGCATCGGAAAACACGTTATGTATATTCACTTACCACATACACCATCAAACTCAAGAAAATATTATTATTTAACTGAATTTGTGGGTTACCGCTCCTCCCCGCAAAACGGGGCTTCGACTTGTCTGTGTAATGTAGCGGGCTTCGTATTGATAGCCGTGCATGTATATATATCGGTAATATATTTGAATCAATTACCGGTAACCTCGATGCGTCTGACGTTGAATATTTCACAGACTGCATCAATAAATTAAAAACAGACCAAAATCAGTTAGAAAACTTATTAAAAAATCAATTTTCAGTAACAAGTTCAGTAATAACAAACTTTAATAGCACAATAGAACAATTAAAAATAAACGAAAAAACATTCAATTCAGATATAATCAAAATTGAAACCACTATTCAACAATCAACTAATGATATAACGTTAATTGAAGCAAAACTGCAATTCTTTGAAATTTGTGAAAAACTAATGGAGAGTTATGCGTATCTTGAAAGTAGTATTAACGATATTCTAAATTCAATCACATTTGCACAGCTTCAAATCATTCATACTTCTATTATTGAACCCGAAAATTTGATTACTGCTCTTAAACAAATATCTGAGAATACCGTAAGAAAAAGTTTACCATTACCAATAAAATATTCAACAGTTTCACAATATCTAGAAATAATTAATCTCGAAGCTTATCAAACAAATTCAGACCTTGTTTTCATTATCAAAATTCCACTTATTGAACTGCAAGTATTTACCCTATTCCACTTATATCCAATTCCAATATATGATAATAGAACTGGACTTCACCATATTTTATCATTTTCGCAAAAATATTTAGCGCGAGACGATGATTCTTTAACTTATATACCCATCGAAAATCTACAGGGATGCAAGCAATTATCGACAGATCAAAAGTTGTGCCGCGATATTTACGCTTACCCTATAGACGATAACGCAATGTGCGAAGCCCGTTTGCTAAAACAATATAAGACATTTCCAGAAAACTTTAAAAGTGCGGTAGTTAACGGACAAGGTTACAATGTGCAAACACTTGAGGAAAACATGTGGCTAGTGTTAATTGCCGAACCGGTACGTGTGACTATTTACTGTCCGGACACGAAAACGGAAACATTTACTACAGGGTGTCCCACGACGATTAAGACAAGTAATATATCAGAATTGGGCAGTAGTAGATAATTATAATTTCGGGGGTGTAAATTAGAACAAATGTTGCATCTTTTCTTGTTATTGTCTTACCCAATGAGGTATTTGTTTTTGGTCACGTGACGTCGCATTCAAAATTATTAATGGGACAGCCTGTATATTTGTGCCTTTCTGTGTTCCTCCCGATAAAACAATTCCAACTAACTAGCTTACTTGGGGTCTAAAGTGATTAATTCAAGAGCTACAGGTACTTAAAGGATTGTAAGTTAAAAAATTCATAACTGAATCCACTGTAATTTTCGGCAATCTTACATTCGTACGTAATGATTAAGACAAACCAATATTATACTTTTTAATAATACTTGAAAGTTAATAATGAAACGACCTGTATATCATGTGAATATGTTGATATGCTTCTTATTTATGGTGAATGTGAAAGAAATTGTAGAAGAGCTAGAGATTTATACAGAGCTCGTTATCCCAATCGCCGAATACCTGGTAAAGATACATTTAGATATGTGGAACAAGAATTACGCAATGGTTCTTTTTCCAGTGGGAAAGCCAAAGTAGAAATATCTAGGACAAAGTCTGTACAAACTGATGACCATGTAATTAATACTTTAGCATATTTACAAGCATATCCTCATACATCCATTCGACATTTGGAATCTGAACTTGGTATCAGCAAATCAACTATCCACAGGATATTAAAAAATCATAAGTATCACCCCTTTAAGATACATTTGGTGCAAGGTCTGAATCCTCAAGATGTTGATCTACGATGTACATTTATTGCAGATATGCATGTACGGTTAGACGATGAGTTATCTTTTTTGGATAAAATTCTGTGGTGCGACGAATCGAGATTTCATAATAACGGAATCGACATAATTGCCATTACTGGTCTGCAGAAAATCCAAAATGGGTTATGGAAACCCGATACCAGAGAATTTGGGGTGTAAACGTTTGGTGTGGCCTATTCAATGGGCGTTTGATTGGCCCGTACTTTTATGATGGTATACTAACGGGAGAGAGATACCTAAATTTTTTACAAAATATATTTCCAGACCTACTTGAAGACATTCCATTGAATGAAAGAAATACAATGTGGTGGCAGCAAGATGGTGCACCTCCACATTTTGATCGTAGAGTGAGAAATTATCTGGAAATGATATTTCCAGAACGCTGGATTGGACGAAACGGTACTATTTACTGGCCTCCAAGATCGCCAGACCTGACACCGTTAGATTTCTTCCTTTGGGGATATCTTAAAGGTATCGTTAATGCAACTCCGTCTACAGATTTAGACGATTTGAAAAGAAAAATACGCGATGCTTGTAGAACTGTGACACCGGAAATGATTAGGGCAGCATGTAGCCGAAATCTATTATCAAAATTTGAGAAATGCATTTACGAAGATGGGCATCAATTTGATCATCTCCTTCAAGATTGTAAGTTTTTTTTGTTACAGTTAATTTGAATTATTATTAAAAATTATAATATTGGTTTGTCTTAATCATTACGTACGAATGTAAGATTGCCGAAAATTATAGGGGATTGTAAATGCTTGTAAATATGCTAAAGTATTAATTACATGGTCATCAGTTTGTACAGACTTTGTCCTAGATATTTCTACTTTGGCTTTCCCACTGGAAAAAGAACCATTGCGTAATTCTTGTTCCACATATCTAAATGTATCTTTACCAGGTATTCGGCGATTGGGATAACGAGCTCTGTATAAATCTCTAGCTCTTCTACAATTTCTTTCACATTCACCATAAATAAGAAGCATATCAACATATTCACATGATATACAGGTCGTTTCATTATTAACTTTCAAGTATTATTAAAAAGTATAATATTGGTTTGTCTTAATCATTACGTACGAATGTAAGATTGCCGAAAATTACAGTGGATTCAGTTATGAATTTTTTAACTTACAATCTTTTAAGTATCTGTAGCTCTTGAATTAATCACTTTAGACCCCAAGTGTGCTAGTTATTTGGAATTGTTTTATCGGGAGGAACACAGAAAGGCACAAATATACAGGTTGTCCCATTAATAATTTTGAATGCGACGTCACGTGACCAATAACAAATACCTCATTGGGTAACACAATAACAAGAAAAGATGCAACATTTGCTCTAATTTACACCCCCAAAATTATAATTATCTACTACTGCCCAATTCTGATATATTACTTGTCTTAATCGTCGTGGGACACCCTGTATAAATAAAAACTCTATTTTACAATTATATTCGGAATGCTTCGGTTTTGTAGGTATAACCAAAATACAAGCCAACGCTGAAAGAACAATCAATATATTTCATGAACCTCACCCCGTAATAATTGACTACGATTGATGTCAGAGTGTATATATATATATATAAGTGGATTTTCGAAAATTTCATGACGCTATTTGAAGGCGAAATATTGATTTTATCAAAAAACTGATTGTGCCAGTGGATTTCTCGTCACAAAAAACATCTTATTATGGATTTTTAGCATTTTTCATTATTTTTGGTCAAAAATTTAGTAACAAGGGGGGGGGGTATGAGAATATTTCGCCATATAAATTGATTTTTCCTAATTCCTTTATTACTTGGGAATAGCATTCAAAATTTGTGCGATGATGTAAAACTTTCCGTTGAATCGATTGGTCAAGACTAAAACGTTCTATCTCTTCAAATAGTCGAGCTATGAGAATTTTTTGTTTTGAAAAGTGGATTTTCGAAAATTTCATGACTCTATTTGAAGGCGAAATAATGATTTAATCAAAAAACTGATTGTGCCAGTCGATTACTCGTCACAAAAAACATCTTATTATGGATTTTTAGCATTTTTCAATATTTTTGGTCGAAAATTTAGTAACAAAGGGGGGTATGGGAATATTTCGCGATATAAATTGATTTTTCCTAACTCCTTTATTACTTGGGAATAGCATTCAAAATTTGTGCGAAGATGTAAAACTTTCCGTTGAATCGATTGGTCAAGGCTAGAACGTTCTATCTCTTCAACTAGTCGAGTTATGAGTATTTTTTGTTTTGAAAAGTGGATTTTCGAAAATTTCATGACTCTATTTGAAGGCAAAATAATGATTTTATCAAAAAACTGATTGTGTCAGTCTATTTCTTGTCACAAAAAACATCTTATTATGGATTTTTAGCATTTTTCAAAATTTTTGGTCGAAAAATTAGTAACAAGGGGGGGGGGTATGGGAATATTTCGCGATATAAATTGATTTTTCATAACCCCCTCAATACTTGGGAATATGAATTCAAAATTTCTGCGAAGATGTAAAACTAACCGTTGAATCGATTGGTCAAGACTAGAACGTTCTATCTCGTCAAATAGTCGAGTAATGAGTATTTTTTGTTTTGAAAAGTGGATTTTCGAAAATTTCATGACTCTATTTGAAGGCGAAATAATGATTTTATCAAAAAACTGATTGTGCCAGTCGATTTCTCGTCCGCAAAAACCCCTTATTAAGGATTTTTAGCAATTTTCAATGTTTTTGGTCGAAAATTTAGTAACAAGGGGGGGTATGGGAATATTTCGCGATATAAATTGATTTTTCCTAACCCCCTCAATACTTGGGAATATGAATTCAAAATTTGTGCGAAGATGTAAAACTTTTCGTTGAATCGATTGGTCAAGACTAATACGTTCTATCTCTTCAAATAGTCGAATTATGAGTATTTTTTGTTTTGAAAAGTGGATTTTCGAAAATTTCATGACTCTATCTGAAGGCGAAATAATGATTTTATCAAAAAACTGATTGTGCCAGTCGATTTCTCGTCACAAAAAACATCTTATTATGCATTTTTAGCATTTTTCAATATTTTTGGTCGAAAATTTAGTAACAAGGAGGGGGGGGGGTATGGGAATATTTCGCGATATAAATTGATTTTTCCTAACTCCCTTAATACTTGGGAATATGAATTCAAAATTTGTGCGAAGATGTAAAACTAACCGTTGAATCGATTGGTCGAGACTAGAACGTTCTATCTCGTCAAATAGTCGAGTAATGAGTATTTTTTGTTGTGAAAAGTGGATTTTCGAAAATTTCATGACTCTATTTGAAGGCGAAATAATGATTTCATCAAAAAACTGATTGTGCCAGTCGATTTCTCGTCACAAAAAACATCTTATTATGCATTTTTAGCATTTTTCAATATTTTTGGTCGAAAATTTAGTAACAAGGGGGGATATGGGAATATTTCGCGATATAAATTGATTTTTCCTAACTCCCTTAATACTTGAGAATATGAATTCAAAATTTGTGCGAAGATGTAAAACTTTCCGTTGAATCGATTGGTCAAGACTAAAACGTTCTATCTCTCCAAATAGTCGAGTTATGAGTATTTTTTGTTTTGAAAAGTGGATTTTCGAAAATGTCATGACTCTATTTGAAGGCGAAATAATGATTTTATCAAAAAACTGATTGTGCCAGTCGATTTCTCGTCACAAAAAACATCTTATTATGCATTTTTAGCAATTTTCAATGTTTTTGGTCGAAAATTCAGTAACAAGGGGGGGTATCGGAATATTTCGCGATATAAATTGATTTTTCCTAACTTCCTTAATACTTGGGAATATGAATTCAAAATTTGTGCGAAGATGTAAAACTAACCGTTGAATCGATTGGTCAAGACTAGAACGTTCTATCTCGTCAAATAGTCGAGTAATGAGTATTTTTTGTTTTGAAAAGTGGATTTTCGAAAATTTCATGACTCTATTTGAAGGCGAAATAATGATTTTATCAAAAAACTGATTGTGCCAGTCGATTTCTCGTCCGCAAAAACCCCTTATTAAGGATTTTTAGCAATTTTCAATGTTTTTGGTCGAAAATTTAGTAACAAGGGGGGGTATGGGAATATTTCGCGATATAAATTGATTTTTCCTAACCCCCTCAATACTTGGGAATATGAATTCAAAATTTGTGCGAAGATGTAAAACTTTTCGTTGAATCGATTGGTCAAGACTAATACGTTCTATCTCTTCAAATAGTCGAATTATGAGTATTTTTTGTTTTGAAAAGTGGATTTTCGAAAATTTCATGACTCTATCTGAAGGCGAAATAATGATTTTATCAAAAAACTGATTGTGCCAGTCGATTTCTCGTCACAAAAAACATCTTATTATGCATTTTTAGCATTTTTCAATATTTTTGGTCGAAAATTTAGTAACAAGGAGGGGGGGGGGGTATGGGAATATTTCGCGATATAAATTGATTTTTCCTAACTCCCTTAATACTTGGGAATATGAATTCAAAATTTGTGCGAAGATGTAAAACTAACCGTTGAATCGATTGGTCGAGACTAGAACGTTCTATCTCGTCAAATAGTCGAGTAATGAGTATTTTTTGTTGTGAAAAGTGGATTTTCGAAAATTTCATGACTCTATTTGAAGGTGAAATAATGATTTCATCAAAAAACTGATTGTGCCAGTCGATTTCTCGTCACAAAAAACATCTTATTATGCATTTTTAGCATTTTTCAATATTTTTGGTCGAAAATTTAGTAACAAGGGGGGATATGGGAATATTTCGCGATATAAATTGATTTTTCCTAACTCCCTTAATACTTGAGAATATGAATTCAAAATTTGTGCGAAGATGTAAAACTTTCCGTTGAATCGATTGGTCAAGACTAAAACGTTCTATCTCTCCAAATAGTCGAGTTATGAGTATTTTTTGTTTTGAAAAGTGGATTTTCGAAAATGTCATGACTCTATTTGAAGGCGAAATAATGATTTTATCAAAAAACTGATTGTGCCAGTCGATTTCTCGTCACAAAAAACATCTTATTATGCATTTTTAGCAATTTTCAATGTTTTTGGTCGAAAATTCAGTAACAAGGGGGGGTATCGGAATATTTCGCGATATAAATTGATTTTTCCTAACTTCCTTAATACTTGGGAATATGAATTCAAAATTTGTGCGAAGATGTAAAACTATCCGTTGAATCGATTGGTCAAGACTAGAACGTTCTATCTCTTCAACTAGTCGAGTTATGAGTATTTTTTGTTTTGAAAAGTGAATTTTCGAAAATTTCATGACTCTATTTGAAGGCGGAATAATGATTTAATCAAAAAACTGATTGTGCCAGTCGATTACTCGTCACAAAAAAACATCTTATTATGGATTTTTAGCATTTTTCAATATTTTTGGTCGAAAATTTAGTAGCAAGGGGGGGTATGGGAATATTTCGCGATATAAATTGATTTTTCCTAACTCCTTTATTACTTGGGAATAGCATACAAAATTTGTGCGAAGATGTAAAACTTTCCGTTGAATCGATTGGTCAAGGCTAGAACGTTCTATCTCTTCAAATAGTCGAGTTATGAATATTTTTTGTTTTGAAAAGTGGAATTTCGAAAATTTCTTGACTCTATTTGAAGGCGAAATGATGATTTTATCAAAAAACTGATTGTGCCAGTCTATTTCTTGTCCCAAAAATCCCTTATTATGGATTTTTGGCATTTTTCAATATGTTTGTTCGAAAATTTAGTAACAAGGGGGGGTATGGGAATATTTCGCGATATAAATTGATTTTTCCCAACTCCTTTATTACTTGGGAATAGCATTCAAAATTTGTGCGAAGATGTAAAACTTTCCGTTGAATCGATTGGTCAAGGCTAGAACGTTCTATCTTTTCAAATAGTTTCTTTCTTCTTCAAATAGTTTCTTTGAGATATGAAAGGTTACAAATAGTTTCTTTGAGTTATGAAAGGTTACAAATAGTTATAATAATAACCATATAAAATATTATGCAAGCAAATCGCCCAAGATGGTATTCTTACCTGAAGGTCTCGGATGATCTGCGGCGGGGTTGCAACCCTTCTTGACAATGATATAGTGGACTGTATCAGGGGTTCAATGGGGTTTTTCTCAAGGTTTCCGGCACTAGCGCGTAGATCTTAACTGTTCACTTCAGTTCACTTCGACAACTTTTATCATTCTGCCTTCGTCGCTCGGAGAGCTGGTTTTTGAATTGAAAATAATGTTTGTATACCGTAGGTCCGTTAAGTGTGAATACCACCAACGATTTGCATGAGAATTTGAGATTATTAAATTAGCTTACAAATTAAATATAAATAAAACAATGGTCAACATCTATTAAAATAAAATGAATGATTACTTAACATACCCCCCACCAAAATACATAGTATTTGAACTAACTTATTTAGAAACTGTTGGTAAAGGACATAACTTTACCGTTGGTCTTTGAAGAAGACCCTGACTGGTTCTGAGATTAGCAACTCTCGCAATACCATCAGAACCTGGGAATAACTTCACAATTCTTCCCAACTTCCAATTTAAAGATGGAACATTGTCATCTTTAATAATAACCAGGTCGTTAAGTTTGAGTGGAATTTGTTGATTTTGCCATTTATTTCGTTGTTGGAGTGTATTTAGATATTCGCTATGCCACCGTTTCCACACATCTTGCTGAAGTCTTTGTATAAGCTGCCATCGATCCAACTGATTCATATTTAAATGGGAAAGATCCGGATCGGCAACTGCCGTTGGTGGCTCTTACATAATAAAATGACTTGGGGTTAACACGGATAAATCATTGGGGTCTGAACTGGAACTATAGAGCGCCTGGAATTGAGAATAGCTTCAATCTGAGCTAACAGGGAGTAAAACTCTTCAAAAGTTAAAACTTGAGAGCCAACAACTCGAAAAATATGAGTTTTAACAGACTTTATGCCCGCCTCACTAAGACCGTTAAAATGTGGACCGGACGGAGGAGAAAATGAAAATTTAATTTGTTATGATCCACAAGCCTTTTGCATGTATTCATGGAGAATGCGGGAAGCCCCTACAAAGTTAGTTGCGTTATCGCAAAAAATATGGGTGCATCTGCCTCGACGTACAACAAACCGACGCAAAGCAGCAATGAATGCATCCGAAGAGAGACTGGATACTAATTCTAAATGTAGGGCTTTTGTGGCAAAACACACAAATATACAAATATAGGCTTTTTGTGACTTAGTTCCACGTCCTTTAATGGGAGTGACCAAGAAGGGACCTCCATAATCAGTACCTACACAAGAAAATGGTTTAATTTGGTTGATGCGGGTAGGAGGTAAGTTTCCCATGAAAGGTTCGTGGGTCACAGGCTTCAGTTTAAAGCATCGAATACAGCGGCTTAACACAATCCGAATTGCGCGTTTGGAAGAGAGAATCCAAAAATTCTGAGCAATTAGGAAATGTAAATGCTGAAAACCTGGATGAAAATATTTTTTATGAAAAGACTCAATTATTAAATTTGTCAAACGATGTTGACGGGGTAAAATTGCTGGAAATTTTTTATCATAAGATAAACCCGAGGACTGCAAGCGTCCCCCCACCCTCAAAACACCCTCGCTATCTAGGAAAGGGCTAAACTTTCTAAAAGGTTTTGATAACGTGGTGCCTGCTTCCAAATTTTTAATTTCTCTTGCGAAACAAATATGTTGCACTCTTTTAGTGAGAACCAGTAAAGCTTTATGCAGTTCTGAGTTAGTAAAAGAATACAATAATTTCTCTTGAGGATTTCTTGAATTGGCTATAAAACGTAGCTCATAAGCAATAATTCGTTGAATTTTACTCAAGGATGAGTATTTATCCAATAGAAGATCTAATGTGTCCAAAGACATAAGTGTTACAAGAACTGAGGGTCTTTCTTCCGGACAGGGAACTGAAGCAAATTTGAGATTGGGCCATAGGGGCTTTGGAGACACTAACCAAGGAGGCCTTTTAAACCACAACGGATGATTAAGTATTTGACCGGGCAGAAGACCACGAGAGGCACAATCGGCTGGATTATCGGAGCTTTCAACAAAATGCCAACGGTCAGGGGGAACCTTTTCTTGTATGTGAGCTACACGATGGCCGACGAAAGTTTTCCAACGAGAAGCGGGTGATTTAATCCATGATAAGGTTACCATTGAATCAGACCAAGCAAAAATTTCACTAATTTCGAGATTATCTCGGAATGCGTTAAGGACAAATTCTATTAAATTGGAAAGCAAAGCAGCTGCACACAGTTCTAGTCGGTGAATTGAAAGAGTTTTAAGTGGGGCCACTCTAGATTTAGCAGCAATTAGGTAGATTTTGGGGGCGCTATTCTCTGAAGTAAATTTGAAATATATTACACTGGTATACCCTTTCTCAGAACTATCTGCAAAGCCATGCAGTTCACAAGAAATATATTTTTCAGGCAAACAGCGAGGAATATTAATATGTGAGAGGAGCGGAAGTTCAGTTTTATATTGATTCCATTTGTCGACTATGTCCGAAGGGGGTATTTGATCCCAATCTAAGCCCAAACTCCATAGAAGTTGTAAGAGATGTTTAGCTAGGAAGGAGAGTGGAGCTAAGAATCCAAGGGGGTCATATATTCAAGCAACTTCTGAGAGTATTATGCGTTTAGAACAGAATCTGTCCAGGGGTTGAATATCATAAGAGAAAACATCTAACGAGTTATTCCACCGCAATCCCAAAACTTTCACCACAAAGTCATGGGAATCAAAGGAAAACAAAGAGTGTTGGCAAACCTCAGCAGGGAGACTCTGCATCAACTGTGGATTATTACATGCCCACTTTCGAAGAAGAAAACCTCCTCTTTCCAGCATGGAAATTATTTCTGATTGAAGAAGTTGGGCTTCTAGTACAGTTGAGGCACCTGTGATAATATCGTCAATATAGATATCAGAGGATAAACACTTAGCAGCTCGAGGAAAATTTTCCTTTTCCTCTTGTACTAACTGCTGAATGGTACGAAGAGCCAGGAAAGGAGCGGACGATACTCCATAAGTGACAGTGGTAATCTTAAAATCTCGAACGGGATCTTCCGGAGCGAAGCGCCGAAGAATTCTTTGGTAATTCTGGTGCTCTTCCGATATTGATATTTGCCTATACATTTGCTTAATATCAGCAATAAAAGTAAAGGGATGAAGTCTGAATCGCAATAAAATTTCAATTATATCCTTTTGCAACTTTTGCCCTGTGAAAAGAGTGTCGTTCAGCGATAAACCTGCGGGAGATTTACAGGAGGCATCAAATACAACCCTGAGCTTGGTTGTAGCACTATTAGGATTTATTACGTAATGGTGTGGAATATAATAGATTTTGTCGAATAAAGAAGTAGGAGAGGACTCAACCATGTGACCATTGAAAAAATAATCTTTCATAAAGCTGTTATATTTATTGTAATGCTGGGAAGTTTTCAACAGACGGTTTTCCATATTTTTAAATCTCTTTAGAGCAGATATTCTGGTATCTCCAAAAAATGGATCCACGGTTTTGAAAGGAAGAGCAACACTGAATCGACCCGTAGATAATCTCTTACAAGTTTTTTGGAATATCATTTCACATTTTTTATCATCATCAGAAATAGGTAAAGACCGAGGAATATTTTCAAGTTCCCAAAATTTTTGAAGGGTATTGTCTAGGGACGAGAGACATGATGAAAGAAAAGAGTGTGAGACTAATGGTTTATTCGCGGTATTAATTTTTCCCATCCAAATCCAACCAAATAGAGTGTTAACAGCAATCGGTTCGGTTCCAAGTTATCGAAAAACAGTGCCAAAAGATGTCTAAGAAATTTTGGGTTCTCCGAAGTTAATTTTTGAGAATTATAAACTTGTTCCCAATAAAATATGGCTAACGCACGCGTATTTTGATAATGCTTAATCAATTTACTAAAAGCTAAGTCATAATTAGCTTCTGTAAGTTTAATATTTTTAATGAGAATTAACGCGTCATCAGACAAGGACGACATTAAATATCTAAATTTTTCAATTTTTGTAAGAGATTCATTAGTATCTATAAGAGACTTGAACAGATCAAAAAATGTGGGCCATAATTTTAAATCTCCCGAAAAAACCGGTATATTCAATTTTGGCAGCTTTATATTTGAACCTTTGTTCTTGGAATGCAAAGTAGAGTCAGTATCAAACAAATCTGAATAAACACTCACTATATGAAAATATTTATTATCTACTTCCTGTCTGAGCAATGTTTCAGTATTTAGATCTGCCTCCTCATTTGCAGCCAGAGCAGTAATAATTGTAGAATGCTGAAGGTTAAAGTCACTGTAAAATGTTTTTAATTCAGCATATCTAGCTTTGAAATGGCTGAGCGCCTTGCTCCTCCTCTGCCTGTATGGCAAGGTCGTACAGTACTGAAATTCTATCAGAGGCTGAGTCTCTGAGAGCTTTTGTTTGACGTAATCTAGCCGCCATTGTGATACAATAATAAGGTTGATCTAATGCCAAACCTTTTACCTATATAAAACTTATGAGCCTAGAAATAATGAATTTCAATTGATAAAGATATTATATAGGAAAATACAGGTTAAAGTTACGCAACTGAAGCTAAAATACCTGATGAATATTCAACTCAATCTTTATACTACCTAATAATCTGAGATAACTAAATTATAGGACAAATACACCAAAGGGTAATAGGTATTTAATAATATTAAAGTAACTAGAGGGAGAAGATTCAATCTTTATTTCAATAATTATTTTTTATTGAGTTACTAGAGTTGAATCCAATATATATTTAGTACACTTGAGAATAGAGCTATTTAATGGGACAAACTGTATTAATGAAGTGAACTTATTTAAACTAATTATATTATGTTTAATAGATAAAGTCGAATCTCGGACAAAGTAAAACTGATTACAATTATCGAGAATGCTAACGCCAATTGACCTTGAGACTTATAAAAAGTTTATAAAAAAAAAATGTTTACACTTTCAAATTTTACAAAGTATAAAATTAACATCCCGGTAGAAGTGACCAAAAATGTTTCTTTGAGTTATGAAAGGTTACAAATAGTTATAATAATAACCATATAAAATATTATGCAAGCAAATCGCCCAAGATGGTATTCTTACCTGAAGGTCTCGGATGATCTGCGGCGGGGTTGCAACCCTTCTTGACAATGATATAGTGGACTGTATCAGGGGTTCAATGGGGTTTTTCTTAAGGTTTCGGGCACTAGCGCGTAGATCTTAACTGTTCACTTCAGTTCACTTCCACAACTTTTATCATTCTGCCTTCGTCGATCGGAGAGCTGGTTTTTGAATTGAAAATAATGTGTAACCCCTTTTGAAGTTACAAGGCTCCGGTAGCTTTTCGTCTGGCAAGCAGTGGTCGTAGGGTCTTATTAATCACAAGAATAACAGGGCTAGGGCGCCACTTGTTTTTTGGTATACTTTCAAAAACAAGAAATTATTTTCATTTGTTTACGATAACTTACTTTGAACTCCTCTCAACTTAGCTTGTATAAGAGAATAATACTCTAGAATAAAATAAAAAACAAAACCTCACTATATGGTTTTTTAATCAACAAAATGCAATGTACTCAGCTATCGCTGATAAACAATTAAAAATTATATTTAGTAGGTACACTGAATGTACATAAGAAAAGAACCCCTAAATACAGCTGTATTTAAGTTCACAGTTGGTGAACAGTTTATTTTGATTAAAACTATATACCGCATTTACCTTCTATACTCAACTTTACAAAAAAGTAACAGTTTATCAAAGAATTAACGTACAAACTTTTGCTTCGTTGAGAGACTTAGCGATTGGAGTATCAAAATTTGAAGTTACACAATTTTTATCATTGAGATAATTAGAAAATAATATGCATCACTGCATTACAACAAAAAAAGAGGTAGTATTACTAAAAAAATAGTATTTTAGTACGCTGATGTGCTTCTTCGGTGGCGATTTAGAAAATTTGAACGAACTCACCCATGTGTGAAAATGGCTTCAGACCTTCTGCCCATACTTAACGAAATCAATATTAAAGTTTCGTTTCCTCCGGAATTTCCTCCCGCGACGGTCTCAGGCAGATAATCAGGGAGTCGGGATATTGGAAATTCAACTATTTCAGCACATCCCAGAACATGTGGTTCCCTCCAAAATGGCTGCCCCAATTTCAAAAAACCGCTACTACAAATTAAGAGGTCGGCGAATCTCTAAATAATTTACCATTCAACGACTCTTATTTCAAGAAAAATATTTAGTCCTTTACCTCCTTGTTACAGGAAAACCACTTTTATCAGTCCTCACTGACTGGTAACAGGTGCTAAGCAATGCCAGCAAACGAACCAAAAAAACCACAAGTCCCCTCATCTTGTCGATTTGTACAACAATGGTGGAATTAACGCGAAAATAGTCGAACTGCAAGTTTTTTGTAAATCTCAACGGCCAATCATGTTGTGAAAATCCGTACAATACCTTCGCATTCTCGGCTGACCAATAGAATATCTTCAATCCAACTAACGAACTCCGAACTCAACCGAGCCGGCTTAGTGAATTTCAGATTTACGTAGTACTCAACCTGTTTGGTGAAGTGTCAACGTCAACCTAAATGACAACTGTCATTGTGGATGACATTCAAAAATCAAAACAAAATCCAATAAGGCGTTTGCAATTAAATTATTGACAAACAAAGATTGAAATCAACTATAAAGTTCATTTATCTTATGTCTGAAACCATCCAAAAACATTGTTAACTCAGTGTGTGAAGAACTGTCCTTCAAAAGGTAACCTCATTCACATATCAACATTGGATTGAACGAAATATCTGAATGGTCTTATCACTATCGACTACTGGTAAGTAAACACTACATTTATTTTTATTTATATATTTAATCGAAGTTTTAATTTTTAGGAACTTGTGTAGCTGTAAATTAAACTACTGTTGAAGGTGCAATCATGTGTGATAATTAATAACAATACTTTGTGTACATAATTTAGTGATTGTTTAAGCTGAATATTGATTTAAAATAAAATATATTTCAAAGTAGACAAACATTCATTTTTCAATGCTTAAGGTTAGTCTGAATGTTACACCCCCCTACCTTAGGAAAATAAAAATAGTTGTTTTTCTATAATAGTTAATAGCAACTATTTTTATTGTTCGTTAATATCAACAGCAAAACGATTAATAACTTAAAACACTCCTAGGAATATGATTATTATTTGTTAACTGTTTTTATATTTCAAGTTTTCTATTTAAGTTCACATAGTGATTATTTGAAACTTATATAATGAGAAAAAAAAAATTTTTCTTTTTACTATACTAACCCCCTATGATCATGATCATGCGCAATTTCCTAAAGATATCTTAAGCTTATGTTCTAGAAATAATTAACTAGATTAAACTAATATTAACGCCTTTGTTCTAGAAATAATTAACTAGATTAAACTAATATTAACTTTGTACAGTATTTACATTTTAATGTAGCTCTGCAGATTCCAATTAAGTAGTTACATTAAAGAATTATGTGAAAACTATTCAGTTTCCCGTTCTGATTCGTCATCAGAAGATACTATTTCATTGTAAGGTTTCAAATGCTCAATGTGCCATGTGCCAGCATCACTACCATTCTCTTTCTGCAAATTTTTTCAAATTATATAATCTCTTTATTGTCCCAAAATTTTCTTTACAAATTATACATATACAAATAACAAGAAGTATTTATTACACAAAAAATAATAACCAATACCGCGAGTATTACTCGCCCACGCCGATCTTCTGGCTCCGTTTTCTTGTATGTGTATTTTCTCGAAAGCCCTTTATCACGGCTCCTTGCCAAGCAGCATTATCCGTATATTATCGATATTTATGATCTACAATAGATCCGTCCGCACCTAACAATTTACATTCCCAGGAATTTCTGTTGTATTTTCCCTGAAAAGTCAGCAAAAAACAGGGTCACATATCAAAGGCTCTGACCTAATCCTAAATTAAAATAGCTTGTGGTGTTTAAAATCTATGTACACTCATTCGTTCTTCTTCCATACCTATTTACACTCGCATACACACACTCCCATTCACGTCCAATCCTACATTATTATGTAGTATCAAAATGTACAAATTTTATGTTTTATTTACAGATCTTGTATAATTACAACTAGATTATCTTGGTAGGAGTTCCAACTGAAGGTCTGCGTGCAAGAGGCTGTAACCGTTGTGGCTTCTTGCGCGGGCATTAGCTATATCATTGTGTAACCCATCGGGTAGACAATATTTGTAATATCTCTCTGCTAGAGAGGTCACATAGTGCTTAATCGTTGGCATGTTGGTGGTTCTATGAAGCCAATTGTTATTTGGTAGTTTATTGTCTATTAACCCTATCCCGATTGCCATTCTTAAGCATTTGTTCTGCACAACTTGCATACGTTTAAGGAGATATTTGGTGGTAGAGCAGAGCACAGGATAGCCATACGTCATTGTCGGCCTCACAACCTGTTTGTAAAGTAGAATTTTATTTCTGCTCGACAAACGGCTGCTGCGACTTAACAATGGGTGTAGCTGTACCATTATACCTTTTGCTTTTTGGACTTGTGCTGTTATATGCAAGTTGTGCCTTGTGTTTGGTTGGATCACATAACCTAAATATTTTATACTTGTCATGGTTGAATAGTGTCATTTTGTAGATTTAGATTTCTGAATAAGTAAGTTTTTGCTCTAAATTGACCTCGGAGGACCATATACTTCGTTTTCAAAGTATTGAGCATCAGCTTATTTTCATTTAAGTATGGTACGATTTTATTGTTCAGATGTGTTTCCACTTTTTTCAGGGCAAGATCAGCTGAACTCGCTCTTTGAACCAGACAGACATCGTCTGCGTATAGTGCTGTCAGTAATGTCTTACTGACAGGAAAATCGGCTGTAAAAAGCGAGTACAGTGTCGGAGAAAGAACCGAGCCTTGCGGTACTCCTGCTTCTGTAGTATATGGTCCTGCCTCGGCATTTCCTACCCTCGTGAAAAATTTTCTGTCTTTTAAATATGAGTTCAAAAGTAATATTAGGTATCCTGGAATACCTAGTTCTGTTAGTTTAAACATTAAACCCGGGATTCAGACCGAGTCAAAGGCTTTACGGATGTCTAGGGAAACCAATATTGCCGGCTGCTTCTTTCGGAAGCCTTCCCTCGCGTAATTGAGTACCCGAATTAGTTGCAAAGGACATCCGTGGTTTGCCCTGAACCCAAACTGTTCCTCCGGTATAATGTCTAAACTAGTCACCGTTCTTTCCAGTCTACTTAATATTACTTTATCTATTATTTTAGCTAAATTATTTAGTAGCGAGATTGGGCGGTAGTTTTCAGTGGAACTCCTACCTTGTGGTGTTTTAGGCACCGGAATAATATTTGCCGTTTTGTATTTTTCGGGGTAGTAACCTGTTGAAAGAATAAAATTTACGATCTTCACGAGTAAGCCAATAATTTTCGGCGGAAGATTTTTTAGCATAATATGTATGTCATCTCTACCCGGAGCTGTTTTAACCTTTAAACTACCAATAATGCCGTAGATTTCTTTTGTAGACGTGAGTGATTTGGGTGGCAATGCATGGATTGTTTGTCCAAATCTCTCTACCTCTCTGATTTTATTGGTATGCAGTTCTGTGTTGGGAATTTTATTTGTAAAGTTTTGTTGAAACTGTTCTCCGAAAGCTTCTGCCATTTCTTTCTGGTCAGTTATATGCTGTCCGTCCTTTATTATTTTCGCTACACCTTTCTTTTGTTGTTTAATCTTTTTAAGTGCCGTCCTGATGTTTCTATTGTCTATGTTCATACTTTCCAAATAGTTGTTCCATGATGTATTTCTGTGGAGGGTAATGTCATTGTTTATTTCTTTCTGTAGATTCAACATATGATCTTGATGTTCCTTGTCCCGTGTCTTTTGCCATGTTTTCCTTAATTTGTTTGTGTGTTTTATTTTGTTGACTATCCTGTCCGGAAGTTTGTCGGTTTTATTATGTATGGTTATTTTGGTAGTGGTCTCGTTGCGTGCTTTGATTATGTTTTTCTCTAATTCCTCTATTATTGTGTTAAGTTCGTCTTTGTTATTTATATTCTCTATTTTTGTTGTTTTGTTATTTAGAATTTTCTAAACATAGCCCGATTTGTAGTCAAAATGCGTCTTGTTTACTGTCTTCGTCTTGTGTTGTAGTTCGATTATAATTTGTATGGGGTCATGGTCCGATGTTAGTTCTTTGAGGGTTCTTAGTCTGTTAATGACGTCAACGTTTTTTCCGATCACAATATCCAGTGTACTCGGTTTTTGCCCTGTGAAAGGGTAATGAGTGGGATCAGACGTACAAAAGACATTGCAATCAGAATTCTCGCAAAAGTTTCGGAGAACAGTTCCGTTTGGATTTGGTATGGATATATTTTTATCCCAATCGGGATGTTTACAGTTTAAATCACCAATTATAAGTGCTTTGTTATATTTGTCAATCAAGTTTTTGATATCGTCATCCACGATTTTGGTGGTTGGCGGATTGTATACACTTATAATTGGTAATTTATTATCCAACAGTATTGCAAGATGTTCAATTGTCGAATTGGTGATTCCTCTAATATTTACATAAATTATGTTTATGGAGCCTTTAATATTTGTACCTGTACCCTGCATGACTTTAGAAATTATACCTGTCAATAGTTTGGAGGAATTTATTATACATGATAAATTTTTCGTATTTGGTACTTGCCTTTAGTAGCAGATTGTAGAGATCGGTGACCGCCCTTGTCATCTCGTCTAGGTCGATCAGTTCGTTTAGTTTCATGAACATGTTGTTGAGGTTTAACATTTTTGAGATGTCATCACCTTGGGGGGGTTGTGACGTGTGTGGAGGGTGGGAAGTTGGGATGATCATCGGTTCTGGCCTCTTTTGCGATGTTGTGGGTCTAAGTGTAGGGAATTGGCTTTCGTCGTTAATCTGATGTCGGTTGATGTCCGTGTATTCCCCTTTCTTTTCGTTCCAGGGGTTGGTTTTCGGAATTGGAGCGTCTACGAACCTTTTATTGTTCGTTTGTTTAGATTTCTTCCTTCTTTCTTTAAGAAATTGTCTTCTTTTGATGAAAACAGGACAGTTGTCCGAATTTGCGGGATGATCCCCCTGGCAGTTGCTGCATTTTGCCGGAGTGGAGAGGCTCTTGGTGCAATCAGAGGTCAGAGGTTCAAGCATCTAGGGGATCTACCACAGTTATAGGTGGCATGTCCCCATTGCTGGCAGTTGTGGCATTGTATTATTTGTTTCTGCTGTTTTCTCAGCTCCCATATCACCCTAGTATTCTCGATTACTCTAACATTTCTGTTGAGGTAATCAAGAGTGATGGTAGGGGTGGTTATGATTAAGAAAAGCGGTCGTCCTCTCGTGTTCATCTTGTAGACATTTTTGGTGGTAATGTCATAGTTCGTTTTCATGTCTTCTACAATGTCAGCTGGTACTATATCCCCTGATAGGCCACGCAGGACAAAGGCATGAGTTTTGTCCTCCCTTTTTATGTAGGAATGAAATGGTATTTGTTCCTCCATTAGTTTGGTTTTTAGGGAATTGTGATCTCCTTCGTTCTGAGCAAAGATGACCATGGATTTATTATTATATTTCAATTCGAAGGTCCCTTTCATATCTTTTTTGAGGAGGTTCACCATACTTTTGTGATCTGAGACGCGTCCATCAACCACAATCGGCGGGCACATCCTTTTAATTGTTTCTACTTTTTTTGGTTCTTTGTTGTTTGTAGGTTTCGTGGCAGTTTTGTTTGCGTGAGTTTTCTTTTCTTCATCACTAGCCACTACAGCTGCATTTCTACGGCCTCTAGTCCTCTTCCTTTTTCGTTTTGAGGTTTTATCCTTACTTTCCTCTTTTTCTTCTTCACTCTCCTGCTCAGAGAGAGATTCGTACAAATTGGTTGTTTTTACCGGTTGGGTTGTTTTCTCGCTCTGTTTTAAGAGCTGTTTATAAGAGGTGGGTTTTTTAGGAAAGATAAAGTCCTCTGTCTCCATTTTTGAGTGTTCTTGAATTGTGTCCGTCGTAATTGCGTTTAGGTTTTCTGTGTGACCAAAGTTGAGGGATCTTCCCGTAATCTTTTTACCTTTCCCACTTCGTAGGTTGTATTGAGAGACGAAATCATCCTCTTCTTCGATTACTGTTTTGTTGATAAGAGCTGACGGTCGAAATCTCTGTGATGCTTGCATCTCTCTTTCGACTTCGTCGCTCCAGTTTGGTGAGTTGTGGATTGGATGTATTTCGGCTTGTATTATGTGTTTAACATTTTGCAGCGTTACCGGTCCTTCAGGCGTTGACGTGCCAGACGAGTGTCTCTCCTCCATGTTCTTCGTTTTCTCATCTGCCTTAAGACGGTTCGCTATATACTCCGCTACCGTTGGAGAGCTAGACGAGTGTTTTTCCTCCATATTTCTTAAATGTTCATTTGCCTTTAGTCTATTTGCGATATACACTGCTGCCGTCGTAACCCTTTCCATACACTTGTTTGCCCGTTCTGTACACCTTTTTAACTTTTCTATGTAGTTTTCTGACACTGAACTATCACTATTTACACTATTTACACTTTTAGAATATACATTCGAGTGAATTTTCAATTTTTTTTCTCATTTTAACGTAAAATGTATCAACATCCTCCAGATTTATATCTAATGAAATTACATCATCTGGATTTTGAATAACTAATACTTCATTTTCCTAATTAGGTGACTCTACTGGGCTTCTACTTAACGCGTCAGGTACTACCATCAATGTGCCCTTTCTATGTACTATGTCAAAATCAAATTGGCTAAGTTTACAACTCCATCGCGCTAACCGACCAGATGGTTCCTTCATTTTAAATAAAAATTTTAACGCAGAATGATCTGTTATCAAAGTGAATTTTGTACCTTCTACATAACCCCTAAATTTTTCACAAGCGAAAATACATGCTAAGCATTCTTTTTCTGTGGTTGTGTAATTTTTTTCAGCTCTACTTAACCCCCTAGATGCAAATGCAATTACTTTTTCCTCATTGTTTTGAATTTGTGTTAATATAGCACCTAAACCGGTATCACTTGCATCACATTGAATAAAAAATTCTAATTCGAAATTTGGAAAACTTAAAATTGGAGCTGAAATTAATAATTCTTTAATTTTTCTAAAAGTTGATTCTGCTTCTAAATTCCACTGTATTTTCTGACCTTTCTTTTTATTATGCAACAAATTATTAATGGGTGTCATGATACTAGAAAAATTTGGAATAAAACGCCTATACCAACTACACATTCCTGTAAATCGTTTTATTTCAGTTGTTGTTTTTGGAACCGGATAATTCACAATTGATGCAACTTTTTGTGGATTTGTGGAAAGTCCACTAGAATCTAAGACAAAGCCTAAATACTTTAATGATGGTTTAAAAAATTCGCATTTATCTACGTTGACTGTTAGGTTTGTATCTTTCAGACGACGAAAAACTTCGTGCAAAAGTTTTATATGCTCATCAAAAGTTGATGAGACAATAATTAAATCATCAATATATATAAAAACATTTGGTTCTAATTCCGCACCTATTATGGCATCCATCAGCCTTTGCTGACACTGTGTTGCATTTGCTAATCCAAACGGTAAAACTTTAAATTGAAATAAACCACGACCAGGTATCGAAAAAGCTGTTTTTTCTCTAGAAGAATCGTTTAAAGGAATTTGCCAGAAAGCTGATTTTAAATCTACAGATGACATAAACCTAGTGTGTCTTAACATTTGCAAAATTCTATCTACTTGTGGTAAAGGATAACTATCTTTTTTTGTAACAGAATTTAATTTTCTTCCATCGAAACACAATCTAAAATCCCCGTTTGCCTTTTTCACTAATAAAACAGGGCTACACCATGCGCTATTTGATTTTTCTACTACATCTAATTTAATCATTTTATCTAATTCAATATTTAAATTTTTCAACATATAAGGTGAAAGAAGATACTGTCTTTGTTTAATTGGTTTTGCATCCCCTGTGTCTATATCATAAATTAATTTTGAAGTACGTCCTAATTTGTCACTTCCAGATATTTCCTTGAATTTATTTGCAATTTCCTTTTCTATTTTAATTTGTGTATCTTTTAAATTATCAAAAGTCTGAACATGGTCCAAAGTGAAAATAGAGGTTTCTGATCCTATTGATACGATACCACTATCACCCTGAATTTCCCACGAATTATTTTTAAAATCTACTCGATCCAAAATTTTTGCAAAAATCACTTCCTAAAATAACAGAATACTCTACGTTTGGGACTACTAGAAATTTTAATAGTTTACTCGTTTTATCAACTACTAGTGGCAATTCTACATGACCAGTAACGTTTTGTTTTGTACCATCTGCTGTAGTAACAAAATTATTTTTAGTTTTTGACATTTTAACTCTAAAATAATCAATCATTTTTAAACTATTTTTTCCTAAAATTGAATTATTTGCACCAGAATCCAACAAACAAGGAATTTTTCTATTAAAAATATTTACATCAATATATGGCCGATTATCATTAAATTTTTGTTTAAATATGGGCATTACTTTTTGAATTTTCAAAATAGGTTTTAACAAATTGAAGTGTTTCCTGTTGTTGTGCTTTTTGTGATGTAATAGCCAATGTCTTTGGAGATAAACAGAGGCTAGGTCTATTTACCTCCCCTGCAAGTTTCCCGAACATTTTTCACAGTCTTTAACTACAACTCCAGGTTGTCCACACTTGTAACAAAATTTATTTCTTTTCATCGTACAAGACTGAAATGTATGATTTGGACCATTACAATTCCAGCAAATAACCCTACTATTTGAATTTAAACTGCATGCTTGTGTACTGAATTAGAGGGTTGTGAATTTTTCTGAAATCTTTGTCTATTTGTTTTCTTCCTATCTGGATTATTATAAGTTCTATTGTTCGAGTTATTTCTAAAATTTCTGTTAAAGTTATAAGAACTACTACTACATGGTAAACCTAACTCATTATCTATTTCCGAACGCACAACACTACTCTTATCACCTGATTTAGGCTGGTGTTGCTCTTTAAAAAATGACTCTAAAATTTTTGCATCATGAACTAACTCGTCTACTGAATTATATTCTCTTAAGGCTAATTTTCCACTGATGTCTAATGTAAGGTTCTTTCTTATCCATTTAATTCTAGTGACTAGTGCGGGTTTATTTGAAAGACGGTTAAATAAAGATTCCATAATTGCTACAAAGACGACAACTGATTCATCAAATTGTTGTTTTCTACCTTTTATTGTTTCCCAGAGGGATTCATCATAATCAATATCTAAAAAATCTGTTTCTAATTTTGAAACCACGGTATCCCAATCTTTGATTGTTCCTGACTCTTTTAATTGTCTAAACCAAAGCAAAGCTTTTCCTGAAAAAAGATCAATAGCAGATTCATATAACATCTGTTTGTTTACATGCCTAGCTTCTGAAAGTTCTTCAACTCTTTCTAAAAATGCTTTTACCCCTAAACCTGTTTTTGAACCATCAAATTTCAAATCCCATTAATAAATAGGTACTGATTTGTTAGAAACACCATAAGGTGAACTAATTGAAGGTTGATTAAATGCATATGTTTGAGATAAATCAACAACACTCGGTGGTAAAACATCATCAGGTTTAACTTTATCGTCTAAATCAGCTTCAAGAGTAATAAAAGTTGCAGCAGCTTCATTTTTAAATGTAACTTCCTCTGCCTTACTAACATCAATTGACATTCTTTCTATTCTAGCTTGAATGTGAATTAAACGAGATTTGGTTCTTGAATATAAAGAATCTTTAGTTGTACCCTCAAAATCTGCTACGTTACTTTTTATGCTATCAAGAGTTGTCTTTACTTCATTTTCTTCTGACACAAAACTATACTCTGGGTCTACTAGAACTTTAGGTGCAACACCTTTTTCTTTCTGCAAAAGCTTACCTAATATTTTTTGTTTATCATTTCTATCCCTAGAAGTCACTTTTCCCCTAATTCGTAGTTCATAATCTAATTCAGATACTAACAAGTGTCTTAGATTAGAATTGGAGTGGCTCTTTGTCCTATCCCACTGCGACCTTTGCAGATCTATTGTGGTCCTCCCCCATATTTAGAGCTCGATATCTAGCTTTATTCTTTTTATTAGACCTATTAGCCTGGATACCGCCTCCTTTGCGTAGCTCTCTGCCCTCGGTTTTTCTTCTCCGGATAGGTGAAACCGCACCCTTGCTAGGCCTTCGCACTCACAGAGTAAGTGCTCCGCGGTTTCGTCTTCTTCCTGGCATAACCTACATAGGCTGTCATCTGCTATGCCAATTGTGTGCGTATGCTTCCTTAGCCTACAATGCCCTGTCAGCATTCCCACCATCACCCTCGTCGTTTCTCGACTTTGACATAGTAGGTCGCGTGACAGTCTGACCGAAGGGCTTTTAAGGAATAGCTTAGCGTGCCTTTGCCCCGATGTTTCATGCCACCAGCGCAACGCCTGGTTGTTTATCCATTGATGGATGCTCTCCTTAGTGAGGCATTTAGCAATTCCGCAGGAAGATTCTGGCCCTATCATGATCTCAGTCGCTCCCTGCTTGGCTTATTCATCGGCCTTTTCATTGCCTTTAATTCCTTGATGGCCTGGCACCCAGGCTAGGGTCACTCTATTATGACTACCTAGTCTGTCTAATCTAATCTAACAAGTGTCTTGCTTTCATTTCAGACATTTTGAAAAATAATTTAATTGATTGAGAACAAAAACTGTATATGAGGTAATCTATTAACTCAAAATTAACGTAATAAAAACAGTAAGTACGTTAATTTTGAGTTAATAGATTACCTCGCCAGACGAAAAGCTACCGGAGCCTTGTAACCCCTTTTGAAGTTACAAGGCTCCGGTAGCTTTCGTCTGGCGAGCAGTGGTCGTAGGGTCTTATTAATCACAAGAATAACAGGGCTAGGGCGCCACTTGTTTTTTGGTATACTTTCAAAAACAAGAAATTATTTTCATTTGTTTACGATAACTTACTTTGAACTCCTCTCAACTTAGCTTGTATAAGAGAATAATACTCTAGAATAAAATAAAAAACAAAACCTCACTATATGGTTTTTTAATCAACAAAATGCAATGTACTCAGCTATCGCTGATAAACAATTAAAAATTATATTTAGTAGGTGCACTGAATGTACATAAGAAAAGAACCCCTAAATACAGCTGTATTTAAGTTCACAGTTGGTGAACAGTTTATTTTGATTAAAACTATATACCGCATTTACCTTCTATACGTAACTTTACAAAAAAGTAACAGTTTATCAAAGAATTAACGAACAAACTTTCGCTTCGTTGAGAGGCTTAGCGATTAGAGTATCAAAATTTGAAGTTACACAATTTTTATCATTGAGATAATTAGAAAATAATATGCATCACTGCATTACAACAAAAAAAGAGGTAGTATTACTAAAAAAATAGTATTTTAGTACGCTGATGTGCTTCTTCGGTGGCGATTTAGAAAATTTGAACGAACTCACCCACGTGTGAAAATGGCTTTAGACCTTCTGCCCATACTTAACGAAATCAATATTAAAGTTTCGTTTCCTCCGGAATTTCCTCCCGCGTCGGACTCAGGCAGATAATCAGGAAATTCAACTATTTCAGCACATCCCAGAACATGTGGTTGCCTCCAAAATGGCTGCCCCAATGTCAAAAACCGCTACTACAAATTAAGAGGTCGGCGAATCTGTAAATAATTTACCATTCAACGACTCTTATTTCAAGAAAAATATTTAGTCCTTTACCTCCTTGTTACAGGAAAACCACTTTTATCAGTCCTCACTGACTGGTAACTGGTGCTAAGCAATGCCAGCAAACGAACCAAAAAAACCACAAGTCCCCTCATCTTGTCGATTTGTACAACAATGGTTGAATTAACGCGAAAATAGTCGAACCGCAAGTTTTTTGTAAACCTCAACGGCCAATCAAGTTGTGATAATTCCTACAATACCTTCGTATTCTCGGCTGACCAATAGAATATCTTCAATCCAACTAACGAACTCCGAACTCAACCGAGCGGGCTTAGTGAATTTCAGATTTACGTAGTACTCAACCTGTTTGGTGAAGTGTCAACGTCAACCTAAATGACAACTGTTATTGTCGATGACATTCAAAAATCAAAACAAAATCCAATAAGGCGTTTGCAATTAAATTATTGACAAACAAAGATTAAAATCAACTATAAAGTTCATTATGTCTGAAACCATCCAAAAACATTGTTAACTCAGTGTGTGAAGAACTGTCCTTCAAAAGGTAACCTCATTCACATATCAACATTGGATTGAACGAAATATCTGAATGGTCTTATCACTATCGACTACTGGTAAGTAAACACTACATTTATTTTTATTTATATATTTAATCGAAGTTTTAATTTTTAGGAACTTGTGTAGCTGTAAATTAAACTACTGTTGAAGGTGCAATCATGTGTGATAATTAATAACAATACTTTGTGTACATAATTTAGTGATTGTTTAAGCTGAATATTGATTTAAAATAAAATATATTTCAAAGTAGACAAACATTCATTTTTCAATGCTTAAGGTTAGTCTGAATGTTACATGTTTGTATACCGTAGGTCCGTTAAGTGTGAATACCACCAACGATTTGCATGAGAATTTGAGATTATTAAATTAGCTTACAAATTAAATATAAATAAAACAATGGTCAACATCTATTAAAATAAAATGAATGAATACTCAACACGAGTTATGAGAATTTTTTGTTTTGAAAAGTGGATTTTCGAAAATTTCATGACTCTATTTGAAGGCGAAATAATGATTTTATCAAAAAACTGATTGTGCCAGTCGATTTATCGTCACAAAAAACATCTTATTATGAACTTTTACCATTTTTCAATATTTTTGGTCGAAAACTTAGTAACAAGGGGGGGGGGGTATGGGAATATTTCGCGATATAAATTGATTTTTCCTAACTCCCTTAATACTTGGAATATGAATTCAAAATTTGTGCGAAGATGTAAAACTTTCCGTTGAATCGATTGGTCAAGACTAGAAAGTTCTATCTCTTCAAATAGTCGAGTTATGAGTATTTTTTGTTTTGAAAAGTAGATTTTCGAAAATTTCATGACTATATTTGAAGGCGAAATAATGATTTTATCAAAAAACTGATTGTGCCAGTCGATTTCTCGTCCCAAAAAACCCTTATTATGGATTTTTAGCATTTTTCAATATTTTTGGTCGAAAACTTGTAACGTCGTTACTATTTTTTTCCGATATCCGGCAGTAGATATTTCAGTTTTTTATTAAGTTCACCCCTCTGTCGTAGCTAGTTATTAAATTGGAGTATTAATATTTATTTTGATATATTATGTGTAGTACTTTTAAAACATCTGGTATATTGTACCTGTATGATTTACGGTACCGTTCGCGGAAATCAGTCCGCGCATTTCTTAAGATTTGTAAGTAGGAGACCTCCTGAGTGGGGTCTAGAGAAAAATGGATAAAACGGGTGGAGCGAGACAAAAATGGGCTTTTTCACTTTTGACCGTTTGTCCTGCTTCCGATCCCTTCTGGGCCGTTTTAGTTGCAGCCGTTCTCAACCGACCGACCGACTGATTTTCGCGCACGAGGTGAGCGAATTTAAGAATGTTGTTGTAAATGATTTTTTCCGTTATACATTCACTGGTGACTGACTTCTTTTGATTTAGAATTGATAGAATTTATTTTTGCTTTTTGCTTGTTTAATTTTAGAAAAACTTTCTGCGTATTTGTGTACGATTCCGAAATAAATTGTTTTATTTTATTTGCTGGCTTTACTTTTTGGGAAAAGAGATATCTTTGAGAAATTTCAAGCATTGTCGCTGCCATAGCAGGTATATTCTTGAGAATTTCTCAAACTATTTCGTTCAAACCCGACTGCAGACGTTTATCTGACGGGAAAAATCTTTTCAGGAATCTCAAAGTTTGATTGCTGCCTGAGCAGGTGAATTCTTGAGTGGCTCTGAAAATATCGATGAGAAACCCGGCCGAACGAAACAATTCATTCTAATATACAAGGATATTTGCTAAAAGACAACTTGGAATAGTCTCGCACGTGTACGCTGCCATAGCAGGTGCAAAAGTTCGAGGGTTTTCCAAGGCGTGGAGCGAAATATTCTCACGCGTGTTCGCTGCATTTAGCAGGATCACAAAGGAGAGGTTTTCGAATTCTGTCGTCTAACTTTTATTGAAGTAATTGATTTAGCACCAACGGCCGTGGCAACGTCAATCTAAAAAGGGGTTACGATCTCAGTAATAACCTGGAATAATCTCGTTCATGTTCGCTGCCAAGGCAGGTACAAAATTTGGGAGGTTTCCAGGCGAATTGATAAAGTTTCCGTTTTTTTTGTGTGTTCAGTACACGAGAGTATCAGTAACCGAGGGTAATCTATAAATTACCTTTATTTTGTTTAAACCGGTACACAAATATGAAGAAATGTTTGATTAAAACCTACTAGTGCCTTGATAACACTTTCTCTGTGTATTTTTCATCTGACCGCTAGTTAAGTTTCACCATTTTCACCCGCATCTAGACACACTAGTAAAGCCTTGCACTTTAGCTTTTGCGTATTTTGTAAATTAAAATTAAACTATTTATTGCTTGGTGTGTTGCTTTTGGCTTGAGGAATAACGTAGTTATAGTAAAATTAATACCTATTTAGAGGTACCAGCCGTTTTAGTAACTTAACGTATGCGGCTTCTTGAACCATCTGAACCCGCATGAAAAAAATTAGGTTATGACCCTTGTCATGTCAAATGCTTGACATATTTCTTATTGCATTGGCGTAGTGACTTGAAATTTCATATTATCAGTGGCGGTTTGTAAAAATACAAATTAATTTTATGAAATTCATAAAATTCTAAAGATGTTGACATAATAAAAGAATATAAAAGAAGCGCACTAATTTTAAAAACATTGTTTTATTAACTAGATACATAGTTTTCTTAAAAAAATATGGCAATTCAGAGTTCGATTAAGTAAAAATTCTAGATTTTAAAAAAATGACAACGTGATCTTCAAGGCAAAGTTTAATTAGTTTCTAAATCAGAATAACTTTCGGAAAGTGATAGTTCATCATCGGATTCATTGGATACAGAGATTACCATAGGTTCGATGTTTAGTATGTCCAGTTTGTTTTCTACTTCCCATGCTTCAGAAATAATTTTCTCTGTACGATTTATGTAATTCTGCCAGTGTTGCTCCGGTACATTTTTTACAACGTCATTCCATACTTTTAAGACTTCAGTAGGTGACCTTGCAGTTTTCGTAATAGCTTGGTCATAATGCCTTTTAGTTTCTGACCATACCATTTCGATGGCATTAAAATGGCAATGATAGGGTGGTAGCCTGAGAACACAATGACCATGCTCGGCAGCGTATTTGTCTAAATGATAATTTTTTTCTGGCAAAACTTGCTTTCCAATTATATTCCAAACAGCATCCTTTAAAATGTGATCTGGAAAAGGAATATTCTTTTTTTTGAGCCATTCTAACATGCGTCTTTTACTCCAACTTTTTCTTGGGATTTCTTCATCCAGGCGACTGTGATACGTTGCGTTGTCCATTATAATTAACGATGGTTCTTCCAAGTTTACAATTAGTTGCTGTTTAAACCAATTTTCAAAATTTTCGGTGTTCATGTTATCATGGTAATCGCCTGTTTTTTTATTGCATTTAAAAATAAGCGATGCATTTGCCACAAAACCTTTTTTATTACCGGCATGAACAATTACATATCGTGTCCCACTTCCAGTTATTTTTAAATCACTGTGTTTAGTACCATCTTGCCACATTCTTCTATCCCCGCTTTTACTAAAAACCCATGTCTCATCCAGAAAAACAGGTGTAAAGAGCTTTTCGCTTTTAGCAGCATGGTATTTGTTCAAAAATAATATTCTTTTTAATCTGACTGCAGGCATTTCCAATAAATGTTTTCTTCCATCCTGTTTTTTGAAATGAAAACCCATTTTTTTAATTCCCAAATATAACGAACCTTTGGAAATCTTAGTTTCTGGAGACTCTTCGATAAATTGCCGTAAAATAGTTTCTACTGTGATTTTATCCTTTCGCGCATACATTTTATAAATTACTTCCCTCAAACAATGCAGGGTATTTTTTGTAATTCGGGTTTTGCTCCGGGAAACGCTTGCAGACATATTTCTTCTAAATTCGAAATCTGTAGCTCTGTTTGGTTTTTCAAGATTATATAATGTGCTTTCTGGAACTTTTAGTGCTTCGGACGCTTTTTGAATTGCCTTAAATCGAGATCCTAAATCGTTTTGAAAATAGTTTACTACATTAAGCATATTAAGTTTTTTGGATTCATCAGAATATCGCATTTTTATATCTTATTTTGCGTTATGACATTAACATGAAATCAAAATTTGACGTAACTTCAAAAACGTGACATCTAATAAATTAGTTACGACGTTCATTTTTGTTGGTAATTTTTTGTTTCAACCGATTTATTAATAATAAATAAGGATGGTCTTATTCTAAATGGGTATAAAATTTACTATAGTTATTTGTAGGTACCTTTATTTATTTAAATATATTACTTCTGGGTTCATCCCTCAACTGTAAATTATTTCGGGGTTGAAATAAAAATTTATAATTTCTTAAGCAACTGGTAGTTTCCTTTCCCGATAGTGGTAAACAAGTAAAGCCCGTTTCCCACTACGTGTTACGTCGAGGTCAAGAACAACAGACCCCTGGAAATACCTAACCTCCATCTGTTGCTACCCTGGTAACTGGTTGCCCAAAAATCTGGCGCCCGAGGAAATCTACGAGTTACTGAAGCCCTGGGTGTCATAGTGACGTCGGTAATCATTTTAGGATAAAGAAAGGACGTTACAAACTTAGTAACAATGGGGGGATATGGGAATATTTCGCGATATAAATTGATTTTTCCCAACTACCTTAATACTTGGGAATATGAATTCAAAATTTGTACGATGATGTAAAACTTTCCGTTGAATCGATTGGTCAAGACTAGAACGTTCTATCTCGTCAAATAGTCGAGTTATGAGTATTTTTTGTTTTGAAAAGTTGATTTTCGAAAATTTCATGACTCTATTTGAAACCGAAAAATGATTTTATCAAAAAACTGATTGTGCCAGTCGATTTATAGTCCGAAAAAACCCATAATTGAGAATTTTTAGCAATTTTCAATGTTTTTGGTCGAAAATTTAGTAACAAGGGGGGGTATGGGAATATTTCGCGATATAAATTGATTTTTCCTAACTCCCTTAATACTTGGGAATATGAATTCAAAATTTGTGCGAAGATGTAAAACTTTCCGTTGAATCGATTGGTCAAGACTAGAACGTTCTATCTCTTCAAATAGTCGAGTTATGAGTATTTTTTGTTTTGAAAAGTGGATTTTCGAAAATTTCATGACTCTATTTGAAGGCGAAATATTGATTTTATCAAAAAACTGATTGTGCCAGTCGATTTCTCGTCACAAAAAACATCTTATTATGGATTTTTAGCATTTTTCAATATTTTTGGTCGAAAATTTAGTAACAAGAGGATGGTATGGGAATATTTCGCGATATAAATTGATTTTTCCCAACTCCCTTAATACTTGGGAATATGAATTCAAGATTTGTGCCAAGATGTAATATTTCGCGATATAAATTGATTTTTCCCAACTACCTTAATACTTGGGAAAATGGATTCAAAATTTGTGCGAAGATGTAAAACTATCCGTTGAATCGATTGGTCAAGACTAGAACGTTCTATCTCTTCAACTAATCGAGTTATGAGTATTTTTTGTTTTGAAAAGTGAATTTTCGAAAATTTCATGACTCTATTTGAAGGCGAAATAATTATTTTATCAAAAAAACTGATTGTGCCAGTCGATTTCTCGTCACAAAAAACATCATTATGGATTTTTAGCATTTTTCAATATTTTTGGTCGAAAATTTAGTAACAAGAGGGGGGTATGGGAATATTTCGCGATATAAATTGATTTTTCCCAACTCCCTTAATACTTGGGAATATGAATTCAAAATTTGTGCCAAGATGTAATATTTCGCGATATAAATTGATTTTTCCCAACTACCTTAATACTTGGGAAAATGGATTCAAAATTTGTGCGAAGATGTAAAACTATCCGTTGAATCGATTGGTCAAGACTAGAACGTTCTATCTCTTCAACTAGTAGAGTTATGAGTATTTTTTGTTTTGAAAAGTGAATTTTCGAAAATTTCATGACTCTATTTGGAGGCGAAATAATGATGTTATCAAAAAACTAATTGTGCCAGTCGATTTCTCGTCACAAAAAACATCTTATTATGGATTTTTATCATTTTTCAAAATTTTTGGTCGAAAATTTAGTAACAAGGGGAGGGGTATGGGTATATTTCGCGATATAAATTGATTTTTCCTAACCCCCTTAATACTTGGGAATATTAATTCAAAATTTGTGCGATGATGTAATATTTCGCGATATAAATTGATTTTTCCTAACTCCCTTAATACTTGGCAATATGAATTCAAAATTTGTGCGAAGATGTAAAACTTTCCATTGACGTCAAAAAATAATAGTTCAATACTATTAAACGCTTTACAAAATTAGAAAAATTAATTTCCAAAGAGCAGACCGTCCACTAAAAAGCAACAACTACTTCTCGGGCTATATGCCCCGACAGACATTGAATTACACTTCTAAAGTAAACGGGGTTGGTATATCTGTTAAGATAGAACCAACCATTCTGGTTTGCAGGTAACTGTAATTAAGTAAATACCTACAAAACCGAGATGGTTTTTTGTCGATATAGAATTTTGGTTTGTGATTAGATGTAGAGATGTCGCCGATATCGCACTATTAACATTTCCTTTACTAAGGCTAATGTGTTGGTGTGGTATCGACGTAGTCTCTAGTCCAGGATTATGCTCTCAGAGCTCTTGGACGAATGGCATCTACCTTGTGCTGATGAGGCGCAAAAACGCCGAAACCGGTCCACAAGTGATGTTATTCCTTCTAGTCGCAAACCAGAATGGTTGGTTCTATCTTAACAGATATACCAACCCCGTTTACTTTAGAAGTGTAATTCAATGTCTGTCGGGGCATATAGCCCGAGAAGTAGTTGTTGCTTCTTAGTGGACGGTCTGCTCTTTGGAAATTAATTTTTCTAATTTTGTAAAGCGTTTAATAGTATTGAACTATTATTTTTTGACGTCTATAGATCACGCTTTACTTATATGACAATTATTTACAGGTAACTGTAATTAAGTAAATACCTACAAAACCGAGATGTTTTTTTGTCGATATAGAATTTTGGTTTGTGATTAGATGTAGAGATGTCGCCGATATCGCACTATTAACATTTCCTTTACTAAGGCTAATGTGTTGGTGTGGTATCGACGTAGTCTCTAGTCCAGGATTATGCTCTCAGAGCTCTTGGACGAATGGCATCTACCTTGTGCTGATGAGGCGCAAAAACGCCGAAACCGGTCCACAAGTGATGTTATTCCTTCTAGTCGCAAACCAGAATGGTTGGTTCTATCTTAACAGATATACCAACCCCGTTTACTTTAGAAGTGTAATTCAATGTCTGTCGGGGCATATAGCCCGAGAAGTAGTTGTTGCTTCTTAGTGGACGGTCTGCTCTTTGGAAATTAATTTTTCTAATTTTGTAAAGCGTTTAATAGTATTGAACTATTATTTTTTGACGTCTATAGATCACGCTTTACTTATATGACAATTATTTACAGGTAACTGTAATTGAGTAAATACTTTCCATTGAATCGATTGGTCAAGACTAGAACCTTCTATCTCTTCAAATAGTCGAGTTATGAGTATTTTTTGTTTTGAAAAGTGGATTTTCGAAAATTTCATGACTCTATTTGAAGGCGAAATAATGATGTTATCGAAAAACTGATTGTGCCAGTCGATTTCTCGTCACAAAAAACATCTTATTATGGATTTTTAGCATTTTTCAAAATTTTTGGTCGAAAATCTAATAACAAGCGGGGGGGGGGAATGGGAATATTTCGCGATATAAATTGATTTTTCCTAACTCCCTTAATACTTGGGAATATTAATTCAAAATTTGTGCGAAGATGTAAAGCTTTCCGTTGAATCGATTGGTCAAGACTAGAACGATGTATCTCTTCTAATAGTCGAGTTATGAGTATTTTTTGTTTTGAAAACTGGATTTTCGAAAATTTCATGACTCTATTTGAAGGCGAAATAATGATGTTATCAAAAAACTGATTGTGCCAGTCGATTTCTCGTCACAAAAAACATCTTATTATGGATTTTTAGCATTTTTCAAAATTTTTGGTTGAAAATTTAGTAACAAGGGGGATATTTCGCGATATAAATTGATTTTTCCTAACCCCCATAATACTTGGGAATATGAATTCAAAATTTGTGCGAAGATGTCAAACTTTCCGTTGAATCGATTGGTCAAGACTAGAACGTTCTATCTCTTCAAATAGTCGAGTTATGAGTATTTTTTGTTTTGAAAAGTGGATTTTCGAAAATGTCATGACTCTATTTGAAGGCGAAATATTGATGTTATCAAAAAACTGATTGTGCCAGTCGATTTCTCGTCACAAAAAACATCTTATTATGGATTTTTGGCTTTTTTCAATATTTTTGGTCGAAAATCTAATAACAAGCGGGGGGGAATGGGAATATTTCGCGATATAAATTGATTTTTCCTAACTCCCTTAATACTTGAGAATATTAATTCAAAATTTGTGCGAAGATGTAAAACTTTCCGTTGAATCGATTGGTCAAGACTAGAACGTTCTATCTCTTCAAATAGTCGAGTTATGAGTATTTTTTTTTTTAAAAGTGGATTTTCGAAAATGTCATGACTCTATTTGAAGGCGAAATAATGATGTTATCAAAAAACTGATTGTGCCAGTCGATTTCTCGTCACAAAAAACATCTTATTATGGATTTTTTGCATTTTTCAAAACCTTGGTTGAAAATTTAGTAACAAGGGGGGGGGTATGGGAATATTTCGCGATATAAATTGATTTTTCCTAACCCCCTTAATACTTGGGAATATGAATTCAAAATTTGTGCGAAGATGTAAAACTTTCCGTTGAATCGATTGGTCAAGACTAGAACGTTCTATCTCTTCAAATAGTCGAGTTATGAGTATTTTTTGTTTTTAAAAGTGGATTTTCGAAAATGTCATGACTCTATTTGAAGGCGAAATAATGATGTTATCAAAAAACTGATTGTGCCAGTCGATTTCTCGTCACAAAAAACATCTTATTATGGATTTTTATCATTTTTCAAAATTTTTGGTCAAGACTAGAACGTTCTATCTCTTCAAATAGTCGACTTATGAGTATTTTTTGTTTTGAAAAGTGGATTTTCGAAAATTTCATGACTCTATTTGAAGGCGAAATAATGATGTTATCAAAAAACTGATTGTGCCAGGCGATTTCTCGTCACAAAAAACATCTTATTATGGATTTTTAGCATTTTTCAAAATTTTTGGTCGAAAATATAATAACAAGGGGGGGGGGGAATGGGAATATTTCGCGATATAAATCGATTTTCCTAACCCCCATAATACTTGGGAATAGGAATTCAAAATTTGTGCGAAGATGTCAAACTTTCCGTTGAATCGATTGGTCAAGACTAGAACGTTCTATCTCTTCAAATAGTCGAGTTATGAGTATTTTTTGTTTTGAAAAGTGGATTTTCGAAAATTTCATGACTCTATTTGAAGGCGAAATATTGATGTTATCAAAAAACTGATTGTGCCAGAGTCGATTTCTCGTCACAAAAAACATCTTATTATGGATTTTTGGCTTTTTTCAATATTTTTGGTCGAAAATCTAATAACATGCGGGGGGGGGGATGGGAATATTTCGCGATATAAATTGATTTTTCCTAACTTCCTTAATACTTGGGAATATTAATTCAAAATTTGTGCGAAGATGTAAAACTTTCCGTTGAATCGATTGGTCAAGACTAGAACGTTCTATCTCTTCAAATAGTCGAGTTATGAGTATTTTTTGTTTTTAAGAGTGGATTTTCGAAAATGTCATGACTCTATTTGAAGGCGAAATAATGATGTTATCAAAAAACTGATTGTGCCAGTCGATTTCTCGTCACAAAAAACATCTTATTATGGATTTTTAGCATTTTTCAAAACCTTGGTTGAAAATTTAGTAACAAGGGGGGGGGTATGGGAATATTTCGCGATATAAATTGATTTTTCCTAACCCCCTTAATATTTGGGAATATGAATTCAAAATTTGTGCGAAGATGTAAAACTTTCCGTTGAATCGATTGGTCAAGACTAGAACGTTCTATCTCTTCAAATAGTCGAGTTATGAGTATTTTTTGTTTTTAAAAGTGGATTTTCGAAAATTTCATGACTCTATTTGAAGGCGAAATAATGATGTTATCAAAAAACTGATTGTGCCAGTCGATTTCTCGTCACAAAAAACATCTTATTATGGATTTTTATCATTTTTCAAAATTTTTGGTCAAGACTAGAACGTTCTATCTCTTCAAATAGTCGACTTATGAGTATTTTTTGTTTTGAAAAGTGGAATTTCGAAAATTTCATGACTCTATTTGAAGGCGAAATAATGATGTTATCAAAAAACTGATTGTGCCAGGCGATTTCTCGTCACAAAAAACATCTTATTATGGATTTTTAGCATTTTTCAAAATTTTTGGTCGAAAATATAATAACAAGGGGGGGGGGGAATGGGAATATTTCGCGATATAAATCGATTTTCCTAACCCCCATAATACTTGGGAATATGAATTCAAAATTTGTGCGAAGATGTCAAACTTTCCGTTGAATCGATTGGTCAAGACTAGAACGTTCTATCTCTTCAAATAGTCGAGTTATGAGTATTTTTTGTTTTGAAAAGTGGATTTTCGAAAATTTCATGACTCTATTTGAAGGCGAGATATTGATGTTATCAAAAAACTGATTGTGCCAGTCGATTTCTCGTCACAAAAAACATCTTATTATGGATTTTTGGCTTTTTTCAATATTTTTGGTCGAAAATCTAATAACAAGCGGGGGGGGAATGGGAATATTTCGCGATATAAATTGATTTTTCCTAACTCCCTTAATACTTGGGAATATTAATTCAAAATTTGTGCGAAGATGTAAAACTTTCCGTTGAATCGATTGGTCAAGACTAGAACGTTCTATCTCTTCTAATAGTCGAGTTATGAGTATTTTTTGATTTGAAAACTGGATTTTCGAAAATTTCATGACTCTATTTGAAGGCGAAATAATGATGTTATCAAAAAACTGATTGTGCCAGTCGATTTCTCGTCACAAAAAACATCTTATTATGGATTTTTAGCATTTTTCAAAATTTTTGGTTGAAAATTCAGTAACAAGGGGGATATTTCGCGATATAAATTGATTTTTCCTAACCCCCATAATACTTGGGAATATGAATTCAAAATTTGTGCGAAGATGTCAAACTTTTCGTTGAATCGATTGGTCAAGACTAGAACGTTCTATCTCTTCAAATAGTCGAGTTATGAGTATTTTTTGTTTTGAAAAGTGGATTTTTGAAAATTTCATGACTCTATTTGAAGGCGAAATATTGATGTTATCAAAAAACTGATTGTGCCAGTCGATTTCTCGTCACAAAAAACATCTTATTATGGATTTTTGGCTTTTTTCAATATTTTTGGTCGAAAATTTAGTAACAAGTGGGGGGCGGTATGGGAATATTTCGCGATATGAATTGATTTTTCCTAACTCCCTTAATACTTGGGAATATGAATTCAAAATTTGTGCGAAGATGTAAAACTTTCCGTTGAATCGATTGGTCAAGACTAGAACGTTCTATCTCTTCAAATAGTCGAGTTATGAGTATTTTTTGTTTTCAAAAGTGGATTTTCGAAAATGTCATGACTCTATTTGAAGGCGAAATAATGATGTTATCAAAAAACTGATTGTGCCAGTCGATTTCTCGTCACAAAAAACATCTTATTATGGATTTTTATCATTTTTCAAAATTTTTGGTCAAGACTAGAACGTTCTATCTCTTCAAATAGTCGACTTATGAGTATTTTTTGTTTTGAAAAGTGGATTTTCGAAAATTTCATGACTCTATTTGAAGGCGAAATAATGATGTTATCAAAAAACTGATTGTGCCAGGCGATTTCTCGTCACAAAAAACATCTTATTATGGATTTTTAGCATTTTTCAACATTTTTGGTCGAAAATATAATAACAAGGGGGGGGGGAATGGGAATATTTCGCGATATAAATCGATTTTCCTAACCCCCTTAATACTTGGGAATATAAATTCAAAATTTGTGCGAAGATGTAAAACTATCCGTTGAATCGATTGGTCAAGACTAGAACGTTCTATCTCTTCAAATAGTAGAGTTATGAGTATTTTTTGTTTTGAAAAGTGGATTTTCGAAAATTTCATGACTCTATTTGAAGGCGAAATAATGATGTTATCAAAAAACTGATTGTGCCACTCGATTTCTCGTCACAAAAAACATCTTATTATGGATTTTTAGCATTTTTTAATATTTTTGGTCGAAAATTTAGTAACAAGGGGGGGGTATGGGAATATTTCGCGATATAAATTGATTTTTCCTAACTCCCTTAATACTTGGGAATATGAATTCAAAATTTGTGCGAAGATGTAAAACTTTCCGTTGAATCGATTGGTCAAGACTAGAACGTTCTATCTTTTCAAAATAGTCGAGTTATGATTATTTTTTGTTTTTAAAAGTGGATTTTCGAAAATGTCATGACTCTATTTGAAGGCGAAATATTGATGTTATCAAAAAACTGATTGTGCCAGTCGATTTCTCGTCACAAAAAACATCTTATTATGGATTTTTGGCTTTTTTCAATATTTTTGGTCGAAAATTTAGTAACAAGTGGGGGGCGGTATGGGAATATTTCGCGATATGAATTGATTTTTCCTAACTCCCTTAATACTTGGGAATATGAATTCAAAATTTGTGCGAAGATGTAAAACTTTCCGTTGAATCGATTGGTCAAGACTAGAACGTTCTATCTCTTCAAATAGTCGAGTTATGAGTATTTTTTGTTTTTAAAAGTGGATTTTCGAAAATGTCATGACTCTATTTGAAGGCGAAATAATGATGTTATCAAAAAACTGATTGTGCAAGTCGATTTCTCGTCACAAAAAACATCTTATTATGGATTTTTAGCATTTTTCAAAATTTTTGGTTGAAAATTTAGTAACAAGGGGGGGGGTATGGGAATATTTCGCGATATAAATTGATTTTTCCTAACCCCCTTAATACTTGGGAATATGAATTCAAAATTTGTGCGAAGATGTAAAATTTTCCGTTGAATCGATTGGTCAAGACTAGAACGTTCTATCTCTTCAAATAGTCGAGTTATGAGTATTTTTTGTTTTTAAAAGTGGATTTTCGAAAATGTCATGACTCTATTTGAAGGCGAAATAATGATGTTATCAAAAAACTGATTATGCCAGTCGATTCCTCGTCCCAAAAAAACCCTTATTATGGATTTTTAGCATTTTTCAATATTTTTGGTCGAAAGTTTAGTAACAAGGGGGGGTATAGGAATATTTCGCGATATGAATTGATATTTCCTCACTCTCTTAATACTTGGGAATATGCATTCAAAATTTGTGCGAAGATGTAAAGCTTTCCGTTGAATCGATTGGTCAAGACTAGAACGTTCTATCTCTTCAAATAGTCGAGTTATGAGTATTTTTTGTTTTGAAAAGTGGATTTTCGAAAATTTCATGACTCTATTTGAAGGCGAAATAATGATTTTATCAAAAAACTGATTGTGCCAGTCGATTTCTCGTCCCAAAAAACCCTTATTATGGATTTTTAGCATTTTTCAATATTTTTGGTCGAAAATTTAGTAACAAGGGAATGGGAATATTTCGCGATATAAATTAATTTTCCCTAACTCCAATAATACTTGGAATTAGTAACAAGTCGATTTCTCGTCACAAAAAACATCTTATTATGAACTTTTACCATTTTTCAATATTTTAGGTCGAAAACTTAGTAACAAGGGAGGGTATGGGAATATTTCGCGATACAAATTGATTTTTCCTAACTTCCTCAATACTTGGGAATTTGGATTCAAAATTTGTGCGAAGATGTAAAACTTTCCGTTGAATCGATTGGTCAAGACTAGAAAGTTCTATCTCTTCAAATAGTCGAGTTATGAGTAGGTATTTTTTGTTTTGAAAAGTGGATTTTCGAAAATTTCATGACTCTACTTTAAGGCGAAATAATGATTTTATCAAATACTGATTGTGCCAGTCGATTTTTCGTCACAAAAAACATCTTATTATGGATTTTTAGCATTTTTCAAAATTTTTGGTAGAAAATTTAGTAACAAGGGGGGGGGGGAGGGGGTATGGGAATATTTCGCGATATAAATTGATTTTTCCTAACCCCCTTAATACTTGGGAATATGAATTTAAAATTTCTGCGAAGATGTAAAACTTTCCGTTGAATCGATTGGTCAAGGCTAGAACGTTCTATCTCTTCAAATAGTCGAGTTATGAGTATTTTTTGTTTTGAAAAGTGGATTTTCGAAAATTTCATGACTCTATTTGAAGGCGAAATATTGATTTTATCAAAAAACTGATTGTGCCAGTCGATTTCTCGTCACAAAAAACATCTTATTATGGATTTTTAGCATTTTTCAATATTTTTGGTCGAAAATTTAGTAACAAGAGGGGGGTATGGGAATATTTCGCGATATAAATTGATTTTTCCCAACTCCCTTAATACTTGGGAATATGAATTCAAAATTTGTGCCAAGATGTAATATTTCGCGATATAAATTGACTTTTCCCAACTACCTTAATACTTGGGAAAATGGATTCAAAATTTGTGCGAAGATGTAAAACTATCCGTTGAATCGATTGGTCAAGACTAGAACGTTCTATCTCTTCAACTAGTCGAGTTATGAGTATTTTTTGTTTTGAAAAGTGAATTTTCGAAAATTTCATGACTCTATTTGAAGGCGAAATAATGATTTTATCAAAAAACTGATTGTGCCAGTCGATTTCTCGTCACAAAAAACATCATTATGGATTTTTAGCATTTTTCAAAGTTTTTGGTCGAAAATTTAGTAACAAGGGGGGAGGGGGGGGGTTATGGGAATATTTCGCGATATAAATTGATTTTTCCTAACCCCCTTAATACTTGGGAATATGAATTCAAAATTTGTGCGAAGATGTAAAACTTTCCGTTGAATCTATTGGTCAAGACTAAAACGTTCTATCTCTTCAAATAGTCGAGTTATGAGTATTTTTTGTTTTGAAAAGTGGATTTTCGAAAATTTCATGACTATTTGAAGGCGAAATAATGATGTTATCAAAAAACTGATTGTGCCAGTCGATTTCTCGTCACAAAAAACATCTTATTATGGATTTTTGACTTTTTTCAATATTTTTGGTCGAAAATTTAGTAACAAGTGGGGGGCGGTATGGGAATATTTCGCGATATGAATTGATTTTTCCTAACTCCCTTAATACTTGGGAATATGAATTCAAAATTTGTGCGAACATGTAAAACTTTCCGTTGAATCGATTGGTCAAGACTAGAACGTTCTATCTCTTCAAATAGTCGAGTTATGAGTATTTTTTGTTTTTAAAAGTGGATTTTCGAAAATGTCATGACTCTATTTGAAGGCGAAATAATGATGTTATCAAAAAACTTATTGTGCCAGTCGATTTCTCGTCACAAAAAACATCTTATTATGGATTTTTAGCATTTTTCAAAACCTTGGTTGAAAATTTAGTAACAAGGGGGGGGGGTATGGGAATATTTCGCGATATAAATTGATTTTTCCTAACCCCCTTAATACTTGGGAATATGAATTCAAAATTTGTGCGAAGATGTAAAACTTTCCGTTGAATCGATTGGTCAAGACTAGAACGTTCTATCTCTTCAAATAGTCGAGTTATAAGTATTTTTTGTTTTGAAAAGTGGATTTTCGAAAATTTCATGACTCTATTTGAAGGCGAAATAATGATTTTATCAAAAAACTGATTGTGCCAGTCGATTTCTCGTCCCAAAAAACCCTTATTATGGATTTTTAGCATTTTTCAAAATTTTTGGTCAAGACTAGAACGTTCTATCTCTTCAAATAGTCGACTTATGAGTATTTTTTGTTTTGAAAAGTGGATTTTCGAAAATTTCATGACTCTATTTGAAGGCGAAATAATGATGTTATCAAAAAACTGATTGTGCCAGGAGATTTCTCGTCACAAAAAACATCTTATCATGGATTTTTAGCATTTTTCAAAATTTTTGGTCGAAAATATAATAACAAGGGGGGGGGAATGGGAATATTTCGCGATATAAATCGATTTTCCTAACCCCCTTAATACTTGGGAATATGAATTCAAAATTTGTGCGAAGATGTAAAACTATCCGTTGAATCGATTGGTCAAGACTAGAACGTTCTATCTCTTCAAATAGTCGAGTTATGAGTATTTTTTGTTTTGAAAAGTGGATTTTCGAAAATTTCATGACTCTATTTGAAGGCGAAATAATGATGTTATCAAAAAACTGATTGTGCCACTCGATTTCTCGTCACAAAAAACATCTTATTATGGATTTTTATCATTTTTCAAAATTTTTGGTCGAGACTAGAACGTTCTATCTCTTCAAATAGTCGACTTATGAGTATTTTTTGTTTTGAAAAGTGGATTTTCGAAAATGTCATGACTCTATTTGAAGGCGAAATAATGATGTTATCAAAAAACTGATTGTGCCAGTCGATTTCTCGTCACAAAAAACATCTTATTATGGATTTTTATCATTTTTCAAAATTTTTGGTCGAAAATTTAGAAACAAGGGGGGGGGTATGGGAATATTTCATGATATAAATTGATTTTTCCTAACTCCCTTAATACTTGGGAATATGAATTCAAAATTTGTGCGAAGATGTAAAACTTTCCGTTGAATCGATTGGTCAAGACTAGAACGTTCTATCTCTTCAAATAGTCGAGTTATGAGTATTTTTTGTTTTTAAAAGTGGATTTTCGAAAATGTCATGACTCTATTTGAAGGCGAAATAATGATGTTATCAAAAAACTGATTGTGCCAGTCGATTTCTCGTCACAACAAACCTCTTATTATGGATTTTTAGCATTTTTCAAAATTTTTGGTTGAAAATCTAGTAACAAGGTTCGGGAATATTTCGCGATATGAGTTTTTTTTCCTAACCCCCTTAATACTTGGGAATATGAATTCAAAATTTGTGCGAAGATGTAAAACTTTCCGTTGAATCGATTGGTCAAGACTAGAACGTTCTATCTCTTCAAATAGTCGAGTTATGAGTATTTTTTGTTTTAAAAAGTGGATTTTCGAAAATTTCAGGACTCTATTTGAAGGCGAAATAATGATGTTATCAAAAAACTGATTGTGCCAGTCGATTTCTCGTCACAAAAAACATCTTATTATGGATTTTTATCATTTTCCAAAATTTTTGGTCGAAAATTTAGAAACAAGGGGGGGGGGTATGGGAATATTTCATGATATAAATTGATTTTTCCTAACTCCCTTCATACTTGGGAATATGAATTCAAAATTTGTGCGAAGATGTAAAACTTTCCGTTGAATCGATTGGTCAAGACTAGAACGTTCTATCTCTTCAAATAGTCGAGTTATGAGTATTTTTTGTTTTTAAAAGTGGATTTTCGAAAATGTCATGACTCTATTTGAAGGCGAAATAATGATGTTATCAAAAAACTGATTGTGCAAGTCGATTTCTCGTCACAAAAAACATCTTATTATGGATTTTTAGCATTTTTCAAAATTTTTGGTTGAAAATTTAGTAACAAGGGGGGGGTATGGGAATATTTCGCGATATAAATTGATTTTTCCTAACCCCCTTAATACTTGTGAATATGAATTCAAAATTTGTGCGAAGATGTAAAATTTTCCGTTGAATCGATTGGTCAAGACTAGAACGTTCTATCTCTTCAAATAGTCGAGTTATGAGTATTTTTTGTTTTTAAAAGTGGATTTTCGAAAATGTCATGACTCTATTTGAAGGCGAAATAATGATGTTATCAAATAACTGATTATGCCAGTCGATTCCTCGTCCCAAAAAAACCCTTATTATGGATTTTTAGCATTTTTCAATATTTTTGGTCGAAAGTTTAGTAACAAGGGGGGGTATAGGAATATTTCGCGATATGAATTGATATTTCCTCTCTCTTAATACTTGGGAATATGCATTCAAAATTTGTGCGAAGATGTAAAGCTTTCCGTTGAATCGATTGGTCAAGACTAGAACGTTCTATCTCTTCAAATAGTCGAGTTATGAGTATTTTTTGTTTTGAAAAGTGGATTTTCGAAAATTTCATGACTCTATTTGAAGGCGAAATAATGATTTTATCAAAAAACTGATTGTGCCAGTCGATTTCTCGTCCCAAAAAACCCTTATTATGGATTTTTAGCATTTTTCAATATTTTTGGTCGAAAATTTAGTAACAAGGGAATGGGAATATTTCGCGATATAAATTAATTTTCCCTAACTCCATTAATACTTGGAAATAGTAACAAGTCGATTTCTCGTCACAAAAAACATCTTATTATGAACTTTTACCATTTTTCAATATTTTAGGTCGAAAACTTAGTAACAAGGGAGGGTATGGGAATATTTCGCGATACAAATTGATTTTTCCTAATTTCCTCAATACTTGGGAATTTGGATTCAAAATTTGTGCGAAGATGTAAAACTTTCCGTTGAATCGATTGGTCAAGACTAGAAAGTTCTATCTCTTCAAATAGTCGAGTTATGAGTAGGTATTTTTTGTTTTGAAAAGTGGATTTTCGAAAATTTCATGACTCTATTTTAAGGCGAAATAATGATTTTATCAAATACTGATTGTGCCAGTCAATTTCTCGTCACAAAAAACATCTTATTATGGATTTTTAGCAATTTAGTAACAAGGGGGGGGAGGGGATTCGTAATATTTCGCGATATAAATTGATTTTTCCTAACCCCCTTAATACTTGGGAATATGAATTTAAAATTTCTGCGAAGATGTAAAACTTTCCGTTGAATCGATTGGTCAAGGCTAGAACGTTCTATCTCTTCAAATAGTCGAGTTATGAGAATTTTTTGTTTTGAAAGGTGGATTTTCGAAAATTTCATGACTCTATTTGAAGGCGAAATAATGATTTTATCAAAAAAATGATTGGGTCAGTCGATTACTCGTCACATAAACATCTTATTATGGATTCTTAGCATTTTTCAAAATTTTTGGTCGAAAATTTAGTAACAAGAGGGGGGTATGGGAATATTTCGCGATATAAATTGATTGATGAAATAAAACAAATTAATTTGTTTAAATCTTCATTATTTATTTTGAACTGACGTTCAAATTAATTTGTTTTATTTCATCAGTAGTATGGATCTTCATCAAGTAAAAGCCTCATCTATTCAATATAAATTGATTTTCCCCAACTACCTTAATACTTGGGAAAATGGATTCAAAATTTGTGCGAAGATGTAAAACTTTCTATCTTTCTATCTTTCTATCTTTCTCTTCTATCTCGTCAAATAGTCGAGTTATGAGTATTTTTTGTTTTGAAAAGTTGATTTTCGAAAATTTCATGACTCTATTTGAAACCGAAAAATGATTTTATCAAAAAACTGATTGTGCCAGTCGATTTCTCGTCCGAAAAAACCCATTATTGAGAATTTTTAGCAATTTTCAATGTTTTTGGTCGAAAATTTAGTAACATGGGGGGGTATGGGAATATTTCGCGAAATAAATTGATTTTTCCTAACTCCCTTAATACTTGGGAATATGAATTCAAAATGTGTGCGAAGATGTAAAACTTTCCGTTGAATCGATTGGTCAAAACTAGAACGTTCTATCTCTTCAAATAGTCGAGTTATGAGTATTTTTTGTTTTGAAAAGTGGATTTTCGAAAATTTCATGACTCTATTGGAAGGCGAAATATTGATTTTATCAAAAAACTGATTGTGCCAGTCGATTTCTCGTCACAAAAAACATCTTATTATGGATTTTTAGCATTTTTCAATATTTTTGGTCGAAAATTTAGTAACAAGAGGGGGGTATGGGAATATTTCGCGATATAAATTGATTTTTCCCAACTCCCTTAATACTGGGGAAAATGGATTCAAAATTTGTGCGAAGATGTAAAACTATCCGTTGAATCGATTGGTCAAGACTAGAACGTTCTATCTCTTCAACTAGTCGATTTATGAGTATTTTTTGTTTTGAAAAGTGAATTTTCGAAAATTCCATGATTCTATTTGAAGGCGAAATAATGATTTTATCAAAAAACTGATTGTGCCAGTCGATTTCTCGTCACGAAAAACATCATTATGGATTTTTAGCATTTTTCAATATTTTTGGTCGAAAATTTAGTAACAAGAGGGGGGTATGGGAATATTTCGCGATATAAATTGATTTTTCCCATCTCCCTTAATACTTGGGAATATGAATTCAAAATTTGTGCCAAGATGTAATATTTCGCGATATAAATTGATTTTTCCCAACTACCTTAATACTTGGGAAAATGGATTCAAAATTTGCGCGAAGATGTGAAACTATCCGTTGAATCGATTGGTCAAGACTAGAACGTTCTATCTTTTCAACTAGTAGAGTTATGAGTATTTTTTGTTTTGAAAAGTGAATTTTCGAAAATTTCATGACTCTATTTGAAGGCGAAATAATGATGTTATCAAAAAACTGATTGTGCCAGTCGATTTCTCGTCACAAAAAACATCTTATTATGGATTTTTATCATTTTTCAAAATTTTTGGTCGAAAATTTAGTAACAAGGGGAGGGGGTATGGGTATATTTCGCGATATAAATTGATTTTTCCCAACCCCCTTAATACTTGGAAATATTAATTCAAAATTTGTGCGATGATGTAATATTTCGCGATATAAATTGATTTTTCCCAACTCCCTTAATACTGGGGAATATGAATTCAAAATTCGTGCGAAGATGTAAAATTTTCCGTTGAATCGATTGGTCAAGACTAAAACGTTCTATCTCTTCAAATAGTCGAGTTATGAGTATTTTTTGTTTTGAAAAGTGGATTTTCGAAAATTTCATGACTATTTGAAGGCGAAATAATGATGTTATAAAAAAACTGATTGTGCCAGTCGATTTCTCGTCACAAAAAACATCTTATTATGGATTTTTGGCTTTTTTCAATATTTTTGGTCGAAAATTTAGTAACAAGGGGGGGGGGTATGGGAATATTTCGCGATATAAATTGATTTTTCCTAACTCCCTTAATACTGGGGAATATGAATTCAAAATTCGTGCGAAGATGTAAGATTTTCCGTTGAATCGATTGGTCAAGCCTAGAACGTTCTATCTCTTCAAATAGTCGAGTTATGAGTATTTTTTGTTTTGAAAAGTGGATTTTCGAAAATTTCATGACTCTATTTGAAGGCGAAATAATGATGTTATCGAAAAACTGATTGTGCCAGTCGATTTCTCGTCACAAAAAACATCTTATTATGGATTTTTAGCATTTTTCAAAATTTTTGGTCAAGACTAGAACGTTCTATCTTTTCAAATAGTCGACTTATGAGTATTTTTTGTTTTGAAAAGTGGATTTTCGAAAATTTCATGACTCTATTTGAAGGCGAAATAATGATTTTATCAAAAAACTGATTGGGTCAGTCGATTACTCGTAACAAAAAACATCTTATTATGGATTCTTAGCATTTTTCAAAATTTTTGGTCGAAAATTTAGTAACAAGGGTATGGGAATATTTCGCGATATAAATTGATTTTTCCTAACTCCCTTAATACTTGGGAATATGAATTCAAAATTTGTGCGAAGATGTAAAACTTTCCGTTGAATCGATTGGTCAAGACTAGAACGTTCTATCGCTTCAAATAGTCGAGTTATGAGTATTTTTTGTTTTGAAAAGTGGATTTTCGAAAATTTCATGACTCTATTTGAAGGCGAAATATTGATTTTATCAAAAAACTGATTGTGCCAGTCGATTTCTCGTCACAAAAAACATCTTATTATGGATTTTTAGCATTTTTCAATATTTTTGGTCGAAAATTTAGTAACAAGAGGGGGGTATGGGAATATTTCGCGATATAAATTGATTTTTCCCAACTCCCTTAATACTTGGGAATATGAATTCAAAATTTGTGCCAAGATGTAATATTTCGCGATATAAATTGATTTTTCCCAACTACCTTAATACTTGGGAAAATGGATTCAAAATTTGTGCGAAGAAGTAAAACTATCCGTTGAATCGATTGGTCAAGACTAGAACGTTCTATCTCTTCAACTAGTCGAGTTATGAGTATTTTTTGTTTTGAAAAGTGAATTTTCGAATATTTCATGACTCTATTTGAAGGCGAAATATTGATTTTATCAAAAAACTGTGCCAGTCGATTTCTCGTCACAAAAAACATCATTATGGATTTTTAGCATTTTTCAATATTTTTGGTCGAAAATTTAGTAACAAGAGGGGGGTATGAGAATATTTCGCTATATAAATTGATTTTTCCCAACTCCCTTAATACTTGGGAATATGAATTCAAGATTTGTGCCAAGATGTAATATTTCGCGATATAAATTGATTTTTCCCAACTACCTTAATACTTGGGAAAATGGATTCAAAATTTGTGCGAAGATGTAAAACTATCCGTTGAATCGATTGGTCAAGACTAGAACCTTCTATCTCTTCAACTAGTAGAGTTATGAGTATTTTTTGTTTTGAAAAGTGAATTTTCGAAAATTCCATGATTCTATTTGAAGGCGAAATAAAGATTTCATCAAAAAACTGATTGTGCCAGTCGATTTCTCGTCACAAAAAACATCATTATGGATTTTTAGCATTTTTCAACATTTTTGGTCGAAAATATAATAACAAGGGGGGGGGGGGGAATGGGAATATTTCGCGATATAAATTGATTTTTCCCAACTCCCTTAATACTTGGGAATATGAATTCAAAATTTGTGCCAAGATGTAATATTTCGCGATATAAATTGATTTTTCCCAACTACCTTAATACTTGGGAAAATAGATTCAAAATTTGTGCGAAGATGTAAAACTATCCGTTGAATCGATTGGTCAAGACTAGAACGTTCTATCTCTTCAACTAGTAGAGTTATGAGTATTTTTTGTTTTGAAAAGTGAATTTTCGAAAATTTCATGACTCTATTCGAAGGCGAAATAATGATGTTATCAAAAAACTGATTGTGCCAGTCGATTTCTCGTCACAAAAAACATCTTATTATGGATTTTTATCATTTTACAAAATTTTTGGTAGAAAATTTAGTAACAACGGGAGGGGGTATGGGTATATTTCGCGATATAAATTGATTTTTCCTAACTCCCTTAATACTTGGGAATATTAATTCAAAATTTGTGCGATGATGTAATATTTCGCGATATAAATTGATTTTTCCCAACTCCCTTAATACTGGGGAATATGAATTCAAACTTCGTGCAAAGATGTAAAACTTTCCGTTGAATCGATTGGTCAAGACTAAAACGTTCTATCTCTTCAAATAGTCGAGTTATGAGTATTTTTTGTTTTGAAAAGTGGATTTTCGAAAATTTCATGACTATTTGAAGGCGAAATAATGATGTTATCAAAAAACTGATTGTGCCAGTCGATTTCTCGTCACAAAAAACATCTTATTATGGATTTTTATCATTTTTCAAAATTTTTGGTCGAAAATTTAGTAACAAGGGGAGGGGGTATGGGTATATTTCGCGATATAAATTGATTTTTCCTAACCCCCTTAATACTTGGAAATATTAATTCAAAATTTGTGCGAAGATGTAATATTTCGCGATATAAATTGATTTTTCCCAACTCCCTTAATACTGGGGAATATGAATTCAAAATTCGTGCGAAGATGTAAAATTTTCCGTTGAATCGATTGGTCAAGACTAAAACGTTCTATCTCTTCAAATAGTCGAGTTATGAGTATTTTTTGTTTTGAAAAGTGGATTTTCGAAAATTTCATGACTATTTGAAGGCGAAATAATGATGTTATCAAAAAACTGATTGTGCCAGTCGATTTCTCGTCACAAAAAACATCTTATTATGGATTTTTATCATTTTTCAAAATTTTTGGTCGAAAATTTAGTAACAAGGGGAGGGGGTATGGGAATATTTCGCGATATAAATTGATTTTTCCTAACTCCCTTGATACTTGGGAATATGAATTCAAAATTTGTGCGAAGATGTAAAACTTTCCATTGAATCGATTGGTCAAGCCTAGAACGTTCTATCTCTTCAAATAGTCGAGTTATGAGTATTTTTTGTTTTGAAAAGTGGATTTTCGAAAATTTCATGAGTCTATTTGAAGGCGAAATAATGATGTTATCGAAAAACTGATTGTGCCAGTCGATTTCTCGTCACAAAAAACATCTTATTATGGATTTTTAGCATTTTTCAAAATTTTTGGTCAAGACTAGAACGTTCTATCTTTTCAAATAGTCGACTTATGAGTATTTTCTGTTTTGAAAAGTGGATTTTCGAAAATTTCATGACTCTATTTGAAGGCGAAATATTGATTTTATCAAAAAACTGATTGGGTCAGTCGATTACTCGTAACAAAAAACATCTTATTATGGATTCTTAGCATTTTTCAAAATTTTTGGTCGAAAATTTAGTAACAAGGGTATGGGAATATTTCGCGATATAAATTGATTTTTCCTAACTCCGTTAATACTTGGGAATATGAATTCAAAATTTGTGCGAAGATGTAAAACTTTCCGTTGAATCGATTGGTCAAGACTAGAACGTTCTATCTCTTCAAATAGTCGAGTTATGAGTATTTTTTGTTTTGAAAAGTGGATTTTCGAAAATTTCATGACTCTATTTGAAGGCGAAATATTGATTTTATCAAAAAACTGATTGTGCCAGTCGATTTCTCGTCACAAAAAACATCATTATGGATTTTTAGCATTTTTCAATATTTTTGGTCGAAAATTTAGTAACAAGAGGGGGGTATGGGAATATTTCGCGATATAAATAGATTTTTCCCAACTCCCTTAATACTTGGGAATATGAATTCAAAATTTGTGCCAAGATGTAATATTTCGCGATATAAATTGATTTTTCCCAACTACCTTAATACTTGGGAAAATGGATTCAAAATTTGTGCGAAGATGTAAAACTATCCGTTGAATCGATTGGTCAAGACTAGAACGTTCTATCTCTTCAACTAGTCGAGTTATGAGTATTTTTTGTTTTGAAAAGTGAATTTTCGAAAATTTCATGACTCTATTTGAAGGCGAAATATTGATTTTATCAAAAAACTGATTGTGCCAGTCGATTTCTCGTCACAAAAAACATCATTATGGATTTTTAGCATTTTTCAATATTTTTGGTCGAAAATTTAGTAACAAGAGGGGGGTATGGGAATATTTCGCGATATAAATTGATTTTTCCCAACTCCCTTAATACTTGGGAATACGAATTCAAGATTTGTGCCAAGATGTAATATTTCGCGATATAAATTGATTTTTCCCAACTACCTTAATACTTGGGAAAATGGATTCAAAATTTGTGCGAAGATGTAAAACTATCCGTTGAATCGATTGGTCTACACTAGAACGTTTTATCTCTTCAAATAGTCGAGTTATGAGTATTTTTTGTTTTGAAAAGTGGATTTTCGAAAATTTCATGACTCTATTTGAAGGCGAAATAATGATTTTATCAAAAAACTGATTGTGCCAGTCGATTTCTCGTCCCAAAAAAACCCTTATTATGGATTTTTAGCATTTTTCAATATTTTTGGTCGAAAATTTAGTAACAAGGGAATGGGAATATTTCGCGATATAAATTGATTTTCCCTAACTCCCTTAATACTTGGAAATAGTAACAAGTCGATTTCTCGTCACAAAAAACATCTTATTATGAACTTTTACCATTTTTCAATATTTTAGGTCGAAAACTCAGTAACAAGGGGGGGTATGGGAATATTTCGCGATACAAATTGATTTTTCCTAACTTCCTCAATACTTGGGAATTTGGATTCAAAATTTGTGCGAAGATGTAAAACTTTCCGTTGAATCGATCGGTCAAGACTAGAAAGTTCTATCTCTTCAAATAGTCGAGTTCTGAGTAGGTATTTTTTGTTTTGAAAAGTGGATTTTCGAAAATTTCATGACTCTATTTGAAGGCGAAATAATGATGTTATCAAAAAACTGATTGTGCCAGTCGATTTCTCGTCACAAAAAACATCTTATTATGGATTTTTATCATTTTTTAATATTTTTGGTCGAAAATTTAGTAACAAGGGGGGGGGGGGTATGGGAATATTTCGCGATATAAATTGATTTTTCCTAACTCCCTTAATACTTGGGAATATGAATTCAAAATTTGTGCGAAGATGTAAAACTATCCGTTGAATCGATTGGTCAGGACTAGAACGTTCTATCTTCTCAAATAGTCGAGTTATGAGTATTTTTTGTTTTTAAAAGTGGATTTTCGAAAATTTCATGACTCTTTTTGAAGGCGAAATAATGATGTTATCAAAAAACTGATTGAGCCAGTCGATTTCTCGTCACAAAAAACATCTTATTATGGATTTTCAGCATTTTTCAATATTTTTGGTAGAAAATTTAGTAACAAGGGGGGGGGGGGGGTATGGGAATATTTCGCGATACAAATTGATTTTTCCTAACTCCCTTAATACCTGGGAATATGAATTCAAAATTTGTGCGAAGATGTAAAACTTTCCGTTGAATCGATTGGTCAAGACTAGAACGTTCTATCTCTTCAAATAGTCGAGTTATGAGTATTTTTTGTTTTTAAAAGTGGATTTTCGAAAATGTCATGACTCTATTTGAAGGCGAAATAATGATGTTATCAAAAAACTGATTGTGCTAGTCGATTTCTTGTCACAAAAAACATCTTATTATGGATTTTTAGCATTTTTCAAAATTTTTGGTTGAAAATTTAGTAACAAGGGAGGGGGGTATTGGAATATTTCGCGATATAAATTGATTTTTACTAACTCCCTTAATACTTGGGAATATGAATTCAAAATTTGTGCGAAGATGTAAAACTTTCCGTTGAATCGATTGGTCAAGACTTAAACGTTTTATCTCTTCAAATAGTCGAGTTATGAGTATTTTTTGTTTTGAAAAGTGGATTTTCGAAAATTTCATGACTCTATTTGAAGGCGAAATAATGATTTTATCAAAAAACTGATTGTGCCAGTCGATTTCTCGTCCCAAAAAACCCTTATTATGGATTTTTAGCATTTTTCAATATTTTTGGTCGAAAATTTAGTAACAAGGAAATGGGAATATTTCGCGATATAAATTGATTTTCCCTAACTCCCTTAATACTTGGAAATAGTGACAAGTCGATTTCTCGTCACAAAAAACATCTTATTATGAACTTTTACCATTTTTCAATATTTTAGGTCGAAAAGTTAGTAACAGGGGGGGGGGGGTATGGGAATATTTCGCGATACAAATTGATTTTTCCTAACTCCCTTAATACCTGGGAGTATTAATTCAAAATTTGTGCGGAGATGTAAAACTATCCGTTGAATCGATTGGTCAGGACTAGAACGTTCTATCTTCTCAAATAGTCGAGTTATGAGTATTTTTTGTTTTTAAAAGTGGATTTTCGAAAATGTCATGACTCTATTTGAAGGCGAAATAATGATGTTATCAAAAAACTGATTGTGCTAGTCGATTTCTCGTCACAAAAAACATCTTATTATGGATTTTTAGCATTTTTCAAAATTTTTGGTTGAAAATTTAGTAACAAGGGGGGGGGTATTGGAATATTTCGCGATATAAATTGATATTTCCTAACTCCCTTAATACTTGGGAATATGAATTCAAAATTTGTGCGAAGATGTAAAACTTTCCGTTGAATCGATTGGTCAAGACTAGAACGTTTTATCTCTTCAAATAGTCGAGTTATGAGTATTTTTTGTTTTGAAAAGTGGATTTTCGAAAATTTCATGTCTCTATTTGAAGGCGAAATAATTATTTTATCAAAAAACTGATTGTGCCAGTCGATTTCTCGTCCCAAAAAAACCCTTATTATGGATTTTTAGCATTTTTCAATATTTTTGGTCGAAAGTTTAGTAACAAGGGGGGGTATAGGAATATTTCGCGATATGAATTGATATTTCCTCACTCCCTTAATACTTGGGAATATGCATTTAAAATTTTTGCGAAGATGTAAAGCTTTCCGTTGAATCGATTGGTCAAGACTAGAACGTTTTATCTCTTCAAATAGTCGAGTTATGAGTATTTTTTGTTTTGAAAAGTGGATTTTCGAAAATTTCATGACTCTATTTGAAGGCGAAATAATGATTTTATCAAAAAACTGATTGTGCCAGTCGATTTCTCGTCCCAAAAAACCCTTATTATGGATTTTTAGCATTTTTCAATATTTTTGGTCGAAAATTTAGTAACAAGGGAATGGGAATATTTCGCGATATAAATTGATTTTCCCTAACTCCCTTAATACTTGGAAATAGTAACAAGTCGATTTCTCGTCACAAAAAACATCTTATTATGAACTTTTACCATTTTTCAATATTTTAGGTCGAAAACTTAGTAACAGGGGGGGGGGTATGGGAATATTTCGCGATACAAATTGATTTTTCCTAACTTCCTCAATACTTGGGAATTTGGATTCAAAATTTGTGCGAAGATGTAAAACTTTCCGTTGAATCGATCGGTCAAGACTAGAAAGTTCTATCTCTTCAAATAGTCGAGTTATGAGTAGGTATTTTTTGTTTTGAAAAGTGGATTTTCGAAAATTTCATGACTCTATTTTAAGGCGGAATAATGATTTTATCAAAAAACTGATTGTGCCAGTCGATTTCTCGTCACAAAAAACATCTTATTATGGATTTTTAGCATTTTCAAAATTTTTGGTCGAAAATTTAGTAACAAGGGGGGGGGAGGGGGTATGGGAATATTTCGCGATATAAATTGATTTTTCCTAACCCCCTTAATACTTGGGAATATGAATTTAAAATTGGTGCAAAGATGTAAAACTTTCCGTTGAATCGATTGGTCAAGGCTAGAACGTTCTATCTCTTCAAATAGTCGAGTTATGAGTATTTTTTGTTTTGAAAATTGGATTTTCGAAAATTTCATGACTCTACTTGAAGGCGAAATAATGATGTTATCAAAAAACTGATTGTGCCAGTCGATTTCTCGTCACAAAAAACATCTCATTATGAATTTTTAGCATTTTTCAAAATTTTTGGTCGAAAATTTAGTAACAAGGGGGGGTATGGGAATATTTCGCGATACAAATTGATTTTTCCTAACTCCATGAATACTTGGAATATGAATTCAAAATTTTTACGAAGATGTTAAACTTTCCGTTGAATCGATTGGTCAAGACTAGAAAGTTCTATCTCTTCAAATAGTCGAGTTATGAGTATTTTTTGGTTTGAAAAGTGGATTTCGAAAATTTCATGACTCTATTTGGAGGCGAAATAATGATTTTATCAAAAAACTGATTGTGCTAGTCGATTTCTCGTCACAAAAAACATCTTATTATGGATTTTTAGCATTTTTCAATATGCATTTAAAATTTGTGCGAAGATGTAAAGCTTTCCGTTGAATCGATTGGTCAAGACTAGAACGTTCTATCTCTTCAAATAGTCGAGTTATGAGTATTTTTTGTTTTGAAAAGTGGATTTTCGAAAATTTCATGACTCTATTTGAAGGCGAAATAATGATTTTATCAAAAAACTGATTGTGCCAGTCGATTTCTCGTCCCAAAAACCCTTATTATGGATTTTTAGCATTTTTCAATATTTTTGGTCGAAAATTTAGTAACAAGGGAATGGGAATATTTCGCGATATAAATTGATTTTCCCTAACTCCCTTAATACTTGGAAATAGTGACAAGTCGATTTCTCGTCACAAAAAACATCTTATTATGAACTTTTACCATTTTTCAATATTTTAGGTCGAAAACTTAGTAACGGGGGGGGGGTATGGGAATATTTCGCGATACAAATTGATTTTTCCTAACTTCCTCAATACTTGGGAATTTGGATTCAAAATTTGTGCGAAGATGTAAAACTTTCCCTTGAATCGATTGGTCAAGACTAGCAAGTTCTATCTCTTCAAATAGTCGAGTTATGAGTAGGTATTTTTTGTTTTGAAAAGTGGATTTTCGAAAATTTCATGACTCTATTTTAAGGCGAAATAATGATTTTATCAAAAAACTGATTGTGCCAGTCGATTTCTCGTCACAAAAAACATCTTATTATGGATTTTTAGCATTTTTCAAAATTTTTGGTCGAAAATTTAGTAACAAGGGGGGGGAGGGGGTATGGGAATATTTCGCGATATAAATTGATTTTTCCTAACCCCCTTAATACTTGGGAATATGAATTTAAAATTGGTGCGAAGATGCAAAACTTTCCGTTGAATCGATTGGTCAAGGCTAGAACGTTCTATCTCTTCAAATAATCGAGTTATGAGTATTTTTTGTTTTGAAAATTGGATTTTCGAAAATTTCATGACTCTACTTGAAGGCGAAATAATGATGATATCAAAAAACTGATTGTGCCAGTCGATTTCTCGTCACAAAAAACATCTCATTATGGATTTTTAGCATTTTTCAAAATTTTTGGTCGAAAATTTAGTAACAAGGGGGGGGGTATGGGGATATATCGCGATATAAATTGATTTTTCCTAACTTCCTTAATACTTGGGAATATGAATTCAAAATTTGTGCGAAGATGTAAAACTTTCCGTTGAATCGATTGGTCAAGACTAGAACGTTCTATCTCTTCAAATAGTCGAGTTATGAGTATTTTTTGTTTTGAAAATTGGATTTTCGAAAATTTCATGACTCTACTTGAAGGCGAAATAATGATGTCATCAAAAAACTGATTGTGCCAGTCGATTTCTCGTAACAAAAAACATCTTATTATGGATTTTTAGCATTTTTTAATATTTTTGGTCGAAAATTTAGTAACAAGGGAATGGGAATATTTCGCGATATAAATTGATTTTCCCTAACTCCCTTAATACTTGGAAATAGTAACAAGTCGATTTCTCGTCACAAAAAACATCTTATTATGAACTTTTACCATTTTTCAATATTTTAGGTCGAAAACTTAGTAACAGGGGGGGGTATGGGAATATTTCGCGATACAAATTGATTTTTCCTAACCCCCTTAATACTTGGGAATATGAATTTAAAATTGGTGCGAAGATGTAAAACTTTCCGTTGAATCGATTGGTCAAGGCTAGAACGTTCTATCTCTTCAAATAGTCGAGTTATGAATATTTTTTGTTTTGAAAATTGGATTTTCGAAATTTCATGACTCTACTTGAAGGCGAAATAATGATGTTATTGAAAAACTGATTGTGCCAGTCGATTTCTCGTCACAAAAAACATCTTATTATGGATTTTAGCATTTTTCAATATGCATTTAAAATTTGTGCGAAGATGTAAAGCTTTCCGTTGAATCGATTGGTCAAGGCTAGAACGTTCTATCTCTTCAAATAGTCGAGTTATGAGTATTTTTTGTTTTGAAAATTGGATTTTCGAAAATTTCATGATTCTACTTGAAGGCGAAATAATGATGTTATCAAAAAACTGATTGTGCCAGTCGATTTCTCGTCACAAAAAACATCTCATTATGGATTTTTAGCATTTTTCAAAATTTTTGGTCGAAAATTTAGTAACAAGGGGGGGGAGGGGGTATGGGAATATTTCGCGATATAAATTGATTTTTCCTAACCCCCTTAATACTTGGGAATATGAATTTAAAATTGGTGCGAAGATGTAAAACTTTCCGTTGAATCGATTGGTCAAGGCTAGAACGTTCTATCTCTTCAAATAGTCGAGTTATGAATATTTTTTGTTTTGAAAATTGGATTTTCGAAAATTTCATGACTCTACTTGAAGGCGAAATAATGATGTTATTAAAAAACTGATTGTGCCAGTCGATTTCTCGTCACAAAAAACATCTTATTATGGATTTTTAGCATTTTTTAATATTTTTGGTCGAAAATTTAGTAACAAGGGGGGGGTATGGGAATATTTCGCGATATAAATTGATTTTTCCTAACTCCCTTAATACTTGGGAATATGAATTCAAAATTTGTGCGAAGATGTAAAACTTTCCGTTGAATCGATTGGTCAAGACTAGAATGTTCTATCTCTTCAAATAGTCGAGTTATGAGTATTTTTTGTTTTTAAAAGTGGATTTTCGAAAATGTCATGACTCTATTTGAAGGCGAAATAATGATGTTATCAAAAAACTGATTGAGCCAGTCGATTTCTCGTCACAAAAAACATCTTATTATGGATTTTTAGCATTTTTCAATATTTTTGGTCGAAAATTTAGTAACAAGGGGGGGGGGGGGTATGGGAATATTTCGCGATACAAATTGATTTTTCCTAACTCCCTTAATACCTGGGAATATGAATTCAAAATTTGTGCGAAGATGTAAAACTTTCCGTTGAATCGATTGGTCAAGACTAGAACGTTCTATCTCTTCAAATAGTCGAGTTATGAGTATTTTTTGTTTTTAAAAGTGGATTTTCGAAAATGTCATGACTCTATTTGAAGGCGAAATAATGATGTTATCAAAAAACTGATTGTGCTAGTCGATTTCTTGTCACAAAAAACATCTTATTATGGATTTTTAGCATTTTTCAAAATTTTTGGTTGAAAATTTAGTAACAAGGGGGGGGGGTATTGGAATATTTCGCGATATAAATTGATTTTTCCTAACTCCCTTAATACTTGGGAATATGAATTCAAAATTTGTGCGAAGATGTAAAACTTTCCGTTGAATCGATTGGTCAAGACTTAAACGTTTTATCTCTTCAAATAGTCGAGTTATGAGTATTTTTTGTTTTGAAAAGTGGATTTTCGAAAATTTCATGACTCTATATGAAGGCGAAATAATGATTTTATCAAAAAACTGATTGTGCCAGTCGATTTCTCGTCCCAAAAAAACCCTTATTATGGATTTTTAGCATTTTTCAATATTTTTGGTCGAAAGTTTAGTAACAAGGGGGGGTATAGGAATATTTCGCGATATGAATTGATATTTCCTCACTCCCTTAATACTTGGGAATATGCATTTAAAATTTGTGCGAAGATGTAAAGCTTTCCGTTGAATCGATTGGTCAAGACTAGAACGTTCTATCTCTTCAAATAGTCGAGTTATGAGTATTTTTTGTTTTGAAAAGTGGATTTTCGAAAATTTCATGACTCTATTTGAAGGCGAAATAATGATTTTATCAAAAAACTGATTGTGCCAGTCGATTTCTCGTCCCAAAAAACCCTTATTATGGATTTTTAGCATTTTTCAATATTTTTGGTCGAAAATTTAGTAACAAGGAAATGGGAATATTTCGCGATATAAATTGATTTTCCCTAACTCCCTTAATACTTGGAAATAGTGACAAGTCGATTTCTCGTCACAAAAAACATCTTATTATGAACTTTTACCATTTTTCAATATTTTAGGTCGAAAAGTTAGTAACAGGGGGGGGGTATGGGAATATTTCGCGATACTAATTGATTTTTCCTAACTTCCTCAATACTTGGGAATTTGGATTCAAAATTTGTGCGAAGATGTAAAACTTTCCCTTGAATCGATTGGTCAAGACTAGCAAGTTCTATCTCTTCAAATAGTCGAGTTATGAGTAGGTATTTTTTGTTTTGAAAAGTGGATTTTCGAAAATTTCATGACTCTATTTTAAGGCGAAATAATGATTTTATCGAAAAACTGATTGTGCCAGTCGATTTCTCGTCACAAAAAACATCTTATTATGGATTTTTAGCATTTTTCAAAATTTTTGGTCGAAAATTTAGTAACAAGGGGGGGGAGGGGGTATGGGAATATTTCGCGATATAAATTGATTTTTCCTAACCCCCTTAATACTTGGGAATATGAATTTAAAATTGGTGCGAAGATGCAAAACTTTCCGTTGAATCGATTGGTCAAGACTAGAAAGTTCTATCTCTTCAAATAGTCGAGTTATGAGTATTTTTTGTTTTGAAAATTGGATTTTCGAAAATTTCATGACTCTACTTGAAGGCGAAATAATGATGTTATCAAAAAACTGATTGTGCCAGTCGATTTCTCGTCACAAAAAACATCTCATTATGGATTTTTAGCATTTTTCAAAATTTTTGGTCGAAAATTTAGTAACAACGGGGGGGGGTATGGGGATATATCGCGATAAAAATTGATTTTTCCTAACTTCCTTAATACTTGGGAATATGAATTCAAAATTTGTGCGAAGATGTAAAACTTTCCGTTGAATCGATTGGTCAAGACTAGAACGTTCTATCTCTTCAAATAGTCGAGTTATGAGTATTTTTTGTTTTGAAAATTGGATTTTCGAAAATTTCATGACTCTACTTGAAGGCGAAATAATGATGTTATCATAAAACTGATTGTGCCAGTCGATTTCTCGTCACAAAAAACATCTTATTATGGATTTTTAGCATTTTTTAATATTTTTGGTCGAAAATTTAGTAACAAGGGGGGGTATGGGAATATTTCGCGATACAAATTGATTTTTCCTAACTCCCTTAATACTTGGGAATATGAATTCAAAATTTTTACGAAGATGTTAAACTTTCCGTTGAATCGATTGGTCAAGACTAGAAAGTTCTATCTCTTCAAATAGTCGAGTTATGAGTATTTTTTGTTTTGAAAAGTGGATTTTCGAAAATTTCATGACTCTATTTGAAGGCGAAATAATGATGTTGTCAAAAAACTGATTGTGCCAGTCGATTTCTCGTCACAAAAAACATCTTATTATGGATTTTTATCATTTTTCAAAATTTTTGGTCAAGACTAGAACGTTCTATCTCTTCCAATAGTCGACTTATGAGTATTTTTTGTTTTTAAAAAGGGATTTTCGAAAATTTCATGACTCTATTTGAAGGCGAAATAATGATGTTATCAAAAAACTGATTGTGCCAGTCGATTTCTCGTCACAAAAAACATCTCATTATCGATTTTTAGCATTTTTCAAAATTTTTGGTTGAAAATTTAGTAACAAGGGGGGGGGGGGGGTATGGAAATATTTCGCGATATAAATTGATTTTTCCTAACCCCCTTAATACTTGGGAATATGAATTCAAAATTTGTGCGAAGATGTAAAACTTTCCGTTGAATCGATTGGTCAAGACTAGAACGTTCTATCTCTTCAAATAGTCGAGTTATGAGTATTTTTTGTTTTTAAAAGTGGATTTTCGAAAATGTCATGACTCTATTTGAAGGCGAAATAATGATGTTATCAAAAAACTGATTGAGCCAGTCGATTTCTCGTCACAAAAAACATCTTATTATGGATTTTTAGCATTTTTCAATATTTTTGGTCGAAAATTTAGTAACAAGGGGGGGGGTATGGGAATATTTCGCGATACAAATTGATTTTTCCTAACTCCCTTAATACCTGGGAATATGAATTCAAAATTTGTGCGAAGATGTAAAACTTTCCGTTGAATCGATTGGTCAAGACTAGAACGTTCTATCTCTTCAAATAGTCGAGTTATGAGTATTTTTTGTTTTTAAAAGTGGATTTTCGAAAATGTCATGACTCTATTTGAAGGCGAAATAATGATGTTATCAAAAAACTGATTGTGCTAGTCGATTTCTTGTCACAAAAAACATCTTATTATGGATTTTTAGCATTTTTCAAAATTTTTGGTTGAAAATTTAGTAACAAGGGGGGGGGGTATTGGAATATTTCGCGATATAAATTGATTTTTCCTAACTCCCTTAATACTTGGGAATATGAATTCAAAATTTGTGCGAAGATGTAAAACTTTCCGTTGAATCGATTGGTCAAGACTTAAACGTTTTATCTCTTCAAATAGTCGAGTTATGAGTATTTTTTGTTTTGAAAAGTGGATTTTCGAAAATTTCATGACTCTATATGAAGGCGAAATAATGATTTTATCAAAAAACTGATTGTGCCAGTCGATTTCTCGTCCCAAAAAAACCCTTATTATGGATTTTAAGCATTTTTCAAATTTTTTGGTCGAAAATTCAGTAACAAGGGGGGGGGGTATGGGAATATTTCGCGATATAAATTGATTTTTCCTAACTCCCTTAATACTTGGGAATATGAATTCAAAATTTTTACGAAGATGTTAAACTTTCCGTTGAATCGATTGGTCAAGACTAGAAAGTTCTATCTCTTCAAATAGTCGAGTTATGAGTATTTTTTGTTTTGAAAAGTGGATTTTCGAAAATTTCATTACTCTATTTGATGGCGAAATATTGATTTTATCAAAAAACTGATTGTGCCAGTCGATTTCCCGTCACAGAAAACATCTTATCATGGATTTTTAGCATTTTTCAATATTTTTGGTCGAAAATGTAGTAACAGGGAATATTTCGCGATATAAATTGATTTTTCCTAACTCCTTTATTACTTGGGAATAGCATTCAAAATTTGTGCGAAGATGTAAAACTTTCCGTTGAATCGATTGGTCAAGGCTAGAACGTTCCATCTCTTCAAATAGTCGAGTTATGAGAATTTTTTGTTTTGAAAAGTGGATTTTCGAAAATTTCATGACTCTATTTGAAGGCGAAATAATGATTTTATCAAAAAACTCATTGTGCCAGTCGATTTCTTGTCACAAAAAACATCTTATTATGAACTTTCACCATTTTTCAATATCTTAGGTCGAAATCTTAGTAACTAGGGGGGGTATGGGAATATTTTATAAAAAACTGATTGTGCCAGTCGATTTCTCGTCACAAAAAACATCTTATTATGGATTTCAAGAGTTTTTCAAATTTTTTGGTCGAAAATTTAGTAACAAGGGGGTGAGGGGGTATGGGAATATTTCGCGATATAAATTGATTTTTCCTAACCCCCTTAATACTTGGGAATATGAATTCAAAATTTGTGCGAAAATGTAAAACTATCCGTTGAATCGATTGGTCAAGACTAGAACGTTCTATCTCTTCAAATAGTCGAGTTATGAGTATTTTTTGTTTTGAAAAGAGGATTTTTGAAAATTTCATGACTCTACTTGAAGGCGAAATAATAATGTTATCAAAAAACTGATTGTGCCAGTCGATTTCTCGTCACAAAAAACATCTCATTATGGATTTTTAGCATTTTTCAAAATTTTTGGTCGAAAATTTAATAACAAGGGGGGGGGGGGGAATGGGAATATTTCGCGATATAAATCGATTTTCCTAACCCCCTTAATACTTGGGAATATGAATTCAAAATTTGTGCGAAGATGTAAAACTATCCGTTGAATCGATTGGTCAAGACTAGAACGTTCTATCTCTTCAAATAGTCGAGTTATGAGTATTTTTTGTTTTGAAAAGTGGATTTTCGAAAATTTCATGACTCTATTTGAAGGCGAAATAATGATGTTGTCAAAAAACTGATTGTGCCAGTCGATTTCTCGTCACAAAAAACATCTTATTATGGATTTTTATCATTTTTCAAAATTTTTGGTCAAGACTAGAACGTTCTATCTCTTCCAATAGTCGACTTATGAGTATTTTTTGTTTTTAAAAAGGGATTTTCGAAAATTTCATGACTCTATTTGAAGGCGAAATAATGATGTTATCAAAAAACTGATTGTGCCAGTCGATTTCTCGTCACAAAAAACATCTCATTATCGATTTTTAGCATTTTTCAAAATTTTTGGTTGAAAATTTAGTAACAAGGGGGGGGGGGTATGGAAATATTTCGCGATATAAATTGATTTTTCCTAACCCCCTTAATACTTGGGAATATGAATTCAAAATTTGTGCGAAGATGTAAAACTTTCCGTTGAATCGATTGGTCAAGACTAGAACGTTCTATCTCTTCAAATAGTCGAGTTATGAGTATTTTTTGTTTTGAAAAGTGGATTTTCGAAAATTTCATGACTCTATTTGAAGGCGAAATAATGATTTTATCAAAAAACTGATTGTGCCAGTCGATTTCTCGTCCCAAAAAACCCTTATTATGGATTTTTAGCATTTTTCAATATTTTTGGTCGAAAATTCAGTAACAAGGGAATGGGAATATTTCGCGATATAAATTGATTTTCCCTAACTCCCTTAATACTTGGAAATAGTGACAAGTCGATTTCTCGTCACAAAAAACATCTTATTATGAACTTTTACCATTTTTCAATATTTTAGGTCGAAAACTTAGTAACAGGGGGGGGGGTATGGGAATATTTCGCGATACTAATTGATTTTTCCTAACTTCCTCAATACTTGGGAATTTGGATTCAAAATTTGTGCGAAGATGTAAAACTTTCCCTTGAATCGATTGGTCAAGACTAGCAAGTTCTATCTCTTCAAATAGTCGAGTTATGAGTAGGTATTTTTTGTTTTGAAAAGTGGATTTTCGAAAATTTCATGACTCTATTTTAAGGCGAAATAATGATTTTATCGAAAAACTGATTGTGCCAGTCGATTTCTCGTCACAAAAAACATCTTATTATGGATTTTTAGCATTTTTCAAAATTTTTGGTCGAAAATTTAGTAACAAGGGGGGGGGGTATGGGGATATATCGCGATATAAATTGATTTTTCCTAACTTCCTTAATACTTGGGAATATGAATTCAAAATTTGTGCGAAGATGTAAAACTTTCCGTTGAATCGATTGGTCAAGACTAGAACGTTCTATCTCTTCAAATAGTCGAGTTATGAGTATTTTTTGTTTTGAAAATTGGATTTTCGAAAATTTCATGACTCTACTTGAAGGCGAAATAATGATGTTATCATAAAACTGATTGTGCCAGTCGATTTCTCGTCACAAAAAACATCTTATTATGGATTTTTAGCATTTTTTAATATTTTTGGTCGAAAATTTAGTAACAAGGGGGGGTATGGGAATATTTCGCGATACAAATTGATTTTTCCTAACTCCCTTAATACTTGGGAATATGAATTCAAAATTTTTACGAAGATGTTAAACTTTCCGTTGAATCGATTGGTCAAGACTAGAAAGTTCTATCTCTTCAAATAGTCGAGTTATGAGTATTTTTTGTTTTGAAAAGTGGATTTTCGAAAATTTCATGACTCTATTTGAAGGCGAAATCTCGATTTTATCAAAAAATTGATTGTGTCAGTCGATTTCTCATCAAAAAAAACATCTTATTATGGATTTTAAGCATTTTTCAAATTTTTTGGTCGAAAATTCAGTAACAAGGGGGGGGGGTATGGGAATATTTCGCGATATAAATTGATTTTTCCTAACTCCCTTAATACTTGGGAATATGAATTCAAAATTTTTACGAAGATGTTAAACTTTCCGTTGAATCGATTGGTCAAGACTAGAAAGTTCTATCTCTTCAAATAGTCGAGTTATGAGTATTTTTTGTTTTGAAAAGTGGATTTTCGAAAATTTCATTACTCTATTTGATGGCGAAATATTGATTTTATCAAAAAACTGATTGTGCCAGTCGATTTCCCGTCACAGAAAACATCTTATCATGGATTTTTAGCATTTTTCAATATTTTTGGTCGAAAATGTAGTAACAGGGAATATTTCGCGATATAAATTGATTTTTCCTAACTCCTTTATTACTTGGGAATAGCATTCAAAATTTGTGCGAAGATGTAAAACTTTCCGTTGAATCGATTGGTCAAGGCTAGAACGTTCCATCTCTTCAAATAGTCGAGTTATGAGAATTTTTTGTTTTGAAAAGTGGATTTTCGAAAATTTCATGACTCTATTTGAAGGCGAAATAATGATTTTATCAAAAAACTCATTGTGCCAGTCGATTTCTTGTCACAAAAAACATCTTATTATGAACTTTCACCATTTTTCAATATTTTAGGTCGAAATCCTAGTAACAAGGGGGGGTATGGGAATATTTTATGGAAAACTGATTGTGCCAGTCGATTTCTCGTCACAAAAAACATCTTATTATGGATTTCAAAAGTTTTTCAAATTTTTTGGTCGAAAATTTAGTAACAAGGGGGGGGAGGGGGTATGGGAATATTTCGCGATATAAATTGATTTTTCCTAACCCCCTTAATACTTGGGAATATGAATTCAAAATTTGTGCGAAAATGTAAAACTATCCGTTGAATCGATTGGTCAAGACTAGAACGTTCTATCTCTTCAAATAGTCGAGTTATGAGTATTTTTTGTTTTGAAAAGAGGATTTTTGAAAATTTCATGACTCTACTTGAAGGCGAAATAATGATGTTATCAAAAAACTGATTGTGCCAGTCGATTTCTCGTCACAAAAAACATCTCATTATGGATTTTTAGCATTTTTCAAAATTTTTGGTCGAAAATTTAATAACAAGGGGGGGGGGGAATGGGAATATTTCGCGATATAAATGGATTTTCCTAACCCCCTTAATACTTGGGAATATGAATTCAAAATTTGTGCGAAGATGTAAAACTATCCGTTGAATCGATTGGTCAAGACTAGAACGTTCTATCTCTTCAAATAGTCGAGTTATGAGTATTTTTTGTTTTGAAAAGTGGATGTTCGAAAATTTCATGACTCTATTTGAAGGCGAAATAATGATGTTATCAAAAAACTGATTGTGCCAGTCGATTTCTCGTCACAAAAAACATCTTATTATGGATTTTTATCATTTTTCAAAATTTTTGGTCAAGACTAGAACGTTCTATCTCTTCCAATAGTCGACTTATGAGTATTTTTTGTTTTTAAAAAGGGATTTTCGAAAATTTCATGACTCTATTTGAAGGCGAAATAATGATGTTATCAAAAAACTGATTGTGCCAGTCGATTTCTCGTCACAAAAAACATCTCATTATCGATTTTTAGCATTTTTCAAAATTTTTGGTTGAAAATTCAGTAACAAGGGGGGGGGGGGTATGGAAATATTTCGCGATATAAATTGATTTTTCCTAACCCCCTTAATACTTAGGAATATGAATTCAAAATTTGTGCGAAGATGTAAAACTTTCCGTTGAATCGATTGGTCAAGACTAGAACGTTCTATCTCTTCAAATAGTCGAGTTATGAGTATTTTTTGTTTTGAAAAGTGGATTTTCGAAAATTTCATGACTCTATTTGAAGGCGAAATAATGATGTTATCAAAAAACTGATTGTGCCAGTCGATTTCTCGTCACAAAAAACATCTTATTATGGATTTTTATCATTTTTCAAAAATTTTGGTCAAGATTAAAACGTTCTATCTCTTCAAATAGTCGAGTTATGAGTATTTTTTGTTTTGAAAAGTGGATTTTCGAAAATTTCATGACTATTTGAAGGCGAAATAATGATGTTACCAAAAAACTGATTGTGCCAGTCGATTTCTCGTCACAAAAAACATCTTATTATGGATTTTTGGCTTTTTTCAATATTTTTGGTCGAAAATTTAGTAACAAGGGGGGGGAGGGGGTATGGGAATATTTCGCGATATAAATTGATTTTTCCTAACCCCCTTAATACTTAGGAATATGAATTCAAAATTTGTGCGAAGATGTAAAACTTTCCGTTGAATCGATTGGTCAAGACTAGAACGTTCTATCTCTTCAAATAGTCGAGTTATGAGTATTTTTTGTTTTGAAAAGTGGATTTTCGAAAATTTCATGACTCTGTTTGAAGGCGAAATAATGATGTTATCAAAAAACTGATTGTGCCAGTCGATTTCTCGTCACAAAAAACATCTTATTATGGATTTTTATCATTTTTCAAAAATTTTGGTCAAGATTAAAACGTTCTATCTCTTCAAATAGTCGAGTTATGAGTATTTTTTGTTTTGAAAAGTGGATTTTCGAAAATTTCATGACTATTTGAAGGCGAAATAATGATGTTACCAAAAAACTGATTGTGCCAGTCGATTTCTCGTCACAAAAAACATCTTATTATGGATTTTTGGCATTTTTCAAAATTTTTGGTTGAAAATTTAGTAACAAGGGGGGGGGTATGGAAATATTTCGCGATATAAATTGATTTTTCCTAACCCCCTTAATACTTAGGAATATGAATTCAAAATTTGTGCGAAGATGTAAAACTTTCCGTTGAATCGATTGGTCAAGAGTAGAACGTTCTATCTCTTCAAATAGTCGAGTTATGAGTATTTTTTGTTTTGAAAAGTGGATTTTCGAAAATTTCATGACTCTATTTGAAGGCGAAATAATGATGTTATCAAAAAACTGATTGTGCCAGTCGATTTCTCGTCACAAAAAACATCTTATTATGGATTTTTATCATTTTTCAAAAATTTTGGTCAAGATTAAAACGTTCTATCTCTTCAAATAGTCGAGTTATGAGTATTTTTTGTTTTGAAAAGTGGATTTTCGAAAATTTCATGACTATTTGAAGGCGAAATAATGATGATATCAAAAAACTGATTGTGCCAGTCGATTTCTCGTCACAAAAAACATCTCATTATGGATTTTTAGCATTTTTCAAAATTTTTGGTCGAAAATTTAGTAACAAGGGGGGGGGGTATGGGGATATATCGCGATATAAATTGATTTTTCCTAACTTCCTTAATACTTGGGAATATGAATTCAAAATTTGTGCGAAGATGTAAAACTTTCCGTTGAATCGATTGGTCAAGACTAGAACGTTCTATCTCTTCAAATAGTCGAGTTATGAGTATTTTTTGTTTTGAAAATTGGATTTTCGAAAATTTCATGACTCTACTTGAAGGCGAAATAATGATGTCATCAAAAAACTGATTGTGCCAGTCGATTTCTCGTCACAAAAAACATCTTATTATGGATTTTTAGCATTTTTTAATATTTTTGGTCGAAAATTTAGTAACAAGGGAATGGGAATATTTCGCGATATAAATTGATTTTCCCTAACTCCCTTAATACTTGGAAATAGTAACAAGTCGATTTCTCGTCACAAAAAACATCTTATTATGAACTTTTACCATTTTTCAATATTTTAGGTCGAAAACTTAGTAACAGGGGGGGGTATGGGAATATTTCGCGATACAAATTGATTTTTCCTAACCCCCTTAATACTTGGGAATATGAATTTAAAATTGGTGCGAAGATGTAAAACTTTCCGTTGAATCGATTGGTCAAGGCTAGAACGTTCTATCTCTTCAAATAGTCGAGTTATGAATATTTTTTGTTTTGAAAATTGGATTTTCGAAAATTTCATGACTCTACTTGAAGGCGAAATAATGATGTTATTAAAAAACTGATTGTGCCAGTCGATTTCTCGTCACAAAAAACATCTTATTATGGATTTTTAGCATTTTTCAATATGCATTTAAAATTTGTGCGAAGATGTAAAGCTTTCCGTTGAATCGATTGGTCAAGGCTAGAACGTTCTATCTCTTCAAATAGTCGAGTTATGAGTATTTTTTGTTTTGAAAATTGGATTTTCGAAAATTTCATGATTCTACTTGAAGGCGAAATAATGATGTTATCAAAAAACTGATTGTGCCAGTCGATTTCTCGTCACTAAAAACATCTCATTATGGATTTTTAGCATTTTTCAAAATTTTTGGTCGAAAATTTAGTAACAAGGGGGGGGAGGGGGTATGGGAATATTTCGCGATATAAATTGATTTTTCCTAACCCCCTTAATACTTGGGAATATGAATTTAAAATTGGTGCGAAGATGTAAAACTTTCCGTTGAATCGATTGATCAAGGCTAGAACGTTCTATCTCTTCAAATAGTCGAGTTATGAATATTTTTTGTTTTGAAAATTGGATTTTCGAAAATTTCATGACTCTACTTGAAGGCGAAATAATGATGTTATTAAAAAACTGATTGTGCCAGTCGATTTCTCGTCACAAAAAACATCTTATTATGGATTTTTAGCATTTTTTAATATTTTTGGTCGAAAATTTAGTAACAAGGGGGGGGTATGGGAATATTTCGCGATATAAATTGATTTTTCCTAACTCCCTTAATACTTGGGAATATGAATTCAAAATTTGTGCGAAGATGTAAAACTTTCCGTTGAATCGATTGGTCAAGACTAGAATGTTCTATCTCTTCAAATAGTCGAGTTATGAGTATTTTTTGTTTTTAAAAGTGGATTTTCGAAAATGTCATGACTCTATTTGAAGGCGAAATAATGATGTTATCAAAAAACTGATTGAGCCAGTCGATTTCTCGTCACAAAAAACATCTTATTATGGATTTTTAGCATTTTTCAATATTTTTGGTCGAAAATTTAGTAACAAGGGGGGGGGTATGGGAATATTTCGCGATACAAATTGATTTTTCCTAACTCCCTTAATACCTGGGAATATGAATTCAAAATTTGTGCGAAGATGTAAAACTTTCCGTTGAATCGATTGGTCAAGACTAGAACGTTCTATCTCTTCAAATAGTCGAGTTATGAGTATTTTTTGTTTTTAAAAGTGGATTTTCGAAAATGTCATGACTCTATTTGAAGGCGAAATAATGATGTTATCAAAAAACTGATTGTGCTAGTCGATTTCTTGTCACAAAAAACATCTTATTATGGATTTTTAGCATTTTTCAAAATTTTTGGTTGAAAATTTAGTAACAAGGGGGGGGGGGTATTGGAATATTTCGCGATATAAATTGATTTTTCCTAACTCCCTTAATACTTGGGAATATGAATTCAAAATTTGTGCGAAGATGTAAAACTTTCCGTTGAATCGATTGGTCAAGACTTAAACGTTTTATCTCTTCAAATAGTCGAGTTATGAGTATTTTTTGTTTTGAAAAGTGGATTTTCGAAAATTTCATGACTCTATATGAAGGCGAAATAATGATTTTATCAAAAAACTGATTGTGCCAGTCGATTTCTCGTCCCAAAAAAACCCTTATTATGGATTTTTAGCATTTTTCAATATTTTTGGTCGAAAGTTTAGTAACAAGGGGGGGTATAGGAATATTTCGCGATATGAATTGATATTTCCTCACTCCCTTAATACTTGGGAATATGCATTTAAAATTTGTGCGAAGATGTAAAGCTTTCCGTTGAATCGATTGGTCAAGACTAGAACGTTCTATCTCTTCAAATAGTCGAGTTATGAGTATTTTTTGTTTTGAAAAGTGGATTTTCGAAAATTTCATGACTCTATTTGAAGGCGAAGTAATGATTTTATCAAAAAACTGATTGTGCCAGTCGATTTCTCGTCCCAAAAAACCCTTATTATGGATTTTTAGCATTTTTCAATATTTTTGGTCGAAAATTTAGTAACAAGGAAATGGGAATATTTCGCGATATAAATTGATTTTCCCTAACTCCCTTAATACTTGGAAATAGTGACAAGTCGATTTCTCGTCACAAAAAACATCTTATTATGAACTTTTACCATTTTTCAATATTTTAGGTCGAAAAGTTAGTAACAGGGGGGGGGTATGGGAATATTTCGCGATACTAATTGATTTTTCCTAACTTCCTCAATACTTGGGAATTTGGATTCAAAATTTGTGCGAAGATGTAAAACTTTCCCTTGAATCGATTGGTCAAGACTAGCAAGTTCTATCTCTTCAAATAGTCGAGTTATGAGTAGGTATTTTTTGTTTTGAAAAGTGGATTTTCGAAAATTTCATGACTCTATTTTAAGGCGAAATAATGATTTTATCGAAAAACCGATTGTGCCAGTCGATTTCTCGTCACAAAAAACATCTTATTATGGATTTTTAGCATTTTTCAAAATTTTTGGTCGAAAATTTAGTAACAAGGGGGGGGAGGGGGTATGGGAATATTTCGCGATATAAATTGATTTTTCCTAACCCCCTTAATACTTGGGAATATGAATTTAAAATTGGTGCGAAGATGCAAAACTTTCCGTTGAATCGATTGGTCAAGACTAGAAAGTTCTATCTCTTCAAATAGTCGAGTTATGAGTATTTTTTGTTTTGAAAATTGGATTTTCGAAAATTTCATGACTCTACTTGAAGGCGAAATAATGATGTTATCAAAAAACTGATTGTGCCAGTCGATTTCTCGTCACAAAAAACATCTCATTATGGATTTTTAGCATTTTTCAAAATTTTTGGTCGAAAATTTAGTAACAAGGGGGGGGGGGGGTATGGGGATATATCGCGATAAAAATTGATTTTTCCTAACTTCCTTAATACTTGGGAATATGAATTCAAAATTTGTGCGAAGATGTAAAACTTTCCGTTGAATCGATTGGTCAAGACTAGAACGTTCTATCTCTTCAAATAGTCGAGTTATGAGTATTTTTTGTTTTGAAAATTGGATTTTCGAAAATTTCATGACTCTACTTGAAGGCGAAATAATGATGTTATCATAAAACTGATTGTGCCAGTCGATTTCTCGTCACAAAAAACATCTTATTATGGATTTTTAGCATTTTTTAATATTTTTGGTCGAAAATTTAGTAACAAGGGGGGGTATGGGAATATTTCGCGATACAAATTGATTTTTCCTAACTCCCTTAATACTTGGGAATATGAATTCAAAATTTTTAGAAAGATGTTAAACTTTCCGTTGAATCGATTGGTCAAGACTAGAAAGTTCTATCTCTTCAAATAGTCGAGTTATGAGTATTTTTTGTTTTGAAAAGTGGATTTTCGAAAATTTCATGACTCTATTTGAAGGCGAAATCTTGATTTTATCAAAAAATTGATTGTGTCAGTCGATTTCTCATCAAAAAAAACATCTTATTATGGATTTTAAGCATTTTTCAAATTTTTTGGTCGAAAATTCAGTAACAAGGGGGGGGGGGTATGGGAATATTTCGCGATATAAATTGATTTTTCCTAACTCCCTTAATACTTGGGAATATGAATTCAAAATTTTTACGAAGATGTTAAACTTTCCGTTGAATCGATTGGTCAAGACTAGAAAGTTCTATCTCTTCAAATAGTCGAGTTATGAGTATTTTTTGTTTTGAAAAGTGGATTTTCGAAAATTTCATTACTCTATTTGATGGCGAAATATTGATTTTATCAAAAAACTGATTGTGCCAGTCGATTTCCCGTCACAGAAAACATCTTATCATGGATTTTTAGCATTTTTCAATATTTTTGGTCGAAAATGTAGTAACAGGGAATATTTCGCGATATAAATTGATTTTTCCTAACTCCTTTATTACTTGGGAATAGCATTCAAAATTTGTGCGAAGATGTAAAACTTTCCGTTGAATCGATTGGTCAAGGCTAGAACGTTCCATCTCTTCAAATAGTCGAGTTATGAGAATTTTTTGTTTTGAAAAGTGGATTTTCGAAAATTTCATGACTCTATTTGAAGGCGAAATAATGATTTTATCAAAAAACTCATTGTGCCAGTCGATTTCTTGTCACAAAAAACATCTTATTATGAACTTTCACCATTTTTCAATATTTTAGGTCGAAATCTTAGTAACAAGGGGGGGTATGGGAATATTTTATAAAAAACTGATTGTGCCAGTCGATTTCTCGTCACAAAAAACATCTTATTATGGATTTCAAGAGTTTTTCAAATTTTTTGGTCGAAAATTTAGTAACAAGGGGGTGAGGGGGTATGGGAATATTTCGCGATATAAATTGATTTTTCCTAACCCCCTTAATACTTGGGAATATGAATTCAAAATTTGTGCGAAAATGTAAAACTATCCGTTGAATCGATTGGTCAAGACTAGAACGTTCTATCTCTTCAAATAGTCGAGTTATGAGTATTTTTTGTTTTGAAAAGAGGATTTTTGAAAATTTCATGACTCTACTTGAAGGCGAAATAATAATGTTATCAAAAAACTGATTGTGCCAGTCGATTTCTCGTCACAAAAAACATCTCATTATGGATTTTTAGCATTTTTCAAAATTTTTGGTCGAAAATTTAATAACAAGGGGGGGGGGGGGAATGGGAATATTTCGCGATATAAATCGATTTTCCTAACCCCCTTAATACTTGGGAATATGAATTCAAAATTTGTGCGAAGATGTAAAACTATCCGTTGAATCGATTGGTCAAGACTAGAACGTTCTATCTCTTCAAATAGTCGAGTTATGAGTATTTTTTGTTTTGAAAAGAGGATTTTTGAAAATTTCATGACTCTACTTGAAGGCGAAATAATGATGTTATCAAAAAACTGATTGTGCCAGTCGATTTCTCGTCACAAAAAACATCTCATTATGGATTTTTAGCATTTTTCAAAATTTTTGGTCGAAAATTTAATAACAAGGGGGGGGGGAATGGGAATATTTCGCGATATAAATTGATTTTTCCTAACCCCCTTAATACTTAGGAATATGAATTCAAAATTTGTGCGAAGATGTAAAACTTTCCGTTGAATCGATTGGTCAAGACTAGAACGTTCTATCTCTTCAAATAGTCGAGTTATGAGTATTTTTTGTTTTGAAAAGTGGATTTTCGAAAATTTCATGACTCTATTTGAAGGCGAAATAATGATGTTGTCAAAAAACTGATTGTGCCAGTCGATTTCTCGTCACAAAAAACATCTTATTATGGATTTTTATCATTTTTCAAAATTTTTGGTCAAGACTAGAACGTTCTATCTCTTCCAATAGTCGACTTATGAGTATTTTTTGTTTTTAAAAAGGGATTTTCGAAAATTTCATGACTCTATTTGAAGGCGAAATAATAATGTTATCAAAAAACTGATTGTGCCAGTCGATTTCTCGTCACAAAAAACATCTCATTATGGATTTTTAGCATTTTTCAAAATTTTTGGTCGAAAATTTAATAACAAGGGGGGGGGGGAATGGGAATATTTCGCGATATAAATCGATTTTCCTAACCCCCTTAATACTTGGGAATATGAATTCAAAATTTGTGCGAAGATGTAAAACTTTCCGTTGAATCGATTGGTCAAGACTAGAACGTTCTATCTCTTCAAATAGTCGAGTTATGAGTATTTTTTGTTTTTAAAAGTGGATTTTCGAAAATGTCATGACTCTATTTGAAGGCGAAATAATGATGTTATCAAAAAACTGATTGAGCCAGTCGATTTCTCGTCACAAAAAACATCTTATTATGGATTTTTAGCATTTTTCAATATTTTTGGTCGAAAATTTAGTAACAAGGGGGGGGGTATGGGAATATTTCGCGATACAAATTGATTTTTCCTAACTCCCTTAATACCTGGGAATATGAATTCAAAATTTGTGCGAAGATGTAAAACTTTCCGTTGAATCGATTGGTCAAGACTAGAACGTTCTATCTCTTCAAATAGTCGAGTTATGAGTATTTTTTGTTTTTAAAAGTGGATTTTCGAAAATGTCATGACTCTATTTGAAGGCGAAATAATGATGTTATCAAAAAACTGATTGTGCTAGTCGATTTCTTGTCACAAAAAACATCTTATTATGGATTTTTAGCATTTTTCAAAATTTTTGGTTGAAAATTTAGTAACAAGGGGGGGGGGGGTATTGGAATATTTCGCGATATAAATTGATTTTTCCTAACTCCCTTAATACTTGGGAATATGAATTCAAAATTTGTGCGAAGATGTAAAACTTTCCGTTGAATCGATTGGTCAAGACTTAAACGTTTTATCTCTTCAAATAGTCGAGTTATGAGTATTTTTTGTTTTGAAAAGTGGATTTTCGAAAATTTCATGACTCTATATGAAGGCGAAATAATGATTTTATCAAAAAACTGATTGTGCCAGTCGATTTCTCGTCCCAAAAAAACCCTTATTATGGATTTTTAGCATTTTCAAATTTTTTGGTCGAAAGTTTAGTAACAAGGGGGGGTATAGGAATATTTCGCGATATGAATTGATATTTCCTCACTCCCTTAATACTTGGGAATATGCATTTAAAATTTGTGCGAAGATGTAAAGCTTTCCGTTGAATCGATTGGTCAAGACTAGAACGTTCTATCTCTTCAAATAGTCGAGTTATGAGTATTTTTTGTTTTGAAAAGTGGATTTTCGAAAATTTCATGACTCTATTTGAAGGCGAAGTAATGATTTTATCAAAAAACTGATTGTGCCAGTCGATTTCTCGTCCCAAAAAACCCTTATTATGGATTTTTAGCATTTTTCAATATTTTTGGTCGAAAATTTAGTAACAAGGAAATGGGAATATTTCGCGATATAAATTGATTTTCCCTAACTCCCTTAATACTTGGAAATAGTGACAAGTCGATTTCTCGTCACAAAAAACATCTTATTATGAACTTTTACCATTTTTCAATATTTTAGGTCGAAAAGTTAGTAACAGGGGGGGGGTATGGGAATATTTCGCGATACTAATTGATTTTTCCTAACTTCCTCAATACTTGGGAATTTGGATTCAAAATTTGTGCGAAGATGTAAAACTTTCCCTTGAATCGATTGGTCAAGACTAGCAAGTTCTATCTCTTCAAATAGTCGAGTTATGAGTAGGTATTTTTTGTTTTGAAAAGTGGATTTTCGAAAATTTCATGACTCTATTTTAAGGCGAAATAATGATTTTATCGAAAAACCGATTGTGCCAGTCGATTTCTCGTCACAAAAAACATCTTATTATGGATTTTTAGCATTTTTCAAAATTTTTGGTCGAAAATTTAGTAACAAGGGGGGGGAGGGGGTATGGGAATATTTCGCGATATAAATTGATTTTTCCTAACCCCCTTAATACTTGGGAATATGAATTTAAAATTGGTGCGAAGATGCAAAACTTTCCGTTGAATCGATTGGTCAAGACTAGAAAGTTCTATCTCTTCAAATAGTCGAGTTATGAGTATTTTTTGTTTTGAAAATTGGATTTTCGAAAATTTCATGACTCTACTTGAAGGCGAAATAATGATGTTATCAAAAAACTGATTGTGCCAGTCGATTTCTCGTCACAAAAAACATCTCATTATGGATTTTTAGCATTTTTCAAAATTTTTGGTCGAAAATTTAGTAACAAGGGGGGGGGGGGGGTATGGGGATATATCGCGATAAAAATTGATTTTTCCTAACTTCCTTAATACTTGGGAATATGAATTCAAAATTTGTGCGAAGATGTAAAACTTTCCGTTGAATCGATTGGTCAAGACTAGAACGTTCTATCTCTTCAAATAGTCGAGTTATGAGTATTTTTTGTTTTGAAAATTGGATTTTCGAAAATTTCATGACTCTACTTGAAGGCGAAATAATGATGTTATCATAAAACTGATTGTGCCAGTCGATTTCTCGTCACAAAAAACATCTTATTATGGATTTTTAGCATTTTTTAATATTTTTGGTCGAAAATTTAGTAACAAGGGGGGGTATGGGAATATTTCGCGATACAAATTGATTTTTCCTAACTCCCTTAATACTTGGGAATATGAATTCAAAATTTTTAGAAAGATGTTAAACTTTCCGTTGAATCGATTGGTCAAGACTAGAAAGTTCTATCTCTTCAAATAGTCGAGTTATGAGTATTTTTTGTTTTGAAAAGTGGATTTTCGAAAATTTCATGACTCTATTTGAAGGCGAAATCTTGATTTTATCAAAAAATTGATTGTGTCAGTCGATTTCTCATCAAAAAAAACATCTTATTATGGATTTTAAGCATTTTTCAAATTTTTTGGTCGAAAATTCAGTAACAAGGGGGGGGGGGGTATGGGAATATTTCGCGATATAAATTGATTTTTCCTAACTCCCTTAATACTTGGGAATATGAATTCAAAATTTTTACGAAGATGTTAAACTTTCCGTTGAATCGATTGGTCAAGACTAGAAAGTTCTATCTCTTCAAATAGTCGAGTTATGAGTATTTTTTGTTTTGAAAAGTGGATTTTCGAAAATTTCATTACTCTATTTGATGGCGAAATATTGATTTTATCAAAAAACTGATTGTGCCAGTCGATTTCCCGTCACAGAAAACATCTTATCATGGATTTTTAGCATTTTTCAATATTTTTGGTCGAAAATGTAGTAACAGGGAATATTTCGCGATATAAATTGATTTTTCCTAACTCCTTTATTACTTGGGAATAGCATTCAAAATTTGTGCGAAGATGTAAAACTTTCCGTTGAATCGATTGGTCAAGGCTAGAACGTTCCATCTCTTCAAATAGTCGAGTTATGAGAATTTTTTGTTTTGAAAAGTGGATTTTCGAAAATTTCATGACTCTATTTGAAGGCGAAATAATGATTTTATCAAAAAACTCATTGTGCCAGTCGATTTCTTGTCACAAAAAACATCTTATTATGAACTTTCACCATTTTTCAATATTTTAGGTCGAAATCTTAGTAACAAGGGGGGGTATGGGAATATTTTATAAAAAACTGATTGTGCCAGTCGATTTCTCGTCACAAAAAACATCTTATTATGGATTTCAAGAGTTTTTCAAATTTTTTGGTCGAAAATTTAGTAACAAGGGGGTGAGGGGGTATGGGAATATTTCGCGATATAAATTGATTTTTCCTAACCCCCTTAATACTTGGGAATATGAATTCAAAATTTGTGCGAAAATGTAAAACTATCCGTTGAATCGATTGGTCAAGACTAGAACGTTCTATCTCTTCAAATAGTCGAGTTATGAGTATTTTTTGTTTTGAAAAGAGGATTTTTGAAAATTTCATGACTCTACTTGAAGGCGAAATAATAATGTTATCAAAAAACTGATTGTGCCAGTCGATTTCTCGTCACAAAAAACATCTCATTATGGATTTTTAGCATTTTTCAAAATTTTTGGTCGAAAATTTAATAACAAGGGGGGGGGGGGAATGGGAATATTTCGCGATATAAATCGATTTTCCTAACCCCCTTAATACTTGGGAATATGAATTCAAAATTTGTGCGAAGATGTAAAACTATCCGTTGAATCGATTGGTCAAGACTAGAACGTTCTATCTCTTCAAATAGTCGAGTTATGAGTATTTTTTGTTTTGAAAAGAGGATTTTTGAAAATTTCATGACTCTACTTGAAGGCGAAATAATGATGTTATCAAAAAACTGATTGTGCCAGTCGATTTCTCGTCACAAAAAACATCTCATTATGGATTTTTAGCATTTTTCAAAATTTTTGGTCGAAAATTTAATAACAAGGGGGGGGGGAATGGGAATATTTCGCGATATAAATTGATTTTTCCTAACCCCCTTAATACTTAGGAATATGAATTCAAAATTTGTGCGAAGATGTAAAACTTTCCGTTGAATCGATTGGTCAAGACTAGAACGTTCTATCTCTTCAAATAGTCGAGTTATGAGTATTTTTTGTTTTGAAAAGTGGATTTTCGAAAATTTCATGACTCTATTTGAAGGCGAAATAATGATGTTGTCAAAAAACTGATTGTGCCAGTCGATTTCTCGTCACAAAAAACATCTTATTATGGATTTTTATCATTTTTCAAAATTTTTGGTCAAGACTAGAACGTTCTATCTCTTCCAATAGTCGACTTATGAGTATTTTTTGTTTTTAAAAAGGGATTTTCGAAAATTTCATGACTCTATTTGAAGGCGAAATAATAATGTTATCAAAAAACTGATTGTGCCAGTCGATTTCTCGTCACAAAAAACATCTCATTATGGATTTTTAGCATTTTTCAAAATTTTTGGTCGAAAATTTAATAACAAGGGGGGGGGGGAATGGGAATATTTCGCGATATAAATCGATTTTCCTAACCCCCTTAATACTTGGGAATATGAATTCAAAATTTGTGCGAAGATGTAAAACTTTCCGTTGAATCGATTGGTCAAGACTAGAACGTTCTATCTCTTCAAATAGTCGAGTTATGAGTATTTTTTGTTTTTAAAAGTGGATTTTCGAAAATGTCATGACTCTATTTGAAGGCGAAATAATGATGTTATCAAAAAACTGATTGAGCCAGTCGATTTCTCGTCACAAAAAACATCTTATTATGGATTTTTAGCATTTTTCAATATTTTTGGTCGAAAATTTAGTAACAAGGGGGGGGGTATGGGAATATTTCGCGATACAAATTGATTTTTCCTAACTCCCTTAATACCTGGGAATATGAATTCAAAATTTGTGCGAAGATGTAAAACTTTCCGTTGAATCGATTGGTCAAGACTAGAACGTTCTATCTCTTCAAATAGTCGAGTTATGAGTATTTTTTGTTTTTAAAAGTGGATTTTCGAAAATGTCATGACTCTATTTGAAGGCGAAATAATGATGTTATCAAAAAACTGATTGTGCTAGTCGATTTCTTGTCACAAAAAACATCTTATTATGGATTTTTAGCATTTTTCAAAATTTTTGGTTGAAAATTTAGTAACAAGGGGGGGGGGGGTATTGGAATATTTCGCGATATAAATTGATTTTTCCTAACTCCCTTAATACTTGGGAATATGAATTCAAAATTTGTGCGAAGATGTAAAACTTTCCGTTGAATCGATTGGTCAAGACTTAAACGTTTTATCTCTTCAAATAGTCGAGTTATGAGTATTTTTTGTTTTGAAAAGTGGATTTTCGAAAATTTCATGACTCTATATGAAGGCGAAATAATGATTTTATCAAAAAACTGATTGTGCCAGTCGATTTCTCGTCCCAAAAAAACCCTTATTATGGATTTTAAGCATTTTTCAAATTTTTTGGTCGAAAATTCAGTAACAAGGGGGGGGGGGGGGTATGGGAATATTTCGCGATATAAATTGATTTTTCCTAACTCCCTTAATACTTGGGAATATGAATTCAAAATTTTTACGAAGATGTTAAACTTTCCGTTGAATCGATTGGTCAAGACTAGAAAGTTCTATCTCTTCAAATAGTCGAGTTATGAGTATTTTTTGTTTTGAAAAGTGGATTTTCGAAAATTTCATTACTCTATTTGATGGCGAAATATTGATTTTATCAAAAAACTGATTGTGCCAGTCGATTTCCCGTCACAGAAAACATCTTATCATGGATTTTTAGCATTTTTCAATATTTTTGGTCGAAAATGTAGTAACAGGGAATATTTCGCGATATAAATTGATTTTTCCTAACTCCTTTATTACTTGGGAATAGCATTCAAAATTTGTGCGAAGATGTAAAACTTTCCGTTGAATCGATTGGTCAAGGCTAGAACGTTCCATCTCTTCAAATAGTCGAGTTATGAGAATTTTTTGTTTTGAAAAGTGGATTTTCGAAAATTTCATGACTCTATTTGAAGGCGAAATAATGATTTTATCAAAAAACTCATTGTGCCAGTCGATTTCTTGTCACAAAAAACATCTTATTATGAACTTTCACCATTTTTCAATATTTTAGGTCGAAATCTTAGTAACAAGGGGGGGTATGGGAATATTTTATAAAAAACTGATTGTGCCAGTCGATTTCTCGTCACAAAAAACATCTTATTATGGATTTCAAGAGTTTTTCAAATTTTTTGGTCGAAAATTTAGTAACAAGGGGGTGAGGGGGTATGGGAATATTTCGCGATATAAATTGATTTTTCCTAACCCCCTTAATACTTGGGAATATGAATTCAAAATTTGTGCGAAAATGTAAAACTATCCGTTGAATCGATTGGTCAAGACTAGAACGTTCTATCTCTTCAAATAGTCGAGTTATGAGTATTTTTTGTTTTGAAAAGAGGATTTTTGAAAATTTCATGACTCTACTTGAAGGCGAAATAATAATGTTATCAAAAAACTGATTGTGCCAGTCGATTTCTCGTCACAAAAAACATCTCATTATGGATTTTTAGCATTTTTCAAAATTTTTGGTCGAAAATTTAATAACAAGGGGGGGGGGAATGGGAATATTTCGCGATATAAATCGATTTTCCTAACCCCCTTAATACTTGGGAATATGAATTCAAAATTTGTGCGAAGATGTAAAACTATCCGTTGAATCGATTGGTCAAGACTAGAACGTTCTATCTCTTCAAATAATCGAGTTATGAGTATTTTTTGTTTTGAAAAGTGGATTTTCGAAAATTTCATGACTCTATTTGAAGGCGAAATAATGATGTTGTCAAAAAACTGATTGTGCCAGTCGATTTCCCGTCACAGAAAACATCTTATCATGGATTTTTAGCATTTTTCAATATTTTTGGTCGAAAATGTAGTAACAGGGAATATTTCGCGATATAAATTGATTTTTCCTAACTCCTTTATTACTTGGGAATAGCATTCAAAATTTGTGCGAAGATGTAAAACTTTCCGTTGAATCGATTGGTCAAGGCTAGAACGTTCCATCTCTTCAAATAGTCGAGTTATGAGAATTTTTTGTTTTGAAAAGTGGATTTTCGAAAATTTCATGACTCTATTTGAAGGCGAAATAATGATTTTATCAAAAAACTCATTGTGCCAGTCGATTTCTTGTCACAAAAAACATCTTATTATGAACTTTCACCATTTTTCAATATTTTAGGTCGAAATCTTAGTAACAAGGGGGGGTATGGGAATATTTTATAAAAAACTGATTGTGCCAGTCGATTTCTCGTCACAAAAAACATCTTATTATGGATTTCAAGAGTTTTTCAAATTTTTTGGTCGAAAATTTAGTAACAAGGGGGTGAGGGGGTATGGGAATATTTCGCGATATAAATTGATTTTTCCTAACCCCCTTAATACTTGGGAATATGAATTCAAAATTTGTGCGAAAATGTAAAACTATCCGTTGAATCGATTGGTCAAGACTAGAACGTTCTATCTCTTCAAATAGTCGAGTTATGAGTATTTTTTGTTTTGAAAAGAGGATTTTTGAAAATTTCATGACTCTACTTGAAGGCGAAATAATAATGTTATCAAAAAACTGATTGTGCCAGTCGATTTCTCGTCACAAAAAACATCTCATTATGGATTTTTAGCATTTTTCAAAATTTTTGGTCGAAAATTTAATAACAAGGGGGGGGGGGAATGGGAATATTTCGCGATATAAATCGATTTTCCTAACCCCCTTAATACTTGGGAATATGAATTCAAAATTTGTGCGAAGATGTAAAACTATCCGTTGAATCGATTGGTCAAGACTAGAACGTTCTATCTCTTCAAATAATCGAGTTATGAGTATTTTTTGTTTTGAAAAGTGGATTTTCGAAAATTTCATGACTCTATTTGAAGGCGAAATAATGATGTTGTCAAAAAACTGATTGTGCCAGTCGATTTCCCGTCACAGAAAACATCTTATCATGGATTTTTAGCATTTTTCAATATTTTTGGTCGAAAATGTAGTAACAGGGAATATTTCGCGATATAAATTGATTTTTCCTAACTCCTTTATTACTTGGGAATAGCATTCAAAATTTGTGCGAAGATGTAAAACTTTCCGTTGAATCGATTGGTCAAGGCTAGAACGTTCCATCTCTTCAAATAGTCGAGTTATGAGAATTTTTTGTTTTGAAAAGTGGATTTTCGAAAATTTCATGACTCTATTTGAAGGCGAAATAATGATTTTATCAAAAAACTCATTGTGCCAGTCGATTTCTTGTCACAAAAACATCTTATTATGAACTTTCACCATTTTTCAATATTTTAGGTCGAAATCTTAGTAACAAGGGGGGGTATGGGAATATTTTATAAAAAACTGATTGTGCCAGTCGATTTCTCGTCACAAAAAACATCTTATTATGGATTTCAAGAGTTTTTCAAATTTTTTGGTCGAAAATTTAGTAACAAGGGGGTGAGGGGGTATGGGAATATTTCGCGATATAAATTGATTTTTCCTAACCCCCTTAATACTTGGGAATATGAATTCAAAATTTGTGCGAAAATGTAAAACTATCCGTTGAATCGATTGGTCAAGACTAGAACGTTCTATCTCTTCAAATAGTCGAGTTATGAGTATTTTTTGTTTTGAAAAGAGGATTTTTGAAAATTTCATGACTCTACTTGAAGGCGAAATAATAATGTTATCAAAAAACTGATTGTGCCAGTCGATTTCTCGTCACAAAAAACATCTCATTATGGATTTTTAGCATTTTTCAAAATTTTTGGTCGAAAATTTAATAACAAGGGGGGGGGGAATGGGAATATTTCGCGATATAAATCGATTTTCCTAACCCCCTTAATACTTGGGAATATGAATTCAAAATTTGTGCGAAGATGTAAAACTATCCGTTGAATCGATTGGTCAAGACTAGAACGTTCTATCTCTTCAAATAGTCGAGTTATGAGTATTTTTTGTTTTGAAAAGTGGATTTTCGAAAATTTCATGACTCTATTTGAAGGCGAAATAATGATGTTGTCAAAAAACTGATTGTGCCAGTCGATTTCTCGTCACAAAAAACATCTTATTATGGATTTTTATCATTTTTCAAAATTTTTGGTCAAGACTAGAACGTTCTATCTCTTCCAATAGTCGACTTATGAGTATTATTTGTTTTTAAAAAGGGATTTTCGAAAATTTCATGACTCTATTTGAAGGCGAAATAATGATGTTATCAAAAAACTGATTGTGCCAGTCGATTTCTCGTCACAAAAAACATCTCATTATCGATTTTTAGCATTTTTCAAAATTTTTGGTTGAAAATTTAGTAACAAGGGGGGGGGGGGTATGGAAATATTTCGCGATATAAATTGATTTTTCCTAACCCCCTTAATACTTGGGAATATGAATTCAAAATTTGTGCGAAGATGTAAAACTTTCCGTTGAATCGATTGGTCAAGACTAGAACGTTCTATCTCTTCAAATAGTCGAGTTATGAGTATTTTTTGTTTTGAAAAGTGGATTTTCGAAAATTTCATGACTCTATTTGAAGGCGAAATAATGATTTTATCAAAAAACTGATTGTGCCAGTCGATTTCTCGTCCCAAAAAACCCTTATTATGGATTTTTAGCATTTTTCAATATTTTTGGTCGAAAATTCAGTAACAAGGGAATGGGAATATTTCGCGATATAAATTGATTTTCCCTAACTCCCTTAATACTTGGAAATAGTGACAAGTCGATTTCTCGTCACAAAAAACATCTTATTATGAACTTTTACCATTTTTCAATATTTTAGGTCGAAAACTTAGTAACAGGGGGGGGGGTATGGGAATATTTCGCGATACTAATTGATTTTTCCTAACTTCCTCAATACTTGGGAATTTGGATTCAAAATTTGTGCGAAGATGTAAAACTTTCCCTTGAATCGATTGGTCAAGACTAGCAAGTTCTATCTCTTCAAATAGTCGAGTTATGAGTAGGTATTTTTTGTTTTGAAAAGTGGATTTTCGAAAATTTCATGACTCTATTTTAAGGCGAAATAATGATTTTATCGAAAAACTGATTGTGCCAGTCGATTTCTCGTCACAAAAAACATCTTATTATGGATTTTTAGCATTTTTCAAAATTTTTGGTCGAAAATTTAGTAACAAGGGGGGGGGGGGTATGGGGATATATCGCGATATAAATTGATTTTTCCTAACTTCCTTAATACTTGGGAATATGAATTCAAAATTTGTGCGAAGATGTAAAACTTTCCGTTGAATCGATTGGTCAAGACTAGAACGTTCTATCTCTTCAAATAGTCGAGTTATGAGTATTTTTTGTTTTGAAAATTGGATTTTCGAAAATTTCATGACTCTACTTGAAGGCGAAATAATGATGTTATCATAAAACTGATTGTGCCAGTCGATTTCTCGTCACAAAAAACATCTTATTATGGATTTTTAGCATTTTTTAATATTTTTGGTCGAAAATTTAGTAACAAGGGGGGGTATGGGAATATTTCGCGATACAAATTGATTTTTCCTAACTCCCTTAATACTTGGGAATATGAATTCAAAATTTTTACGAAGATGTTAAACTTTCCGTTGAATCGATTGGTCAAGACTAGAAAGTTCTATCTCTTCAAATAGTCGAGTTATGAGTATTTTTTGTTTTGAAAAGTGGATTTTCGAAAATTTCATGACTCTATTTGAAGGCGAAATCTCGATTTTATCAAAAAATTGATTGTGTCAGTCGATTTCTCATCAAAAAAAACATCTTATTATGGATTTTAAGCATTTTTCAAATTTTTTGGTCGAAAATTCAGTAACAAGGGGGGGGGGGGTATGGGAATATTTCGCGATATAAATTGATTTTTCCTAACTCCCTTAATACTTGGGAATATGAATTCAAAATTTTTACGAAGATGTTAAACTTTCCGTTGAATCGATTGGTCAAGACTAGAAAGTTCTATCTCTTCAAATAGTCGAGTTATGAGTATTTTTTGTTTTGAAAAGTGGATTTTCGAAAATTTCATTACTCTATTTGATGGCGAAATATTGATTTTATCAAAAAACTGATTGTGCCAGTCGATTTCCCGTCACAGAAAACATCTTATCATGGATTTTTAGCATTTTTCAATATTTTTGGTCGAAAATGTAGTAACAGGGAATATTTCGCGATATAAATTGATTTTTCCTAACTCCTTTATTACTTGGGAATAGCATTCAAAATTTGTGCGAAGATGTAAAACTTTCCGTTGAATCGATTGGTCAAGGCTAGAACGTTCCATCTCTTCAAATAGTCGAGTTATGAGAATTTTTTGTTTTGAAAAGTGGATTTTCGAAAATTTCATGACTCTATTTGAAGGCGAAATAATGATTTTATCAAAAAACTCATTGTGCCAGTCGATTTCTTGTCACAAAAAACATCTTATTATGAACTTTCACCATTTTTCAATATTTTAGGTCGAAATCTTAGTAACAAGGGGGGGTATGGGAATATTTTATGGAAAACTGATTGTGCCAGTCGATTTCTCGTCACAAAAAACATCTTATTATGGATTTCAAGAGTTTTTCAAATTTTTTGGTCGAAAATTTAGTAACAAGGGGGGGGAGGGGGTATGGGAATATTTCGCGATATAAATTGATTTTTCCTAACCCCCTTAATACTTGGGAATATGAATTCAAAATTTGTGCGAAAATGTAAAACTATCCGTTGAATCGATTGGTCAAGACTAGAACGTTCTATCTCTTCAAATAGTCGAGGTATGAGTATTTTTTGTTTTGAAAAGAGGATTTTTGAAAATTTCATGACTCTACTTGAAGGCGAAATAATGATGTTATCAAAAAACTGATTGTGCCAGTCGATTTCTCGTCACAAAAAACATCTCATTATGGATTTTTAGCATTTTTCAAAATTTTTGGTCGAAAATTTAATAACAAGGGGGGGGGGGGAATGGGAATATTTCGCGATATAAATGGATTTTCCTAACCCCCTTAATACTTGGGAATATGAATTCAAAATTTGTGCGAAGATGTAAAACTATCCGTTGAATCGATTGGTCAAGACTAGAACGTTCTATCTCTTCAAATAGTCGAGTTATGAGTATTTTTTGTTTTGAAAAGTGGATGTTCGAAAATTTCATGACTCTATTTGAAGGCGAAATAATGATGTTATCAAAAAACTGATTGTGCCAGTCGATTTCTCGTCACAAAAAACATCTTATTATGGATTTTTATCATTTTTCAAAATTTTTGGTCAAGACTAGAACGTTCTATCTCTTCCAATAGTCGACTTATGAGTATTTTTTGTTTTTAAAAAGGGATTTTCGAAAATTTCATGACTCTATTTGAAGGCGAAATAATGATGTTATCAAAAAACTGATTGTGCCAGTCGATTTCTCGTCACAAAAAACATCTCATTATCGATTTTTAGCATTTTTCAAAATTTTTGGTTGAAAATTTAGTAACAAGGGGGGGGGGTATGGAAATATTTCGCGATATAAATTGATTTTTCCTAACCCCCTTAATACTTAGGAATATGAATTCAAAATTTGTGCGAAGATGTAAAACTTTCCGTTGAATCGATTGGTCAAGACTAGAACGTTCTATCTCTTCAAATAGTCGAGTTATGAGTATTTTTTGTTTTGAAAAGTGGATTTTCGAAAATTTCATGACTCTATTTGAAGGCGAAATAATGATGTTATCAAAAAACTGATTGTGCCAGTCGATTTCTCGTCACAAAAAACATCTTATTATGGATTTTTATCATTTTTCAAAAATTTTGGTCAAGATTAAAACGTTCTATCTCTTCAAATAGTCGAGTTATGAGTATTTTTTGTTTTGAAAAGTGGATTTTCGAAAATTTCATGACTATTTGAAGGCGAAATAATGATGTTACCAAAAAACTGATTGTGCCAGTCGATTTCTCGTCACAAAAAACATCTTATTATGGATTTTTGGCTTTTTTCAATATTTTTGGTCGAAAATTTAGTAACAAGGGGGGGGGGCGGTATGGGAATATTTCGCGATATAAATTGATTTTTCCTAACTCCCTTAATACTTGGGAATATGAGTCCAAAATTTGTGCGAAGATGTAAAACTTTCCATTGAATCGATTGGTCAAGACTAGAACGTTCTATCTCTTCAAATAGTCGAGTTATGAGTATTTTTTGTTTTGAAAAGTGGATTTTCGAAAATTTCATGACTCTATTTGAAGGCGAAATAATGATGTTATCAAAAAACTGATTTCTCGTCACAAAAAACATCTTATTATGGATTTTTAGCATTTTTCAAAATTTTTGGTCGAAAATTTAGTAACAAGGGGGGGGGGGGTATGGGAATATTTCGCGATATAAATTGATTTTTCCTAACTCCCTTAATACTTGGGAATATGAATTCAAAATTTGTGCGAAGATGTAAAACTTTCCGTTGAATCGATTGGTCAAGACTAGAACGTTCTATCTCTTCAAATAGTCGAGTTATGAGTATTTTTTATTTTTAAAAGTGGATTTTCGAAAATGTCATGACTCTATTTGAAGGCGAAATAATGATGTTATCAAAAAACTGATTGAGCCAGTCGATTTCTCGTCACAAAAAACATCTTATTATGGATTTTTAGCATTTTTCAAAATTTTTGGTCGAAAATTTAGTAACAAGGGGGGGGGGGGTATGGGAATATTTCGCGATATAAATTGATTTTTCCTAACTCCCTTAATACTTGGGAATATGAATTCAAAATTTGTGCGAAGATGTAAAACTTTCCGTTGAATCGATTGGTCAAGACTAGAACGTTCTATCTCTTCAAATAGTCGAGTTATGAGTATTTTTTGTTTTTAAAAGTGGATTTTCGAAAATGTCATGACTCTATTTGAAGGCGAAATAATGATGTTATCAAAAAACTGATTGAGCCAGTCGATTTCTCGTCACAAAAAACATCTTATTATGGATTTTTAGCATTTTTCAATATTTTTGGTCGAAAATTTAGTAACAAGGGGGGGGGGTATGGGAATATTTCGCGATACAAATTGATTTTTCCGAACTCCCTTAATACCTGGGAATATGAATTCAAAATTTGTGCGAAGATGTAAAACTTTCCGTTGAATCGATTGGTCAAGACTAGAACGTTCTATCTCTTCAAATAGTCGAGTTATGAGTATTTTTTGTTTTTAAAAGTGGATTTTCGAAAATGTCATGACTCTATTTGAAGGCGAAATAATGATGTTATCAAAAAACTGATTGTGCTAGTCGATTTCTTGTCACAAAAAACATCTTATTATGGATTTTTAGCATTTCAATATTTTTGGTCAAAAATTTAGTAACAAGGGAATATTTCGCGATATGAATTGATTGTTCCTAACTCCCTTAATACATGGGAATATGAACTCAAAATTTGTGCGAAGATGTATAACTTTCCGTTGAATCGATTGGTCAAGACTAGGACGTTCTATCTCTTCAAATAGTCGAGTTATGAGTATTTTTTGTTTTGAAAAGTGGATTTTTGAAAATTTCATGACTCGATTTGAAGGCGAAATAATCATTTTATCAAAAAACTGATTGTGCCAGTCGATTTCTCGTCCCAAAAAACCCTTATGGATTTTTAGCATTTTTCAATATTTTTGGTAGAAAATTTAGTAACAAGGGGGGGGTATGGGAATATTTCGCGATATAAATTGATATTTTCTAACTCCTTTAATACTTGGGAATAGCATTCAAAATTTGTGCGAAGATGTAAACCTTTCCGTTGAATCGATTGGTCAAGACTAGAACGTTCTATCTCTTCAATAGTCGAGTTATGAGTATTTTTTGTTTTGAAAAGTGGATTTTCGAAAATTTCATGACTCTATTTGAAGGCCAAATAATGATGTTATCAAAAAACTGATTGTGCCAGTCGATTTCTCGTCCCAAAAAATCCTTATTATGGATTTTTAGCATTTTCCAATATTTTTGGTCAAAAATTTAGTTTCAAGGGAATATTTCGCGATATGAATTGATTGTTCCTAACTCCCTTAATACTCGGAAATATGAACTCAAAATTTGTGCGAAGATGTAAAACTTTCCCTTGAATCGATTGGTCAAGACTAGAACGTTCTATCTTTTCAAATAGTCGAGTTATGAATATTTTTTGTTTTGAAAAGTGGATTTTTGAAAATTTCATGACTCGATTTGAAGGCGAAATAATGATTTTATCAAAAAACTGATTGTGCCAGTCGATTTCTTGTCCCAAAAAACCCTTTATCAAGGATTTTTGGCATTTTTCAATATTTTTGGTCGTAAATTTAGTAACAAGGGGGGCTATGGGAATATTTCGCGATATGAATTGATTGTTCCTAACCCCCCTAATACTTGGGAAATATAAATTCAAGACTCGTGCGAAGATGTAAAACTTCCCGCTGAATCGATTGGTTAAGACTAGAACGTTCTATCTTTTCAAATAGTCGAGTTATGAGTATTTTTTGTTCTGAAAAGTGAATTTCGAAAATTTCAAGACTCTATTCGAAGGCGAAATAATGATTTTTTTCAAAAACTGATTGTGCCAGTCGATTTCTAGTCCCAAAAAACCCCTTATTATGGATTTTTAGCAATTTTCAATGTTTTTGGTCGAAAATTTAGTAACAAGGGAATGTTTCGCGATATGAATTGATTGTTCCTAACTCCCTTAATACTCGGGGATATGAACTCAAAATTTGTGCGAAGATGTAAAACCTTCCCTTGAATCGATTGGTCAAGACTAGAACGTTCTATCTCTTCAAATAGTCGAGTTATGAATATTTTTTGTTTTGAAAAGTGGATTTTTGAAAATTTCATGACTCGATTTGAAGGCGAAATAATGATTTTATCAAAAAACTGATTGTGCCAGTCGATATCTCGTCCCAAAAAACCCTTATTATGGATTTTTAGCATTTTTCAATATTTTTGGTCGAAAATTTAGTAACTATGGGAATATTTCGAGATATGAATTGATTTTTCCTAACCCCCCTAATACTTGGGGAATATGGATACAAAATTAGTGCGAAGATGTAAAACTTTCCGTTGAATCGATTGGTCAAGACTAGAACGTTCTATCTCTTCAAATAGTCGAGTTATGAGTATTTTTTGTTCTGAAAAGTGAATTTCGAAAATTTCAAGACTCTATTCGAAGGCGAAATAATGATTTTTTTCAAAAACTGATTGTGCCAGTCGATTTCTAGTCCCAAAAAACCCCTTATTTTGGATTTTTAGCAATTTTCAATGTTTTTGGTCGAAAATTTAGTAACAAGGGAATGTTTCGCGATATGAATTGATTGTTCGTAACTCCCTTAATACTCGGGAATATGAACTCAAAATTTGTGCGAAGATGTAAAACTTTCCCTTGAATCGATTGGTCAAGACTAGAACGTTCTATCTCTTTAAATAGTCGAGTTATGAATATTTTTTGTTTTGAAAAGTGGATTTTTGAAAATTTCATGACTCTATTTGAAGGCCAAATAATGATGTTATCAAAAAACTGATTGTGCCAGTCGATTTCTCGTCTCAAAAAACCCTTTATCAAGGATTTTTAGCATTTTTCAATATTTTTGGTCGAAAATTTAGTAACAAGGGGGGCTATGGGAATATTTCGCGATATGAATTGATTGTTCCTAACCCCCCTAATACTTGGGGAATAAAGATACAAAATTTGTGCGAAGATGTAAAACTTTCCGTTGAATCGATTGGTCAAGACTAGAACGTTCTATATCTTCAAATAGTCGAGTTATGAGTATTTTTTATTCTGAAAAGTTGATTTTCGAATATATCATGACTCTATTTGAAGGCGAAATAATCATTTTATCAAAAAACTGATTGTGCCAGTCGATTTCTCGTCCCAAAAAACCCTTATTATGGATTTTTAGCATTTTTCTATATTTTTGGTCGAAAATTTAGTAACTGGGAATATTTCGCGATATGAATTGATTTTTCCTAACACCCTTAATACTTGGGAATGTGAATTCAAAATTGGAAATATCGACTCATAATTTGTGAGGAGATGTAAAACTTTCCGTTGAATCGATTGGTCAAGACTAGAACGTTCTATCTCTTCAAATAGTCGAGTTATGAGTATTTTTTGTTCTGAAAAGTGGATTTTCGAAAATTTCAAGACTCTATTCGAAGGCGAAATAATGATTTTTTCAAAAAACTGATTGTGCCAGTCGATTTCTAGTCCCAAAAAACCCCTTATTATGGATTTTTAGCAATTTTCAATGTTTTTGGTCGAAAATTTAGTAACAAGGGAATGTTTCGCGATATGAATTGATTGTTCCTAACTCCCTTAATACTCGGGGATATGAACTCAAAATTTGTGCGAAGATGTAAAACCTTCCCTTGAATCGATTGGTCAAGACTAGAACGTTCTATCTCTTCAAATAGTCGAGTTATGAATATTTTTTGTTTTGAAAAGTGGATTTTTGAAAATTTCATGACTCGATTTGAAGGCGAAATAATGATTTTATCAAAAAACTGATTGTGCCAGTCGATATCTCGTCCCAAAAAACCCTTATTATGGATTTTTAGCATTTTTCAATATTTTTGGTCGAAAATTTAGTAACTATGGGAATATTTCGAGATATGAATTGATTTTTCCTAACCCCCCTAATACTTGGGGAATATGGATACAAAATTAGTGCGAAGATGTAAAACTTTCCGTTGAATCGATTGGTCAAGACTAGAACGTTCTATCTCTTCAAATAGTCGAGTTATGAGTATTTTTTGTTCTGAAAAGTGAATTTCGAAAATTTCAAGACTCTATTCGAAGGCGAAATAATGATTTTTTTCAAAAACTGATTGTGCCAGTCGATTTCTAGTCCCAAAAAACCCCTTATTTTGGATTTTTAGCAATTTTCAATGTTTTTGGTCGAAAATTTAGTAACAAGGGAATGTTTCGCGATATGAATTGATTGTTCGTAACTCCCTTAATACTCGGGAATATGAACTCAAAATTTGTGCGAAGATGTAAAACTTTCCCTTGAATCGATTGGTCAAGACTAGAACGTTCTATCTCTTTAAATGGTCGAGTTATGAATATTTTTTGTTTTGAAAAGTGGATTTTTGAAAATTTCATGACTCTATTTGAAGGCCAAATAATGATGTTATCAAAAAACTGATTGTGCCAGTCGATTTCTCGTCTCAAAAAACCCTTTATCAAGGATTTTTAGCATTTTTCAATATTTTTGGTCGAAAATTTAGTAACAAGGGGGGCTATGGGAATATTTCGCGATATGAATTGATTGTTCCTAACCCCCCTAATACTTGGGGAATAAAGATACAAAATTTGTGCGAAGATGTAAAACTTTCCGTTGAATCGATTGGTCAAGACTAGAACGTTCTATATCTTCAAATAGTCGAGTTATGAGTATTTTTTATTCTGAAAAGTTGATTTTCGAATATATCATGACTCTATTTGAAGGCGAAATAATCATTTTATCAAAAAACTGATTGTGCCAGTCGATTTCTCGTCCCAAAAAACCCTTATTATGGATTTTTAGCATTTTTCTATATTTTTGGTCGAAAATTTAGTAACTGGGAATATTTCGCGATATGAATTGATTTTTCCTAACACCCTTAATACTTGGGAATGTGAATTCAAAATTGGAAATATCGACTCATAATTTGTGAGGAGATGTAAAACTTTCCGTTGAATCGATTGGTCAAGACTAGAACGTTCTATCTCTTCAAATAGTCGAGTTATGAGTATTTTTTGTTCTGAAAAGTGGATTTTCGAAAATTTCAAGACTCTATTCGAAGGCGAAATAATGATTTTTTCAAAAAACTGATTGTGCCAGTCGATTTCTAGTCCCAAAAAACCCCTTATTATGGATTTTTAGCAATTTTCAATGTTTTTGGTCGAAAATTTAGTAACAAGGGGAACATTTCGCGATATGAATTGATTTTTCCTAACTCCCTTAATACTTGGGAAATATGTATTCAAAATTTGTGCGAAGATGTAAAACTTTTCGTCGAATCGATTGGTCAAGACTAGAACGTTCTATCTCTTCAAATAGTCGAGTTATGAGTATTATTTGTTCTGAAAAGTGGATTTTCGAAAATTTCATGACTCTATTTGAAGGCCAAATAATGATGTTATCAAAAAACTGATTGTGCCAGTCGATTTCTCGTCCCAAAAAATCCTTATTATGGATTTTTAGCATTTTTCAATATTTTTGGTCAAAAATTTAGTAACAAGGGAATATTTCGCGATATGAATTGATTGTTCCTAACTCGCTTAATACTTGGGAATATGAACTCAAAACTTGTGCGAAGATGTAAAACTTTCCGTTGAATCGATTGGTCAAGACTAGAACGTTCTATCTCTTCAAAGAGTCGAGTTATGAGTATTTTTTGTTTTGAAAAGTGGATTTTTGAAAATTTCTTGACTCGATTTGAAGGCGAAATAATGATTTTATCAAAAAACTGATTGTGCCAGTCGATTTCTCGTCCCAAAAAACCCTTTATTAAGGATTTTTAGCATTTTTCAATATTTTTGGTCGAAAATTTAGTAACAAGGGGGCTATGGGAATTTTTCTCGATATGAATTGATTTTTCCTAACCCCCCTAAAACTTGGGGAATATGGATACAAAATTTGTGCGAAGATGTAAAACTTTCCGTTGAATCGATTGGTCAAGACTAGAATGTTCTATCTCTTCAAATAGTCGAGTTATGAGTATTTTTTGTTCTGAAAAGTGGATTTTCGAAAATTTCAAGACTCTATTCGAGGGCGAAATGATGATTTTTTTGAAAAACTGATTGTGCCAGTCGATTTCTAGTCCCAAAAAACCCCTAATTATGGATTTTTAGCAATTTTCAATGTTTTTGGTCGAAAATTTAGTAACAAGGGGAACATTTCGCGATATGAATTGATTTTTCCTAACTCCCTTAATACTTGGGAAATATGAATTCAAAATTTGTGCGAAGATGTAAAAATTTTCGTTGAATCGATTGGTCAAGACTAGAACGTTCTATCTCTTCAAATAGTCGAGTTATGAGTATTTTTTGTTCTGAAAAGTGGATTTTCGAAAATTTCATGACTCTATTTGAAGGCCAAATAATGATGTCATCAAAAAACTGATTGTGCCAGTCGATTTCTCGTCTCAAAAAATCCTCATTATGGATTTTTAGCAATTTTCAATGTTTTTGGTCGAAAATTTAGTAACAAGGGGAACATTTCGCGATATGAATTGATTGTTCCTAACTCCCTTAATACATGGGAATATGAACTCAAAATTTGTGCGACGATATAAAACTTTCCGTTGAATCGATAGGTCAAGACTAGAACGTTCTATCTCTTCAAATAGTCGAGTTATGAGTATTTTTTGTTCTGAAAAGTGGATTTTGAAAATTTCATGACTCGATTTGAAGGCGAAATAATGATTTCATCAAAAAACTGATTGTGCCAGTCGATTTCTCGTCCCAAAAAACCCTTTATTAAGGATTTTTAGCATTTTTCAATATTTTTGGTCGAAAATTTAGTAACTGGGAATATTTCGCGATATGAGTTGATTTTTCCCAGCTCTCTAAATTCTTGGGAATATGAATTTAAAATTGGAAATATCGACTCATAGATTTTGAGAAGATGTAAAACTTTCCGCTAAATCGATTGGTCAAGACTAGAAAGTTCTATCTCTTCAAATAGTCGAGTTATGACTGTTTTTGGTTTTGAAAAGTGGATTTTCGATAATTTCATGACTATTTGAAGGCCAAATAATGATGTTATCAAAAAACTGATTGTGCCAGTCGATTTCTCGTCCGAAAAAACCCCTTATTATGGATTTTTAGCATTTTTCAATATTTTTGGTCGAAAATTTAGTAACAAGGGGGGGTATGGGAATATTTCGCAATATAAATTGATTTTTTCCGACTCCCTTAATACTTGGGAATATGGATTCAAAATTTGTGCGAGGATATAAAACTTTCCGTTGAATCGATTGGTCAAGACTAGAACGTTCTATCTCTTCAAATAGTCGAGTTATGAGTATTTTTTGTTCTGAAAAGTGGATTTTCGAAAATTTCATGACTCTATTTGAAGGCGAAATAATGATTTCATCAAAAAACTGCTTGTGCCAGTCGATTCCTCGTCACAGAAAACATCATATTGTTACGCGAGCTACTGCAATTATATTCTCACTTAGTGCCCCCAGTGAAATCCCCGTATGAGACGACTATGGCTCCTCCGCCCAAACTTCGAGAAACATCCAGAACACCCGGTGCATCCGCCAGAACGTCGAGAAATTTCTAGAATTACGGCGCGTGAGTATAAATAGGCCACAAGCATCGCCGCAGGCAATTAGTCAATCATTCAGTGTCGATACCGAAGGAAAGTAATCGCGCCTCGATAAAGTGTTTATTAAGTGACTCTCATATAAATTATAATTAGTGTGTTTAGTGTATTAGATAAATTATTAAATAAGGACTGAATTACATATAAATCTGTAAATATAAATTAATTGTAAATATAAATTAGAATAATCGTTACATTGGTATCAGGTGTAGGGTTAAAAAAATAAATAAATAAATAAATAAATATACAGGAAGATGGCGAAGAAACTTTGTGAATTAAAAGTTTCAGAGCTTCGAAGAGAGTTGGAGGATTACGAATTGGACACAAGCGGGGTCAAGTCAGTGTTAGTGGAACGACTGAAAAATGCTATGATTAACAATGGATTGGACCCGGAAACGTTTGAATTCACCGACGAAGCGTCCGCCTCTATAACCTCTTCCATAAAAAACGAATTGTCTTCGATGGAAAATAAAATTTCGACGGATATAAAAAACGAAATTTCATCCATGGAAAGTAAACTTTCGGCGGACATGGAAAAAAAAATGTCGGACATGGAAAATAAAATTTCGACGGATTTAAAAAACGAAATTTCATCCATGGAAAGTAAACTTCCGGCGGACATAGAAAATAAAATGACGGACATGAAAAATGAAATGACATCCATGAAGACTGATATTTCTGCCCTCGAAGAAAAGATTAAAAGAATGGAGCAAGAAATGAAACAAAAAATCAAAGAAATCGAAAGGAAGACTAGTAATAAACCGGATTTTACAACTAGGCAAGACCCGAATAACCACGAACTGGCAGAGAAAGTAGAGTTGAAACCGAAAATGGAAAACGATATTAACAGCCGAGTGAAACTGCCAACATTCGATGGTAAAACGTCATGGCCGAACTACCTTAAGCAATTCGAGGCGGCATCAAAGGCAAACAACTGGAGTGAGAAGGAAAAAGCGTTAAATTTAACTCTTGCCCTTAGAGGAGACGCTATGGATATCCTCCAGACCATTCCAGTGGAAGAGGCCGAAGATTTTGAACAACTCAAAAAGCGATTGAATATGAGTTATGGCCTGGAACACCTGGAGCATCTGTACCAATCGCAGCTGAAAAACCGCAAACAAAAACGCGACGAAACGCTGCAAGAATTCGAAGCAGACATTGCGAGGTTGGTGCGGTTTGCCTATCCATCGGCACCGGAGAATGTCATGGAATGTTTAGGGGTACAGACATTCATCGACGGAGTTCGTGACCATGAAATGCAGAGAACTCTACGCTTGGCTCGGCATAAGACACTGGTCGACGTACTCTCTGCAGCCTTGGAGTACGAAGCAGCTACACAGGCCTCCGGAGTATACGGCAAGGTGAGGGCTGTAGCAGACGAAGAAGTTTAGAAAAAGCTCGACCAGATTGTCAACATGATGAAAAGCATCTCAAATCGAAAACTGAAAGCCGTGAGATGCTGGAATTGTGGAGAAATGGGACATGTACGCAGTTCGTGCAAGCGACCGAGAACTGCTACAAACAAAGATGCCCAGCAGGAAAAACTAGGAAGGGTCGACCTTCAGAGGGCAGCTTCGACCCGAAGACCTTCCAAAGACTCCCTCTCCAGAAGACCATGCCCTGCAGAGTGCTCTCACTGCAGCAAAACAGAAGCTAAGGAAGCTGCGATTCGAAGAACCACGGCGACCACCGACGAATGGACACCAGAAAAGTTGGAAGAGGAACAAGAGAACGATCCCGACTTGAAGAAAATCCGACATTGGAAAAAGGAGAACTGTCGACCTACTTGGCAGGAGATTTCAGGGTACTCGCCAACGATGAAATCGTATTGGGCCCAGTGGGACTCGCTGGTTTTGGAAAACGGTTTGCTACAGCGAGTAATCGAGAACGATGAGGGTTCCGAAAGTAGAAGACAGTTGGTGATTCCAACAACAAGGATAGCAGCAGTACTGCGGAAATTACACGACAGTCCGTCAGGAGGACATCTAGGTGTGAAGAAGACCCTCCAGAAAGTGCGAGAACGGTTTTATTGGATGCACAGTTCCGAAGATGTGAAGGACTGGTGTAAGAAGTGCACTACCTGTGCTACGACCAATGGACCGCACGGGAGAAGAAAGGCTCCTATGAAGCAGTACAATGTCGGAAGCCCTTTTGAACGCATTGCCCTGGACATTGCCGGACCGTTTCCACCGACAGCAAATGACAGCAGGTACATTTTGGTGGTGATGGACTACTTCACAAAATGGGTAGAAGCGTATGCCATTCCAAACCAAGAAGCCGCAACGGTTGCCGACGTGCTTGTGAATGAGTTCATTTGCCGATATGGAGTGCCCCTGGAAATACACAGCGACCAGGGCAGAAAGCCAGCTGTTCCAGGAAGTTCCAGGTAGAGCGAATGAACAGAACTCTTGGCAAATACCTGTCTAAAGTAGTATCTAACCATCAGCGAGATTGGGACCAATATCTCTCGCTATTCGCGATGGCCTACAGATCCGCCATCAATGAGTCTACCGGCCAAACACCAGCAAGAGTTCTGTTCGGACGCGAAATGAGATTACCCTGCGACCTTGAATTTGGATGCCGACCTGGAGAAGACATAGCTGGTGAAGATAACGTGACCCAGCTGAGAAAAAGAATGGACGACGTACACGAGCTGGTTCGATCGAATCTCCAGATCGCTAGCGATAGGATGAAGAAAAGGTACGATACGCAAGCTACGGAAGGAGGTTTCCACGAAGGAGACAAAGTCTGGCTGCATAACCCAAGAATACAAAAGGGTTTTTCTCCAAAGTTGCAGAAAGCTTGGGACGGCCCGTACCTCGTAAAGAAAAGAATCAACGATGTCATCTATCGTATCAGCAAGATCCCAAATGGAAAGCCAAAGGTGGTACACCGTAACCGATTAGCGCCATTCGAGGGTGACCACGATGAGGAAGTAAACCAGCTTCAGCAAGTAGCCGATCCTGCTTTTGTAGAGTTCAAGGGTGCTTATGGTGGCACCGGAAAAGTCAGATTCAGCGTCACCACTGAGAGACGACAAGACCTGCTTACCGTTCCGGAGGAATACTCACTGGCAATAAACATCCCTGCCAGCGTAACCGATGCGCGCGGACTGGCATCTCTGTTTATAAAGAAGAGTGGCGCACGACCTTTGGTAAACCAGTTACCAGTACCAGGTAAAGCTTTGAAGCTGCAAAATGGCTCCCGCTACAATTTCCACCTAGTGACGAGGAACACCTTCGACGAAAGACCAACGTACGAGGATGTCTGGGAAGCATTACGAAGCCTGAGGGAGCATGTGCTTGAATTGAACGTGTATAGGCTAGCCATGCCCAAGATTGAATGTAGGCATTTAGATTGGCGAATAATCCGTAACATGGTAGAAGTAATCTTCCGAGATAACGAAGTGCAGGTACTGGTTTGCGGCCATGCTCGGGAGACACAGCCAACAGAGAAGACGGTCGCATGTTACTTCCATACAACTGGAAAATGCAACAAGGGGACCAGTTGCCGATACAGTCATCTCGTTCCAGTTTCCTAGCTAGTTCCAGGAGGAACTGTCTCTTAAGGAGGGGGCAATGTTACGCGAGCTACTGCAATAATATTCTCACTTAGTGCCTCCAGTGAAATCCCCGTATGAGACGACTATGGCTCCTCCGCCCAAACTTCGAGAAACATCCAGAACACCCGGTGCATCCGCCAGAACGTCGAGAAATTTCTAGAATTACGGCGCGTGAGTATAAATAGGCCACAAGCATCGCCGCAGGCAATTAGTCAATCAGTCAGTGTTGATACCGAAGGAAAGTAATCGCGCCTCGATAAAGTGTTTATTAAGTGACTCTCATATAAATTATAATTAGTGTGTTTAGTGTATTAGATAAATTATTAAATAAGGACTGAATTACATATAAATCTGTAAATATAAATTAATTGTAAATATAAATTAGAATAAACGTTACATTATTATGGGTTTTTAGCATTTTTCAAAATTTAGTAACAAGGGGAGTATGGGAATATTTCGCGAGATAAATTGATTTTTCCTAACTCCCGCAATACTTGGGGAATATGAATTCAAAATTTGTGCGAACATGTAAAACTTTCCGTTGAATCGATTGGTCAAGACTAGAACGTTCTATCTTTTGAAATAGTCGAGTTATGAGTATTTTTTGTTTTAAAAAGTGAATTTTCGAAAATTTCATGACTCTATTTGAAGGCGAAATATTGATGTTATCAAAAAACTGATTGTGCCAGTCGATTTCTCGTCCCAAAAAATCCTTATTATGGATTTTTAGCATTTTTCAATATTTTTGGTCGAAAATTTAGTAACTGGGAATATTTCGCGATATGAATTGATTTTTCCTAACACCCTTAATACTTGCGAATGTGAATTCAAAATTGGAAATATCGACTCATAATTTGTGAGGAGATGTAAAACTTTCCGTTGAATCGATTGGTCAAGACTAGAACGTTCTATCTCTTCAAATAGTCGAGTTATGAGTATTTTTTGTTTTGAAAAGTGGATTTTCGAAAATTTCATGACTATTTGAAGGCGAAATAATGATGTTATCAAAAAACTGATTGTGCCAGTCGATTTCTCGTCACAAAAAACATCTTATTATGGATTTTTGGCTTTTTTCAATATTTTTGGTCGAAAATTTAGTAACAAGGGGGGGCGGTATGGGAATATTTCGCGATATAAATTGATTTTTCCTAACTCCCTTAATACTTGGGAATATGAGTTCAAAATTAGTGCGAAGATGTAAAACTTTCCATTGAATCGATTGGTCAAGACTAGAACGTTCTATCTCTTCAAATAGTCGAGTTATGAGTATTTTTTGTTTTGAAAAGAGGATTTTCGAAAATTTCATGACTCTATTTGAAGGCGAAATAATGATGTTATCAAAAAACTGATTGTGCCAGTCGATTTCTCGTCACAAAAAACATCTTATTATGGATTTTTAGCATTTTTTAATATTTTTGGTCGAAAATTTAGTAACAAGGGGGGGGTATGGGAATATTTCGCGATATAAATTGATTTTTCCTAACCCCTTAATACTTGGGAATATGAATTCAAAATTTGTGCGAAGATGTAAAACTCTCCGTTAAATCGATTGGTCAAGACTAGAACGTTCTATCTTCTCAAATAGTCGAGTTATGAGTATTTTTTGTTTTTAAAAGTGGATTTTCGAAAATGTCATGACTCTACTTGAAGGCGAAATAATGATGTTATCAAAAAACTGATTGTGCCAGTCGATTTCTCGTCACAAAAAACATCTCATTATGGATTTTTAGCATTTTTCAAAATTTTTGGTCGAAAATTTAGTAACAAGGGGGGGGGGTATGGGGATATATCGCGATATAAATTGATTTTTCCTAACTTCCTTAATACTTGGGAATATGAATTCAAAATTTGTGCGAAGATGTAGAATTTTCCGTTGAATCGATTAGTCAAGACTAGAACGTTCTATCTCTTCAAATAGTCGAGTTATGAGTATTTTTTGTTTTGAAAAGTGGATTTTCGAAAATGTCATGACTCTATTTGAAGGCGAAATAATGATGTTATCAAAAAACTGATTGTGCCAGTCGATTTCTCGTCACAAAAAACATCTTATTATGGATTTTTAGCATTTTTCAAAATTTTTGGTAGAAAATTTAATAACAAGGGGGGGGGGAATGGGAATATTTCGCGATATAAATTGATTTTCCTAACCCCCTTAATACTTGGGAATATGAATTCAAAATTTTTGCGAAGATGTAAAACTATCCGTTGAATCGATTGGTCAAGACTAGAACGTTCTATCTCTTCAAATAGTCGAGTTATGAGTATTTTTTGTTTTGAAAAGAGGATTTTCGAAAATTTCATGACTCTATTTGAAGGCGAAATAATGATGTTATCAAAAAACTGATTGTGCCAGTCGATTTCTCGTCACAAAAAACATCTTATTATGGATTTTTAGCATTTTTTAATATTTTTGGTCGAAAATTTAGTAACAAGGGGGGGGGTATGGGAATATTTCGCGATATAAATTGATTTTTCCTAACCCCTTAATACTTGGGAATATGAATTCAAAATTTGTGCGAAGATGTAAAACTCTCCGTTGAATCGATTGGTCAAGACTAGAACGTTTTATCTCTTCAAATAGTCGAGTTATGAGTATTTTTTGTTTTGAAAAGAGGATTTTCGAAAATTTCATGACTCTATTTGAAGGCGAAATAATGATGTTATCAAAAAACTGATTGTGCCAGTCGATTTCTCGTCACAAAAAACATCTTATTATGGATTTTGAGCATTTTTTAATATTTTTGGTCGAAAATTTAGTAACAAGGGGGGGGGGGGGGTATGGGAATATTTCGCGATATAAATTGATTTTTCCTAACCCCTTAATACTTGGGAATATGAATTCAAAATTTGTGCGAAGATGTAAAACTCTCCGTTAAATCGATTGGTCAAGACTAGAACGTTCTATCTTCTCAAATAGTCGAGTTATGAGTATTTTTTGTTTTTAAAAGTGGATTTTCGAAAATGTCATGACTCTACTTGAAGGCGAAATAATGATGTTATCAAAAAACTGATTGTGCCAGTCGATTTCTCGTCACAAAAAACATCTCATTATGGATTTTTAGCATTTTTCGAAATTTTTGGTCGAAAATTTAGTATGGGGATATATCGCGATATAAATTGATTTTTCCTAACTTCCTTAATACTTGGGAATATGAATTCAAAATTTGTGCGAAGATGTAGAATTTTCCGTTGAATCCATTAGTCAAGACTAGAACGTTCTATCTCTTCAAATAGTCGAGTTATGAGTATTTTTTGGTTTGAAAAGTGGATTTTCGAAAATTTCATGACTCTATTTGGAGGCGAAATAATGATTTTATCAAAAAACTGATTGTGCTAGTCGATTTCTCGTCACAAAAAACATCTTATTATGGATTTTTAGCATTTTTCAATATTTTTGGTCGAAAACTTAGTAACATGGGGGGGTATGGGAATATTTCGCGATACAAATTGATTTTTCCTAACTCCCTTAATACTTGGGAATATGAATTCAAAATTTTTACGAAGATGTTAAACTTTCCGTTGAATCGATTGGTCAAGACTAGAAAGTTCTATCTCTCCAAATAGTCGAGTTATGAGTATTTTTTGTTTTGAAAAGTGGATTTTCGAAAATGTCATGACTCTATTTGAAGGCGAAATAATGATGTTATCAAAAAACTGATTGTGCCAGTCGATTTCTCGTCACAAAAAACATCTTATTATGGATTTTTAGCATTTTTCAAATTATTTGGTTGAAAATTTAGTAACAAGGGGGGGGGGGGTATGGGAATATTTCGCGATATAAATTGATTTTTCCTAACCCCCTTAATACTTGGGAATATGAATTCAAAATTTGTGCGAAGATGTAAAACTTTCCGTTGAATCGATTGGTCAAGACTAGAACGTTCTATCTCTTCAAATAGTCGAGTTATGAGTATTTTTTGTTTTTAAAAGTGGATTTTCGAAAATGTCATGACTCTATTTGAAGGAGAAATAATGATGTTATCAAAAAACTGATTGTGCCAGTCGATTTCTCGTCACAAAAAACATCTTATTATGGATTTTTATCATTTTTCAAAATTTTTGGTCAAGACTAGAACGTTCTATCTCTTCAAATAGTCGACTTATGAGTATTTTTTGTTTTGAAAAGTGGATTTTCGAAAATTTCATGACTCTATTTGAAGGCGAAATAATTATGTTATCAAAAAACTGATTGTGCCAGTCGATTTCTCGTCACAAAAAACATCTTTTTATGGATTTTTAGCATTTTTCAAAATTTTTGGTCGAAAATTTAATAACAAGGGAGGGGGGAATGGGATTATTTCGCGATATAAATTGATTTTCCTAACTCCCTTGATACTTGGGAATATGAATTCAAAATTTTTGCGAAGATGTAAAACTATCCGTTGAATCGATTGGTCAAGACTAGAACGTTCTATCTCTTCAAATAGTCGAGTTATGAGTATTTTTTGTTTTTAAAAGTGGATTTTCGAAAATGTCATGACTCTATTTGAAGGCGAAATAATGATGTTATCAAAAAACTGATTGAGCCAGTCGATTTCTCGTCACAAAAAACATCTTATTATGGAATTTTAGCATTTTTCAATATTTTTGGTGGAAAATTTAGTAACAAGGGGGGGGGGGGTATGGGAATATTTCGCGATACAAATTGATTTTTCCTAACTCCCTTAATACCTGGGAATATGAATTCAAAATTTGTGCTAAGATGTAAAACTTTCCGTTGAATCGATTGGTCAAGACTAGAACGTTCTATCTCTTCAAATAGTCGAGTTATGAGTATTTTTTGTTTTTAAAAGTGGATTTTCGAAAATGTCATGACTCTATTTGAAGGCAAAATAATGATGTTATCAAAAAACTGATTGTGCTAGTCGATTTCTTGTCACAAAAAACATCTTATTATGGATTTTTAGCATTTTTTAATATTTTTGATGGAAAATTTAGTAACAAGGGGGGGGGGGTATGGAAATATTTCGCGATATAAATTGATTTTCCCTAACTCCCTTAATACTTGGAAATAGTGACAAGTCGATTTCTCGTCACAAAAAACATCTTATTATGAACTTTTACCATTTTTCAATATTTTAGGTCGAAAACTTAGTAACAGGGGGGGGGGGGGGTATGGGAATATTTCGCGATACAAATTGATTTTTCCTAACTTCCTCAATACTTGGGAATTTGGATTCAAAATTTGTGCGAAGATGTAAAACTTTCCCTTGAATCGATTGGTCAAGACTAGCAAGTTCTATCTCTTCAAATAGTCGAGTTATGAGTAGGTATTTTTTGTTTTGAAAAGTGGATTTTCGAAAATTTCATGACTCTATTTTAAGGCGAAATAATGATTTTATCAAAAAACTGATTGTGCCAGTCGATTTCTCGTCACAAAAAACATCTTATTATGGATTTTTAGCATTTTTCAAAATTTTTGGTCGAAAATTTAGTAACAAGAGGGGGGAGGGGGTATGGGAATATTTCGCGATATAAATTGATTTTTCCTAACCCCCTTAATACTTGGGAATATGAATTTAAAATTGGTGCGAAGATGCAAACTTTTCCGTTGAATCGATTGGTCAAGGCTAGAACGTTCTATCTCTTCAAATAATCGAGTTATGAGTATTTTTTGTTTTGAAAATTGGATTTTCGAAAATTTCATGACTCTACTTGAAGGCGAAATAATGATGTTATCAAAAAACTGATTGTGCCAGTCGATTTCTCGTCACAAAAAACATCTCATTATGGATTTTTAGCATTTTTCAAAATTTTTGGTCGAAAATTTAGTAACAAGGGGGGGGGTATGGGGATATATCGCGATATAAATTGATTTTTCCTAACTTCCTTAATACTTGGGAATATGAATTCAAAATTTGTGCGAAGATGTAAAACTTTCCGTTGAATCGATTGGTCAAGACTAGAACGTTCTATCTCTTCAAATAGTCGAGTTATGAGTATTTTTTGTTTTGAAAATTGGATTTTCGAAAATTTCATGACTCTACTTGAAGGCGAAATAATGATGTTATCAAAAAACTGATTGTGCCAGTCGATTTCTCGTCACAAAAAACATCTTATTATGGATTTTTAGCATTTTTTAATATTTTTGGTCGAAAATTTAGTAACAAGGGAATGGGAATATTTCGCGATATAAATTGATTTTCCCTAACTCCCTTAATACTTGGAAATAGTAACAAGTCGATTTCTCGTCACAAAAAACATCTTATTATGAACTTTTACCATTTTTCAATATTTTAGGTCGAAAACTTAGTAACAGGGGGGGGTATGGGAATATTTCGCGATACAAATTGATTTTTCCTAACCCCCTTAATACTTGGGAATATGAATTTAAAATTGGTGCGAAGATGCAAACTTTTCCGTTGAATCGATTGGTCAAGGCTAGAACGTTCTATCTCTTCAAATAATCGAGTTATGAGTATTTTTTGTTTTGAAAATTGGATTTTCGAAAATTTCATGACTCTACTTGAAGGCGAAATAATGATGTTATCAAAAAACTGATTGTGCCAGTCGATTTCTCGTCACAAAAAACATCTCATTATGGATTTTTAGCATTTTTCAAAATTTTTGGTCGAAAATTTAGTAACAAGGGGGGGGGGTATGGGGATATATCGCGATATAAATTGATTTTTCCTAACCCCCTTAATACTTGGGAATATGAATTTAAAATTGGTGCGAAGATGTAAAACTTTCCGTTGAATCGATTGGTCAAGGCTAGAACGTTCTATCTCTTCAAATAGTCGAGTTATGAGTATTTTTTGTTTTGAAAATTGGATTTTCGAAAATTTCATGACTCTACTTGAAGGCGAAATAATGATGTTATCAAAAAACTGATTGTGCCAGTCGATTTCTCGTCACAAAAAACATCTCATTATGGATTTTTAGCATTTTTCAAAATTTTTGGTCGAAAATTTAGTAACAAGGGGGGGGGGGTATGGGGATATATCGCGATATAAATTGATTTTTCCTAACCCCCTTAATACTTGGGAATATGAATTTAAAATTGGTGCGAAGATGTAAAACTTTCCGTTGAATCGATTGGTCAAGGCTAGAACGTTCTATCTCTTCAAATAGTCGAGTTATGAGTATTTTTTGTTTTGAAAATTGGATTTTCGAAAATTTCATGACTCTACTTGAAGGCGAAATAATGCGGTTATCAAAAAACTGATTGTGCCAGTCGATTTCTCGTCACAAAAAACATCTCATTATGGATTTTTAGCATTTTTCAAAATTTTTGGTCGAAAATTTAGTAACAAGGGGTGGGGGGGTATGGGGATATATCGCGATATAAATTGATTTTTCCTAACTTCCTTAATACTTGGGAATATGAATTCAAAATTTGTGCGAAGATGTAAAACTTTCCGTTGAATCGATTGGTCAAGACTAGAACGTTCTATCTCTTCAAATAGTCGAGTTATGAATATTTTTTGTTTTGAAAATTGGATTTTCGAAAATTTCATGACTCTACTTGAAGGCGAAATAATGATGTTATTAAAAAACTGATTGTGACAGTCGATTTCTCGTCACAAAAAACATCTTATTATGGATTTTTAGCATTTTTTAATATTTTTGGTCGAAAATTTAGTAACAAGGGGGGGGGGGGTATGGGAATATTTCGCGATATAAATTGATTTTTCCTAACTCCCTTAATACTTGGGAATATGAATTCAAAATTTGTGCGAAGATGTAAAACTTTCCGTTGAATCGATTGGTCAAGACTAGAACGTTCTATCTCTTCGAATAGTCGAGTTATGAGTATTTTTTGTTTTCAAAAGTGGATTTTCGAAAATGTCATGACTCTATTTGAAGGCGAAATAATGATGTTATCAAAAAACTGATTGAGCCAGTCGATTTCTCGTCACAAAAAACATCTTATTATGGATTTTTAGCATTTTTCAATATTTTTGGTCGAAAATTTAGTAACAAGGGGGGGGGGTATGGGAATATTTCGCGATACAAATTGATTTTTCCTAACTCCCTTAATACCTGGGAATATGAATTCAAAATTTGTGCGAAGATGTAAAACTTTCCGTTGAATCGATTGGTCAAGACTAGAACGTTCTATCTCTTCAAATAGTCGAGTTATGAGTATTTTTTGTTTTGAAAAGTGGATTTTCGAAAATTTCATGACTCTATTTGAAGGCGAAATAATGATTTTATCAAAAAACTGATTGTGCCAGTCGATTTCTCGTCCCAAAAAACCCTTATTATGGATTTTTAGCATTTTTCAATATTTTTGGTCGAAAATTTAGTAACAAGGGAATGGGAATATTTCGCGATATAAATTGATTTTCCCTAACTCCCTTAATACTTGGAAATAGTGACAAGTCGATTTCTCGTCACAAAAAACATCTTATTATGAACTTTCACCATTTTTCAATATTTTAGGTCGAAAACTTAGTAACAGGGGGGGGGGGGTATGGGAATATTTCGCGATACTAATTGATTTTTCCTAACTTCCTCAATACTTGGGAATTTGGATTCAAAATTTGTGCGAAGATGTAAAACTTTCCCTTGAATCGATTGGTCAAGACTAGCAAGTTCTATCTTTTCAAATAGTCGAGTTATGAGTAGGTATTTTTTGTTTTGAAAAGTGGATTTTCGAAAATTTCATGACTCTATTTTAAGGCGAAATAATGATTTTATCGAAAAACTGATTGTGCCAGTCGATTTCTCGTCACAAAAAACATCTTATTATGGATTTTTAGCATTTTTCAAAAATTTTGGTCGAAAATTTAGTAACAAGGGGGTGGAGGGGGTATGGGAATATTTCGCGATATAAATTGATTTTTCCTAACCCCCTTAATACTTGGGAATATGAATTTAAAATTGGTGCGAAGATGCAAAACTTTCCGTTGAATCGATTGGTCAAGGCTAGAACGTTCTATCTCTTCAAATAGTCGAGTTATGAGTATTTTTTGTTTTGAAAATTGGATTTTCGAAAATTTCATGACTCTACTTGAAGGCGAAATAATGATGTTATCAAAAAACTGATTGTGCCAGTCGATTTCTCGTCACAAAAAACATCTCATTATGGATTTTTAGCATTTTTCAAAATTTTTGGTCGAAAATTTAGTAACAAGGGGGGGGGTATGGGGATATATCGCGATATAAATTGATTTTTCCTAACTTCCTTAATACTCGGGAATATGAATTCAAAATTTGTGCGAAGATGTAAAACTTTCCGTTGAATCGATTGGTCAAGACTAGAACGTTCTATCTCTTCAAATAGTCGAGTTATGAGTATTTTTTGTTTTGAAAATTGGATTTTCGAAAATTTCATGACTCTACTTGAAGGCGAAATAATGATGTTATCATAAAACTGATTGTGCCAGTCGATTTCTCGTCATAAAAACATCTTATTATGGATTTTTAGCATTTTTTAATATTTTTGGTCGAAAATTTAGTAACAAGGGGGGGTATGGGAATATTTCGCGATACAAATTGATTTTTCCTAACTCCCTTAATACTTGGGAATATGAATTCAAAATTTTTACGAAGATGTTAAACTTTCCGTTGAATCGATTGGTCAAGACTAGAAAGTTCTATCTCTTCAAATAGTCGAGTTATGAGTATTTTTTGTTTTGAAAAGTGGATTTTCGAAAATTTCATGACTCTATTTGAAGGCGAAATCTTGATTTTATCAAAAAATTGATTGTGTCAGTCGATTTCTCATCAAAAAAAACATCTTATTATGGATTTTAAGCATTTTTCAAATTTTTTGGTCGAAAATTCAGTAACAAGGGGGGGGGGGTATGGGAATATTTCGCGATATAAATTGATTTTTCCTAGCTCCCTTAATACTTGGGAATATGAATTCAAAATTTTTACGAAGATGTTAAACTTTCCGTTGAATCGATTGGTCAAGACTAGAAAGTTCTATCTCTTCAAATAGTCGAGTTATGAGTATTTTTTGTTTTGAAAAGTGGATTTTCGAAAATTTCATTACTCTATTTGATGGCGAAATATTGATTTTATCAAAAAACTGATTGTGCCAGTCGATTTCCCGTCACAGAAAACATCTTATCATGGATTTTTAGCATTTTTCAATATTTTTGGTCGAAAATGTAGTAACAGGGAATATTTCGCGATATAAATTGATTTTTCCTAACTCCTTTATTACTTGGGAATAGCATTCAAAATTTGTGCGAAGATGTAAAACTTTCCGTTGAATCGATTGGTCAAGGCTAGAACGTTCCATCTCTTCAAATAGTCGAGTTATGAGAATTTTTTGTTTTGAAAAGTGGATTTTCGAAAATTTCATGACTCTATTTGAAGGCGAAATAATGATTTTATCAAAAAACTCATTGTGCCAGTCGATTTCTTGTCACAAAAAACATCTTATTATGAACTTTCACCATTTTTCAATATTTTAGGTCGAAATCTTAGTAACAAGGGGGGGTATGGGAATATTTTATAAAAAACTGATTGTGCCAGTCGATTTCTCGTCACAAAAAACATCTTATTATGGATTTCAAGAGTTTTTCAAATTTTTTGGTCGAAAATTTAGTAACAAGGGGGGGGAGGGGGTATGGGAATATTTCGCGATATAAATTGATTTTTCCTAACCCCCTTAATACTTGGGAATATGAATTCAAAATTTGTGCGAAGATGTAAAACTTTCCGTTGAATCGATTGGTCAAGACTAGAACGTTCTATCTCTTCAAATAGTCGAGTTATGAGTATTTTTTGTTTTGAAAAGAGGATTTTTGAAAATTTCATGACTCTATTTGAAGGCAAAATAATGATGTTATCAAAAAACTGATAGTGCCAGTCGATTTCTCGTCACAAAAACATTTTATTATGGATTTTTAGCATTTTTTAATATTTTTGATGGAAAATTTAGTAACAAGGGGGGGGGGGTATGGGAATATTTCGCGATATAAATTGATTTTTCCTAACTCCCTTAATACTTGGGAATATGAATTCAAAATTTGTGCGAAGATGTAAAGCTTTCCGTTGAATCGATTGGTCAAGACTAGAACGTTCTATCTCTTCAAATAGTCGAGTTATGAGTATTTTTTGTTTTGAAAAGTGGATTTTCGAAAATTTCATGACTCTATTTGAAGGCGAAATAATGATTTTATCAAAAAACTGATTGTGCCAGTCGATTTCTCGTCCCAAAAAACCCTTATTATGGATTTTTAGCATTTTTCAAAATTTTTGGTCGAAAATTTAGTAACAAGGGGGGGGGGTATTGGAATATTTCGCGATATAAATTGATTTTTCCTAACTCCCTTAATACTTGGGAATATGAATTCAAAATTTGTGCGAAGATGTAAAACTTTCCGTTGAATCGATTGGTCAAGACTAAAACGTTTTATCTCTTCAAATAGTCGAGTTATGAGTATTTTTTGTTTTGAAAAGTGGATTTTCGAAAATTTCATGACTCTATTTGAAGGCGAAATAATGATTTTATCAAAAAACTGATTGTGCCAGTCGATTTCTCGTCCCAAAAAAACCCTTATTATGGATTTTTAGCATTTTTCAATATTTTTGGTCGAAAATTTAGTAACAAGGGAGGGGGGAATGGGAATATTTCGCGATATAAATTGATTTTCCTAACTCCCTTAATACTTGGGAATATGAATTCAAAATTGTTGCGAAGATGTAAAACTATCCGTTGAATCGATTAGTCAAGACTAGAACGTTCTATCTCTTCAAATAGTCGAGTTATGAGTATTTTTTGTTTTGAAAAGAGGATTTTTGAAAATTTCATGACTCTATTTGAAGGCAAAATAATGATGTTATCAAAAAACTGATTGTGCCAGTCGATTTCTCGTCACAAAAACATCTTATTATGGATTTTTAGCATTTTTTAATATTTTTGATGGAAAATTTAGTAACAAGGGGGGGGTATGGGAATATTTCGCGATATAAATTGATTTTTCCTAACTCCCTTAATACTTGGGAATATGAATTCAAAATTTTTGCGAAGATGTAAAACTATCCGTTGAATCGATTAGTCAAGACTAGAACGTTCTATCTCTTCAAATAGTCGAGTTATGAGTATTTTTTGTTTTGAAAAGAGGATTTTTGAAAATTTCATGACTCTATATGAAGGCGAAATAATGATTTTATCAAAAAACTGATTGTGCCAGTCGATTTCTCGTCCCAAAAAACCCTTATTATGGATTTTTAGCATTTTTCAATATTTTTGGTCGAAAATTTAGTAACAAGGGAATGGGAATATTTCGCGATATAAATTGATTTTCCCTAACTCCCTTAATACTTGGAAATAGTGACAAGTCGATTTCTCGTCACAAAAAACATCTTATTATGAACTTTTACCATTTTTCAATATTTTAGGTCGAAAACTTAGTAACAGGGGGGGGGTATGGGAATATTTCGCGATACAAATTGATTTTTCCTAACTTCCTCAATACTTGGGAATTTGGATTCAAAATTTGTGCGAAGATGTAAAACTTTCCCTTGAATCGATTGGTCAAGACTAGCAAGTTCTATCTCTTCAAATAGTCGAGTTATGAGTAGGTATTTTTTGTTTTGAAAAGTGGATTTTCGAAAATTTCATGACTCTATTTTAAGGCGAAATAATGATTTTATCAAAAAACTGATTGTGCCAGTCGATTTCTCGTCACAAAAAACATCTTATTATGGATTTTTAGCATTTTTCAAAATTTTTGGTCGAAAATTTAGTAACAAGAGGGGGGGAGGGGGTATGGGAATATTTCGCGATATAAATTGATTTTTCCTAACCCCCTTAATACTTGGGAATATGAATTTAAAATTGGTGCGAAGATGCAAACTTTTCCGTTGAATCGATTGGTCAAGGCTAGAACGTTCTATCTCTTCAAATAATCGAGTTATGAGTATTTTTTGTTTTGAAAATTGGATTTTCGAAAATTTCATGACTCTACTTGAAGGCGAAATAATGATGTTATCAAAAAACTGATTGTGCCAGTCGATTTCTCGTCACAAAAAACATCTCATTATGGATTTTTAGCATTTTTCAAAATTTTTGGTCGAAAATTTAGTAACAAGGGGGGGGGTATGGGGATATATCGCGATATAAATTGATTTTCCCTAACTCCCTTAATACTTGGAAATAGTAACAAGTCGATTTCTCGTCACAAAAAACATCTTATTATGAACTTTTACCATTTTTCAATATTTTAGGTCGAAAACTTAGTAACAGGGGGGGGTATGGGAATATTTCGCGATACAAATTGATTTTTCCTAACCCCCTTAATACTTGGGAATATGAATTTAAAATTGGTGCGAAGATGTAAAACTTTCCGTTGAATCGATTGGTCAAGGCTAGAACGTTCTATCTCTTCAAATAGTCGAGTTATGAGTATTTTTTGTTTTGAAAATTGGATTTTCGAAAATTTCATGACTCTACTTGAAGGCGAAATAATGATGTTATCAAAAAACTGATTGTGCCAGTCGATTTCTCGTCACAAAAAACATCTCATTATGGATTTTTAGCATTTTTCAAAATTTTTGGTCGAAAATTTAGTAACAAGGGGGGGGGGGTATGGGGATATATCGCGATATAAATTGATTTTTCCTAACCCCCTTAATACTTGGGAATATGAATTTAAAATTGGTGCGAAGATGTAAAACTTTCCGTTGAATCGATTGGTCAAGGCTAGAACGTTCTATCTCTCCAAATAGTCGAGTTATGAGTATTTTTTGTTTTGAAAATTGGATTTTCGAAAATTTCATGACTCTACTTGAAGGCGAAATAATGATGTTATCAAAAAACTGATTGTGCCAGTCGATTTCTTGTCACAAAAAACATCTCATTATGGATTTTTAGCATTTTTCAAAATTTTTGGTCGAAAATTTAGTAACAAGGGGTGGGGGGGTATGGGGATATATCGCGATATAAATTGATTTTTCCTAACTTCCTTAATACTTGGGAATATGAATTCAAAATTTGTGCGAAGATGTAAAACTTTCCGTTGAATCGATTGGTCAAGACTAGAACGTTCTATCTCTTCAAATAGTCGAGTTATGGGTATTTTTTGTTTTGAAAATTGGATTTTCGAAAATTTCATGACTCTACTTGAAGGCGAAATAATGATGTTATCAAAAAACTGATTGTGCCAGTCGATTTCTCGTCACAAAAAACATCTCATTATGGATTTTTAGCATTTTTCAAAATTTTTGGTCGAAAATTTAGTAACAAGGGGGGGGGTATGGGGATATATCGCGATATAAATTGATTTTTCCTAACCCCCTTAATACTTGGGAATATGAATTTAAAATTGGTGTGAAGATGTAAAACTTTCCGTTGAATCGATTGGTCAAGGCTAGAACGTTCTATCTCTTCAAATAGTCGAGTTATGAGTATTTTTTGTTTTGAAAATTGGATTTTCGAAAATTTCATGACTCTACTTGAAGGCGAAATCATGATGTTATCAAAAAACTGATTGTGCCAGTCGATTTCTCGTCACAAAAAACATCTCATTATGGATTTTTAGCATTTTTCAAAATTTTTGGTCGAAAATTTAGTAACAAGGGGAGGGGGGGTATGGGGATATATCGCGATATAAATTGATTTTTCCTAACTTCCTTAATACTTGGGAATATGAATTCAAAATTTGTGCGAAGATGTAAAACTTTCCGTTGAATCGATTGGTCAAGACTAGAACGTTCTATCTCTTCAAATAGTCGAGTTATGAATATTTTTTGTTTTGAAAATTGGATTTTCGAAAATGTCATGACTCTATTTGAAGGCGAAATATTGATGTTATCAAAAAACTGATTGTGCCAGTCGATTTCTCGTCACAAAAAACATCTTATTATGGATTTTTGGCTTTTTTCAATATTTTTGGTCGAAAATTTAGTAACAAGTGGGGGGCGGTATGGGAATATTTCGCGATATGAATTGATTTTTCCTAACTCCCTTAATACTTGGGAATATGAATTCAAAATTTGTGCGAAGATGTAAAACTTTCCGTTGAATCGATTGGTCAAGACTAGAACGTTCTATCTCTTCGAATAGTCGAGTTATGAGTATTTTTTGTTTTTAAAAGTGGATTTTCGAAAATGTCATGACTCTATTTGAAGGCGAAATAATGATGTTATCAAAAAACTGATTGAGCCAGTCGATTTCTCGTCACAAAAAACATCTTATTATGGATTTTTAGCATTTTTCCATATTTTTGGTCGAAAATTTAGTAACAAGGGGGGGGGGTATGGGAATATTTCGCGATACAAATTGATTTTTCCTAACTCCCTTAATACCTGGGAATATGAATTCAAAATTTGTGCGAAGATGTAAAACTTTCCGTTGAATCGATTGGTCAAGACTAGAACGTTCTATCTCTTCAAATAGTCGAGTTATGAGTATTTTTTGTTTTTAAAAGTGGATTTTCGAAAATGTCATGACTCTATTTGAAGGCGAAATAATGATGTTATCAAAAAACTGATTGTGCTAGTCGATTTCTTGTCACAAAAAACATCTTATTATGGATTTTTAGCATTTTTCAAAATTTTTGTTTGAAAATTTAGTAACAAGGGGGAGGGTATTGGAATATTTCGCGATATAAATTGATTTTTCCTAACTCCCTTAATACTTGGGAATATGAATTCAAAATTTGTGCGAAGATGTAAAACTTTCCGTTGAATCGATTGGACAAGACTTAAACGTTTTATCTCTTCAAATAGTCGTTATGAGTATTTTTTGTTTTGAAAAGTGGATTTTCGAAAATTTCATGACTCTATTTGAAGGCGAAATAATGATGTTATCAAAAAACTGATTGTGCTAGTCGATTTCTTGTCACAAAAAACATCTTATTATGGATTTTTAGCATTTTTCAAAATTTTTGTTTGAAAATTTAGTAACAAGGGGGGGGGTATTGGAATATTTCGCGATATAAATTGATTTTTCCTAACTCCCTTAATACTTGGGAATATGAATTCAAAATTTGTGCGAAGATGTGAAACTTTCCGTTGAATCGATTGGTCAAGACTTAAACGTTTTATCTCTTCAAATAGTCGAGTTATGAGTATTTTTTGTTTTGAAAAGTGGATTTTCGAAAATTTCATGACTCTATTTGAAGGCGAAATAATGATTTTATCAAAAAACTGATTGTGCCAGTCGATTTCTCGTCCCAAAAAAACCCTTATTATGGATTTTTAGCATTTTTCAATATTTTTGGTCGAAAGTTTAGTAACAAGGGGGGGTATAGGAATATTTCGCGATATGAATTGATATTTCCTCACTCCCTTAATACTTGGGAATATGCATTTAAAATTTGTGCGAAGATGTAAAGCTTTTTTTTTTCGAAAATTTCATGACTCTACTTGAAGGCGAAATAATGATGTTATCAAAAAACTGATTGTGCCAGTCGATTTCTCGTCACAAAAAACATCTCATTATGGATTTTTAGCATTTTTCAAAATTTTTGGTCGAAAATTTAGTAACAAGGGGGGGGGGGTATGGGGATATATCGCGATATAAATTGATTTTTCCTAACTTCCTTAATACTCGGGAATATGAATTCAAAATTTGTGCGAAGATGTAAAACTTTCCGTTGAATCGATTGGTCAAGACTAGAACGTTCTATCTCTTCAAATAGTCGAGTTATGAGTATTTTTTGTTTTGAAAATTGGATTTTCGAAAATTTCATGACTCTACTTGAAGGCGAAATAATGATGTTATCATAAAACTGATTGTGCCAGTCGATTTCTCGTCACAAAAAACATCTTATTATGGATTTTTAGCATTTTTTAATATTTTTGGTCGAAAATTTAGTAACAAGGGGGGGTATGGGAATATTTCGCGATACAAATTGATTTTTCCTAACTCCCTTAATACTTGGGAATATGAATTCAAAATTTTTACGAAGATGTTAAACTTTCCGTTGAATCGATTGGTCAAGACTAGAAAGTTCTATCTCTTCAAATAGTCGAGTTATGAGTATTTTTTGTTTTGAAAAGTGGATTTTCGAAAATTTCATGACTCTATTTGAAGGCGAAATCTTGATTTTATCAAAAAATTGATTGTGTCAGTCGATTTCTCATCAAAAAAAACATCTTATTATGGATTTTAAGCATTTTTCAAATTTTTTGGTCGAAAATTCAGTAACAAGGGGGGGCAAGGGGGGGGGGTGTGGGAATATTTCGCGATATAAATTGATTTTTCCTAGCTCCCTTAATACTTGGGAATATGAATTCAAAATTTTTACGAAGATGTTAAACTTTCCGTTGAATCGATTGGTCAAGACTAGAAAGTTCTATCTCTTCAAATAGTCGAGTTATGAGTATTTTTTGTTTTGAAAAGTGGATTTTCGAAAATTTCATTACTCTATTTGATGGCAAAATATTGATTTTATCAAAAAACTGATTGTGCCAGTCGATTTCCCGTCACAGAAAACATCTTATCATGAATTTTTAGCATTTTTCAATATTTTTGGTCGAAAATGTAGTAACAGGGAATATTTCGCGATATAAATTGATTTTTCCTAACTCCTTTATTACTTGGGAATAGCATTCAAAATTTGTGCGAAGATGTAAAACTTTCCGTTGAATCGATTGGTCAAGGCTAGAACGTTCCATCTCTTCAAATAGTCGAGTTATGAGAATTTTTTGTTTTGTAAAGTGGATTTTCGAAAATTTCATGACTCTATTTGAAGGCGAAATAATGATTTTATCAAAATCTCATTGTGCCAGTCGATTTCTTGTCACAAAAAACATCTTATTATGAACTTTCACCATTTTTCAATATTTTAGGTCGAAATCTTAGTAACAAGGGGGGGTATGGGAATATTTTATAAAAAACTGATTGTGCCAGTCGATTTCTCGTCACAAAAAACATCTTATTATGGATTTCAAGAGTTTTTCAAATTTTTTGGTCGAAAATTTAGTAACAAGGGGGGGAGGGGGTATGGGAATATTTCGCGATATAAATTGATTTTTCCTAACCCCCTTAATACTTGGGAATATGAATTCAAAATTTGTGCGAAGATGTAAAACTTTCCGTTGAATCGATTGGTCAAGACTAGAACGTTCTATCTCTTCAAATAGTCGAGTTATGAGTATTTTTTGTTTTGAAAAGAGGATTTTTGAAAATTTCATGACTCTATTTGAAGGCAAAATAATGATGTTATCAAAAAACTGATAGTGCCAGTCGATTTCTCGTCACAAAAACATTTTATTATGGATTTTTAGCATTTTTTAATATTTTTGATGGAAAATTTAGTAACAATGGGGGGGGGGTATGGGAATATTTCGCGATATAAATTGATTTTTCCTAACTCCCTTAATACTTGGGAATATGAATTCAAAATTTGTGCGAAGATGTAAAACTTTCCGTTGAATCGATTGGTCAAGACTAAAACGTTTTATCTCTTCAAATAGTCGAGTTATGAGTATTTTTTGTTTTGAAAAGTGGATTTTCGAAAATTTCATGACTCTATTTGAAGGCGAAATAATGATTTTATCAAAAAACTGATTGTGCCAGTCGATTTCTCGTCCCAAAAAAACCCTTATTATAGATTTTTAGCATTTTTCAATATTTTTGGTCGAAAGTTTAGTAACAAGGGGGGATATAGGAATATTTCGCGATATGAATTGATATTTCCTCACTCCCTTAATACTTGGGAATATGCATTTAAAATTTGTGCGAAGATGTAAAGCTTTCCGTTGAATCGATTGGTCATGACTAGAACGTTCTATCTCTTCAAATAGTCGAGTTATGAGTATTTTTTGTTTTGAAAAGTGGATTTTCGAAAATTTCATGACTCTATTTGAAGGCGAAATAATGATTTTATCAAAAAACTGATTGTGCCAGTCGATTTCTCGTCCCAAAAAACCCTTATTATGGATTTTTAGCATTTTTCAAAATTTTTGGTTGAAAATTTAGTAACAAGGGGGGGGGTATTGGAATATTTCGCGATATAAATTGATTTTTCCTAACTCCCTTAATACTTGGGAATATGAATTCAAAATTTGTGCGAAGATGTAAAACTTTCCGTTGAATCGATTGGTCAAGACTAAAACGTTTTATCTCTTCAAATAGTCGAGTTATGAGTATTTTTTGTTTTGTAAAGTGGATTTTCGAAAATTTCATGACTCTATTTGAAGGCGAAATAATGATTTTATCAAAATCTCATTGTGCCAGTCGATTTCTTGTCACAAAAAACATCTTATTATGAACTTTCACCATTTTTCAATATTTTAGGTCGAAATCTTAGTAACAAGGGGGGGTATGGGAATATTTTATAAAAAACTGATTGTGCCAGTCGATTTCTCGTCACAAAAAACATCTTATTATGGATTTCAAGAGTTTTTCAAATTTTTTGGTCGAAAATTTAGTAACAAGGGGGGGGAGGGGGTATGGGAATATTTCGCGATATAAATTGATTTTTCCTAACCCCCTTAATACTTGGGAATATGAATTCAAAATTTGTGCGAAGATGTAAAACTTTCCGTTGAATCGATTGGTCAAGACTAGAACGTTCTATCTCTTCAAATAGTCGAGTTATGAGTATTTTTTGTTTTGAAAAGAGGATTTTTGAAAATTTCATGACTCTATTTGAAGGCAAAATAATGATGTTATCAAAAAACTGATTGTGCCAGTCGATTTCTCGTCACAAATACATCTTATTATGGATTTTTATTTTTTTTTAATATTTTTGATGGAAAATTTAGTAACAAGGGGGGGGGTATGGGAATATTTCGCGATATAAATTGATTTTTCCTAACTCCCTTAATACTTGGGAATATGAATTCAAAATTTGTGCGAAGATGTAAAACTTTCCGTTGAATCGATTGGTCAAGACTAAAACGTTTTATCTCTTCAAATAGTCGAGTTATGAGTATTTTTTGTTTTGAAAAGTGGATTTTCGAAAATTTCATGACTCTATTTGAAGGCGAAATAATGATTTTATCAAAAAACTGATTGTGCCAGTCGATTTCTCGTCCCAAAAAACCCTTATTATGGATTTTTAGCATTTTTCAATATTTTTGGTCGAAAATTTAGTAACAAGGGAATGGGAATATTTCGCGATATAAATTGATTTTCCCTAACTCCCTTAATACTTGGAAATAGTGACAAGTCGATTTCTCGTCACAAAAAACATCTTATTATGAACTTTTACCATTTTTCAATATTTTAGGTCGAAAACTTAGTAACAGGGGGGGGGTATGGGAATATTTCGCGATACAAATTGATTTTTCCTAACTTCCTCAATACTTGGGAATTTGGATTCAAAATTTGTGCGAAGATGTAAAACTTTCCCTTGAATCGATTGGTCAAGACTAGCAAGTTCTATCTCTTCAAATAGTCGAGTTATGAGTAGGTATTTTTTGTTTTGAAAAGTGGATTTTCGAAAATTTCATGACTCTATTTTAAGGCGAAATAATGATTTTATCAAAAAACTGATTGTGCCAGTCGATTTCTCGTCACAAAAAACATCTTATTATGGATTTTTAGCATTTTTCAAAATTTTTGGTCGAAAATTTAGTAACAAGAGGGGGGGAGGGGGTATGGGAATATTTCGCGATATAAATTGATTTTTCCTAACCCCCTTAATACTTGGGAATATGAATTCAAAATTTGTGCGAAGATGTAAAACTTTCCGTTGAATCGATTGGTCAAGACTAGAACGTTCTATCTCTTCAAATAGTCGAGTTATGAGTATTTTTTGTTTTGAAAAGAGGATTTTTGAAAATTTCATGACTCTATTTGAAGGCAAAATAATGATGTTATCAAAAAACTGATAGTGCCAGTCGATTTCTCGTCACAAAAACATTTTATTATGGATTTTTAGCATTTTTTAATATTTTTGATGGAAAATTTAGTAACAATGGGGGGGGGGGGGGGTATGGGAATATTTCGCGATATAAATTGATTTTTCCTAACTCCCTTAATACTTGGGAATATGAATTCAAAATTTGTGCGAAGATGTAAAACTTTCCGTTGAATCGATTGGTCAAGACTAAAACGTTTTATCTCTTCAAATAGTCGAGTTATGAGTATTTTTTGTTTTGAAAAGTGGATTTTCGAAAATTTCATGACTCTATTTGAAGGCGAAATAATGATTTTATCAAAAAACTGATTGTGCCAGTCGATTTCTCGTCCCAAAAAAACCCTTATTATAGATTTTTAGCATTTTTCAATATTTTTGGTCGAAAGTTTAGTAACAAGGGGGGATATAGGAATATTTCGCGATATGAATTGATATTTCCTCACTCCCTTAATACTTGGGAATATGCATTTAAAATTTGTGCGAAGATGTAAAGCTTTCCGTTGAATCGATTGGTCATGACTAGAACGTTCTATCTCTTCAAATAGTCGAGTTATGAGTATTTTTTGTTTTGAAAAGTGGATTTTCGAAAATTTCATGACTCTATTTGAAGGCGAAATAATGATTTTATCAAAAAACTGATTGTGCCAGTCGATTTCTCGTCCCAAAAAACCCTTATTATGGATTTTTAGCATTTTTCAAAATTTTTGGTTGAAAATTTAGTAACAAGGGGGGGGGTATTGGAATATTTCGCGATATAAATTGATTTTTCCTAACTCCCTTAATACTTGGGAATATGAATTCAAAATTTGTGCGAAGATGTAAAACTTTCCGTTGAATCGATTGGTCAAGACTAAAACGTTTTATCTCTTCAAATAGTCGAGTTATGAGTATTTTTTGTTTTGAAAAGTGAATTTTCGAAAATTTCATGACTCTATTTGAAGGCGAAATAATGATTTTATCAAAAAACTGATTGTGCCAGTCGATTTCTCGTCCCAAAAAAACCCTTATTATGGATTTTTAGCATTTTTCAATATTTTTGGTCGAAAATTTAGTAACAAGGGAGGGGGGAATGGGAATATTTCGCGATATAAATTGATTTTCCTAACTCCCTTAATACTTGGGAATATGAATTCAAAATTTTTGCGAAGATGTAAAACTATCCGTTGAATCGATTAGTCAAGACTAGAACGTTCTATCTCTTCAAATAGTCGAGTTATGAGTATTTTTTGTTTTGAAAAGAGGATTTTTGAAAATTTCATGACTCTATTTGAAGGCAAAATAATGATGTTATCAAAAAACTGATTGTGCCAGTCGATTTCTCGTCACAAATACATCTTATTATGGATTTTTAGCATTTTTTAATATTTTTGATGGAAAATTTAGTAACAAGGGGGGGGGGGTATGGGAATATTTCGCGATATAAATTGATTTTTCCTAACTCCCTTAATACTTGGGAATATGAATTCAAAATTTGTGCGAAGATGTAAAACTTTCCGTTGAATCGATTGGTCAAGACTAAAACGTTTTATCTCTTCAAATAGTCGAGTTATGAGTATTTTTTGTTTTGAAAAGTGGATTTTCGAAAATTTCATGACTCTATTTGAAGGCGAAATAATGATGTTATCAAAAAACTGATTGTGCCAGTCGATTTCTCGTCACAAAAAACATCTTATTATGGATTTTTATCATTTTTCAAAAATTTTGGTCAAGATTAAAACGTTCTATCTCTTCAAATAGTCGAGTTATGAGTATTTTTTGTTTTGAAAAGTGGATTTTCGAAAATTTCATGACTATTTGAAGGCGAAATAATGATGTTACCAAAAAACTGATTGTGCCAGTCGATTTCTCGTCACAAAAAACATCTTATTATGGATTTTTGGCTTTTTTCAATATTTTTGGTCGAAAATTTAGTAACAAGGGGGGGGGCGGTATGGGAATATTTCGCGATATAAATTGATTTTTCCTAACTCCCTTAATACTTGGGAATATGAGTCCAAAATTTGTGCGAAGATGTAAAACTTTCCATTGAATCGATTGGTCAAGACTAGAACGTTCTATCTCTTCAAATAGTCGAGTTATGAGTATTTTTTGTTTTGAAAAGTGGATTTTCGAAAATTTCATGACTCTATTTGAAGGCGAAATAATGATGTTATCAAAAAACTGATTTCTCGTCACAAAAAACATCTTATTATGGATTTTTAGCATTTTTCAAAATTTTTGGTCGAAAATTTAGTAACAAGGGGGGGGGGTATGGGAATATTTCGCGATATAAATTGATTTTTCCTAACTCCCTTAATACTTGGGAATATGAATTCAAAATTTGTGCGAAGATGTAAAACTTTCCGTTGAATCGATTGGTCAAGACTAGAACGTTCTATCTCTTCAAATAGTCGAGTTATGAGTATTTTTTGTTTTTAAAAGTGGATTTTCGAAAATGTCATGACTCTATTTGAAGGCGAAATAATGATGTTATCAAAAAACTGATTGAGCCAGTCGATTTCTCGTCACAAAAAACATCTTATTATGGATTTTTAGCATTTTTCAATATTTTTGGTCGAAAATTTAGTAACAAGGGGGGGGGGTATGGGAATATTTCGCGATACAAATTGATTTTTCCGAACTCCCTTAATACCTGGGAATATGAATTCAAAATTTGTGCGAAGATGTAAAACTTTCCGTTGAATCGATTGGTCAAGACTAGAACGTTCTATCTCTTCAAATAGTCGAGTTATGAGTATTTTTTGTTTTTAAAAGTGGATTTTCGAAAATGTCATGACTCTATTTGAAGGCGAAATAATGATGTTATCAAAAAACTGATTGTGCTAGTCGATTTCTTGTCACAAAAAACATCTTATTATGGATTTTTAGCATTTTTCAATATTTTTGGTCAAAAATTTAGTAACAAGGGAATATTTCGCGATATGAATTGATTGTTCCTAACTCCCTTAATACATGGGAATATGAACTCAAAATTTGTGCGAAGATGTATAACTTTCCGTTGAATCGATTGGTCAAGACTAGGACGTTCTATCTCTTCAAATAGTCGAGTTATGAGTATTTTTTGTTTTGAAAAGTGGATTTTTGAAAATTTCATGACTCGATTTGAAGGCGAAATAATCATTTTATCAAAAAACTGATTGTGCCAGTCGATTTCTCGTCCCAAAAAACCCTTATGGATTTTTAGCATTTTTCAATATTTTTGGTAGAAAATTTAGTAACAAGGGGGGGGTATGGGAATATTTCGCGATATAAATTGATATTTTCTAACTCCTTTAATACTTGGGAATAGCATTCAAAATTTGTGCGAAGATGTAAACCTTTCCGTTGAATCGATTGGTCAAGACTAGAACGTTCTATCTCTTCAATAGTCGAGTTATGAGTATTTTTTGTTTTGAAAAGTGGATTTTCGAAAATTTCATGACTCTATTTGAAGGCCAAATAATGATGTTATCAAAAAACTGATTGTGCCAGTCGATTTCTCGTCCCAAAAAATCCTTATTATGGATTTTTAGCATTTTCCAATATTTTTGGTCAAAAATTTAGTTTCAAGGGAATATTTCGCGATATGAATTGATTGTTCCTAACTCCCTTAATACTCGGAAATATGAACTCAAAATTTGTGCGAAGATGTAAAACTTTCCCTTGAATCGATTGGTCAAGACTAGAACGTTCTATCTTTTCAAATAGTCGAGTTATGAATATTTTTTGTTTTGAAAAGTGGATTTTTGAAAATTTCATGACTCGATTTGAAGGCGAAATAATGATTTTATCAAGAAACTGATTGTGCCAGTCGATTTCTTGTCCCAAAAAACCCTTTATCAAGGATTTTTGGCATTTTTCAATATTTTTGGTCGTAAATTTAGTAACAAGGGGGGCTATGGGAATATTTCGCGATATGAATTGATTGTTCCTAACCCCCCTAATACTTGGGAAATATGAATTCAAGACTCGTGCGAAGATGTAAAACTTCCCGCTGAATCGATTGGTTAAGACTAGAACGTTCTATCTTTTCAAATAGTCGAGTTATGAGTATTTTTTGTTCTGAAAAGTGAATTTCGAAAATTTCAAGACTCTATTCGAAGGCGAAATAATGATTTTTTTCAAAAACTGATTGTGCCAGTCGATTTCTAGTCCCAAAAAACCCCTTATTATGGATTTTTAGCAATTTTCAATGTTTTTGGTCGAAAATTTAGTAACAAGGGAATGTTTCGCGATATGAATTGATTGTTCCTAACTCCCTTAATACTCGGGGATATGAACTCAAAATTTGTGCGAAGATGTAAAACCTTCCCTTGAATCGATTGGTCAAGACTAGAACGTTCTATCTCTTCAAATAGTCGAGTTATGAATATTTTTTGTTTTGAAAAGTGGATTTTTGAAAATTTCATGACTCGATTTGAAGGCGAAATAATGATTTTATCAAAAAACTGATTGTGCCAGTCGATATCTCGTCCCAAAAAACCCTTATTATGGATTTTTAGCATTTTTCAATATTTTTGGTCGAAAATTTAGTAACTATGGGAATATTTCGAGATATGAATTGATTTTTCCTAACCCCCCTAATACTTGGGGAATATGGATACAAAATTAGTGCGAAGATGTAAAACTTTCCGTTGAATCGATTGGTCAAGACTAGAACGTTCTATCTCTTCAAATAGTCGAGTTATGAGTATTTTTTGTTCTGAAAAGTGAATTTCGAAAATTTCAAGACTCTATTCGAAGGCGAAATAATGATTTTTTTCAAAAACTGATTGTGCCAGTCGATTTCTAGTCCCAAAAAACCCCTTATTTTGGATTTTTAGCAATTTTCAATGTTTTTGGTCGAAAATTTAGTAACAAGGGAATGTTTCGCGATATGAATTGATTGTTCGTAACTCCCTTAATACTCGGGAATATGAACTCAAAATTTGTGCGAAGATGTAAAACTTTCCCTTGAATCGATTGGTCAAGACTAGAACGTTCTATCTCTTTAAATAGTCGAGTTATGAATATTTTTTGTTTTGAAAAGTGGATTTTTGAAAATTTCATGACTCGATTTGAAGGCGAAATAATGATTTTATCAAAAAACTGATTGTGCCAGTCGATTTCTCGTCTCAAAAAACCCTTTATCAAGGATTTTTAGCATTTTTCAATATTTTTGGTCGAAAATTTAGTAACAAGGGGGGCTATGGGAATATTTCGCGATATGAATTGATTGTTCCTAACCCCCCTAATACTTGGGGAATAAAGATACAAAATTTGTGCGAAGATGTAAAACTTTCCGTTGAATCGATTGGTCAAGACTAGAACGTTCTATATCGTCAAATAGTCGAGTTATGAGTATTTTTTGTTCTGAAAAGTTGATTTTCGAATATATCATGACTCTATTTGAAGGCGAAATAATCATTTTATCAAAAAACTGATTGTGCCAGTCGATTTCTCGTCCCAAAAAACCCTTATTATGGATTTTTAGCATTTTTCTATATTTTTGGTCGAAAATTTAGTAACTGGGAATATTTCGCGATATGAATTGATTTTTCCTAACACCCTTAATACTTGGGAATGTGAATTCAAAATTGGAAATATCGACTCATAATTTGTGAGGAGATGTAAAACTTTCCGTTGAATCGATTGGTCAAGACTAGAACGTTCTATCTCTTCAAATAGTCGAGTTATGAGTATTTTTTGTTCTGAAAAGTGGATTTTCGAAAATTTCAAGACTCTATTCGAAGGCGAAATAATGATTTTTTCAAAAAACTGATTGTGCCAGTCGATTTCTAGTCCCAAAAAACCCCTTATTATGGATTTTTAGCAGTTTTCAATGTTTTTGGTCGAAAATTTAGTAACAAGGGGAACATTTCGCGATATGAATTGATTTTTCCTAACTCCCTTAATACTTGGGAAATATGTATTCAAAATTTGTGCGAAGATGTAAAACTTTTCGTTGAATCG